>ML794446.1:39313-71291 GCA_009831015.1 Picea engelmannii | reverse complement strand
CAATCTTGGGTCCATTACCCAAACCTGGGGTCTCCAACTTCTCATGGCCATAACTCTCTAACCGTGAGGAATTATGTGACGTTCCACATACCACCGGAAATGAAATGACAAGAACTATCCATATAGGATATTTTACCTAACAATTTCCTTGATCTTCATCTCGTTATTCCTCATACAAGCATGGGTCCTCCAACCATTCTTCTAGGATAACTCAATCCGTAAAGCGTCTTCCCGTGAGGACTTTCACCATAAGGGGACCACTTTGGAGTTCATCCATTTGTACACCTTATCAATCATGATAAGACAATAATGAGTCATCTATACATTTTTCCAACAATGCATCATATACCAATGGAACCACATCGATCCATCTTCATCAGGTATCAATGACAACTCATTGATCCATCTTCTTCTATGCATTCTCATCAAGGAAAATACATATTATATTACATCAATCATCAATCAATCAATCCTTTGACATCAATCAATCACTTGACATCAATAAATGACATCAATCAATCAAACCATTGGCATCAATGACAACATGATCCAACATCAGCATGGATCGTGAGTAGTCACATATGTGGTGATTACTCATATATGGGTCGTGAGTTGCATGGGAACGTCAAGAAATCCACCAAGACTGGGTAGGCTAGATGTGCTTCTTTTTTAAAATTAAATTTGAGATGTATCACTCATTTAAATTTACTGTTTTTATTTAATGTTTAACTTTTTTTTTATAAGATCATTTAATTTGGCTTGTGATTGCAAAAGGCTATAACCATTAATGCCATATAATGTTTAACACTTCTTCAAGGTGAATTGTTTCTTGTTCAACAAGATACAATATGTTGATTAAACGTGTTTAAAAACAAAAATACTTAAATAAATATGATGAGTGAAGTTATTGTGATTTGTATAATTATGTTTTTTTCATATATTCTAATAATATTATTTTAATATAATTATTCAGTAATAATAATAATAATGTTGATATAATAAAATTGTTATTTGATTAAAAAGATTTTTGTGGTTGGGGTTTTCATGATTGATCGGAATGGCCACAGTTTTGTCAATAGACTCTCGATGTTTCAGATCCAAATCAAGATCCATCTTCAGGACATTGAGCCTGGGTTCAGATGCTGAGAAGAGTTGGTTTTAAATACTAGAGTTGAGGTGAAATCTAGGTGTCGACTAGGTTATTTGGTAAATTTCTTTTTTAGTGTGATTAAGTTTTATTAAGGTTTTGTTTTATTTTGTTTTAAGATTATTTTAAATTATTACTAAATCAATGTTTATTGATTTTAGTTTTAATTAACTAGAATCTAGGTAATTAGTAGGGTTTATTTTTAGGTATTAAGTAGATTATTAAGTTATTTTAGGGTTTGCTTATTATTGTTATTTAGGGTTTAATGTTTCTTATTTATTTTTTTATTAATTTAAGGCTTAAAACTTAGTTATAATCAACTATGTTTATAAGATTATAGGTATAAAGATTTAAAAGTTCTTAATAAGTTATCTTGAGCTAGGTTAGTTTTAATTTTATTGTTTAAGATTATGAGCAATTCTATTCCTAAGCCTTTTAATATTCTTTAATGAGAATTTTTATTTTAAAAAGTGTTTTATATTCGAGAATGATTTCTAATTAGGTGGGGTTATTGATAAAATTGGGTTTAATGAATTAATCTTAATATTGAGATAGTATTTATCAATGATTATTATTGTTTATTATGAATCAAAGGGAGCCAGTTTTCGCTTAGTTCTAACCCACTATCTCTGTTCAGGTTGCTAGGAATTTTACAGATTTCAATGGCTTCTCTAACACGTCGTTTAAAGAGGTGATTTTCTTTGGCGAGGATTTTGGTGTCTTCTAGGTGGATATGGTGTCTTGTTTTAAGGGAGTGTTCAGCTAGGGCAGAGGTGTAGATGCATTCATTCTTAATGTCAACTCCATGTTCTTTTATCCTAATCTGGAAGGAGCAACCAATTTCACCGATGTAGCATTTTCCACATGAACACTCTATTTTGTAGATTCCTTTACCTTTGTGAGGGTTGATTTTGTCTTTGATGGATCTCATATTATGTTTGATGGTTTCAAGTGGTTTGAAGGAGGTCTTAATCTCTTTTTTGCTGAGGACTCTTGCAATCTTATCGGTCACTCCTTGTATGTAAGGGAGGCAGGCATCTCTATTAGGGTTCTGGTCTTTTGGGACAGTGGACTTATTGCATGTTTTTTCTAGGGCTATGTTTATTGAATAGTTAATGTCTTTGTGTTTATAACCTATGTTCTTAAAATTCTTGATAAGGTGATCTATTTCTTTATCTAGGTGTGCTTCATCGGAGATTCTTATGGCTCTAGTGGCTAAAGTTTTTAGGACACCTAGTTTCTGGTTGGGGTGGTAATGGGAGTTTGCGTGGAGATAGTTCTCAGTGTGAGTCTTTTTTCTATAAACCGCATGTCCTAGATCCCCATTACTTTTCCTCTGGATAAGAATGTCTAGAAAGGAGATGCTATCATTCTCTTCGAGTTCCATTGTGAATTTTATTTCTTCAAATATGTTGTTTAGGTGTTGAAAGAAATTTTGTAATTCTTCTTTCCCGTGGGGCCAGAGAACATTGGTGTCATCAACAAATCTTTTCCACCTTAAAGGTTTTAGGGGAAAGGAGTCCAAGGCTCTCTTTTCAAAATTTTCCATGAAAAGGTTAGCAACAATGGGGGACAATGGGGAGCCCATTGCTACGCCGTTGGTTTGTTCATAGAATTCTCCTTGATAACTAAAGAAAGTGGAGCGTAAGCATACCTCGGCTAGGTTAGCTATTTTCGGGTCAGTGACTTCTTTGATAATTTGGATAGCTTCATCTAAAAGGATTTTGGTGAAAAGGGAGACTGCGCCAAAACTTATGAGGGTGTCATGAGGCCTTACTTTTTCATTTTTAATGATTTTAATAAATTCATTGGAGTCTTTAATGAAAGAGTCAATGTGGCCTACCAAGGGGCTAAGGATCTTGGCTACGTGTTTAGCTAGCTCATAGGTTGGTGAGCCTATGGTATTCACTATGGGTCTAAGAGGAATATCTTCTTTGTGAATTTTTGGTAGACCGTAGATTCTTGGAGTGATCTCATTGTTTGGGGTTAAATGTTTCTTAGTTATTTTGTCTAGGTTGGAGCTGTTGATGGCATTCTTTACTTGCCTTATAATATTCTTAATAGGGTTGCAATTAAGTTTTCTATAGCTGCCACTCTGAGAAAAGTGTTCATTCATTTTCCTATTATAATCATTAAGGTTCATAAGGACACTGGCGTGACCTTTGTCTACCCTAAGGATCACCAAATTTTCATCATTTCTTAAGTCCTTTAAGGCTGCACGCTCTTCTTTACTCAATTTTTTTTTTGGAGGTTTAGCTTTGCACAGAATAACTGATCAGTCTTGGCGTATTAGCTCTTTGTTTTCATCGGCGAGGTATTGTATGCTATCCTCTATGCAACATATAATATTATCGATGGGTATGGAAGTTGGGGAGACAGCGAAATTAAGTCCTTTCTCCAATACGCCCAACTCGACTTTGTTTTTAAATTTTTGTTATTCAAAGATCACAGTATAATGTTATACTATAATTGTTTACTAAAATCACAATTATTACTATATTTTAAATTTTCCAAAGATTTCATTAATTTATTTCACCCAACTATTATAATATATGAAATTTATTTAATTAAATTTAAAATATTAAATATAAAGAATGATAATAAATTTTGATCTATATATTTTTAATGAAATGGTTTCACAGTTTTTTACTTTATTATTAACTTTATGAATATTTTATTATAACTTTAGGAATCTTTTATTAAAAGAGTATGTAAGTATTAGTTGAATCTTCTATTAAAAAAATATGTTAAATAATGTATTTTAGTTGATTTTGTATTAAAATACATGTAAATATAGAATTTGGTTAATGAATGAAAAATTCAATTTGAATCATTACTCCTATAAAATGTTACTTTTCATCTATTTTAATGATAAAATTATAATAATTATTCATTAATTTTATAATAGTTATATTTTTTATTTTTTATTATTTAAAAATTACAATTAACTAACTAATTAAATGTAATAATAATAATAAATTTCAATCTTTGTTTTTAATATTTGATTTTAAGGGTAAAAATTTATATTGAATTTTTTTAAAGTTGGATTATATTTAGGGAAATTTATATCCAAGTTAAACTTAAAACTTTTATAAGAATAATAATAAACATTTTATAATTATCATTTAAAAAATGAGTAAAATCCAACCAAAGCTAGTAAACTAGATATAATTTTAATTAGTGTAAAAGTCATTAATCCATTTAAACAAAACCATCAAGGTATTCCTTTAGATCCAAGAGCCTAGCCCATAGATTTCATGCATATGGAATTGGTTGCAAAATTGGAATAAGAAAAATTCCTTTGTCAAACTATGTACTTGGAAGTAGTGCCACAAAAGTGGCTCCCAAACCACCTAAATCGAATTTCTAACAGATGCTTAAAGGACATCATATTGAAAAAGTAACCTAGGGTGGAGCTCAACCAAAGCTAGTTATAGATAGCATTATATGTACATTGGGAAATTTGAAAAGTATATAAACTATTATTATACAACCTTCTAAGTAATAATTTATATAGGATTGTAGCTTGCTAAAGTGATTTGATTTTCAAATAATTATTTTCATAATTATAAGCATTGTTAAAATTCTTCATTTAATTTTAACAGTTTTTGGGGTTTAGTTTGAACCTTTTTATAAATATTTTTTTACAAATAGTTTCAGAGAGAAAACAATCAATATGGATAAATAATAATATTTTCAATTTTAAAATATTTTCAATTCATTTTTTTAATGTTAATTTATGTAAATAATTTTTTTATTGAAAATGTATTGTTATTATTGTTTTTTTTTTCCTAAATTGAATGGAATTTTTTTTATTTTAATGGTTAATGGAGCATATCTAATATAGCATATAAACTCTTGCTATATTAACTCTTGACATTTCCTTCATACTGAATTGTACAACACCTCCCCTTCATATTGTATAGCACTTCCCTAGTCTTCATGCAATAAAATAGGAAATAATTATTAATTTTAATTATGTTAAAAAGAAATATATATATTTAAAATTTATTTATTTTAATTTGTTATAGGTTAAAAAAAATAATAAGATTATTTTTTACTATTTATCATTATAATTATATTTTTCTTAAAAATAAAATAAAATAAATATAAATCTTGGATAAAAATCAAATTTTTGAAACGAAAATTCATCTTAACTTTATAGCATTAAGAGAAGTCAGAATTGTCAATTGTCTTTACACCTTGATCAACTTTTTCCCTTGGTTCAAATACCCCAAGTGAGGATATGGATTGTCTTCCGTAACACTCCTTCTCTTCAGAGGCTTCTAGCCGAACGCATGGTTCACTCTTCTCCACAAGATTGGTAATGGTTCTTGTAGCCTTTCCATCTTGTGATGTCTCTTGAACCTACTTTTGACCCATCCTTCCAACGATAAACTTTGTTGAATTGTCTATGCTTGCTATTCTATGTCTCTTTTCACCCATGTTGTTCGGAACAACCTTGTGCGAACCCTTCTCTGACAGCTACGATGCATGAAGGGGACTATCCATTTCCTTGGTCTCCTCTATCAACCAAATCATAGAAATTCTTGGTTTTCACCCAAGTTTTCTCTTCTTCATCATAGGAACGATTGATACTCCAACTTCGTCCAAGAATACCAAGTGATTTTCAAAAATCACAGGGACTTCTTGAGCAGCTCGAAAGAAGTGTTGTCCCAAGATCACTAAATTATCATCTAATGGAACAACCACTAAATCCAAGTTTCCAAACCAGCCTCCCATCCTCATAGGTATTGAACGAATAAACCCATTCACTTGCTTCTCTGCAGATTTGATTACTTTATACTAACAAGTGCTTGCCTTTGTTTTGCGACAAAGTGACTTCGCAGTCCCTTCTCCAACGAAACTGTTTGTTGCAACCATGTCAACAAGTGTTTCAACCTTCCTTCCTGCTATCGTCACATTCAAAAAATGAATATGTGGCTTGTCTTGGTCTTGTGGAGTGTCACCATTCTCTTCTCTATCTCTAATGAACTCTATCAGTGCACACAATGCCTTTGTTGCTTCATCTGAAGGGTGTTGAGTCTAGAATTTTTTCATTAGATCTTCGGTCCTTTCTTCACTTCTTCCCACTAGAGCTTCATTCTTCTGGAGAAATTGACTAAAATTCATCTCTTATGGACAACCATTTGCACCATGGTTCATTGTACAAAGAATTCTTCCAATGATTATGTCTCCTAGTTGTGAATCTTGTTGCTCTTATGTTGCACCAACTTTCGTCTCACTTGGTTCCCATCAAGCATCCACCTCCTCCATGAGTGCACTCGATGATGAAAATGAACCCATCTCCTCCATTCCTTCCAAATTACTCGATGGGAGAAAGTCCTTCTTCAAATTCGACTCATCCCCCGGTTGACCTCATCCAACCTGCCTAATCCTCCCTTCCTTTCTTTGGATAGTACTTGATGAAGTGGTTTCTTTGAGAGATATCACATACAATGAATTGTATGTCAATAAACAAATTTGGCTTAACTAGGAAGAGAGTGCAATCAGGCATAGTATCCTCCTTCGCGGATGAGCTTGCCTTCATGTCCATTCGTCATTCCTCTTCAAGATTCTGTCTCTTCTCTTCATTGGGCACCTTTATTGTCAAACATCCATCAATAACCTTTTTCTTCTAATTCCTTCTATATGTCGAACTCTCCTTGGATTATTAATCAGCATCAATCTTCTGAATCACCTTTCTTTCCATTGTTTCATTGATTCTTCACCTAAAAATTCTTAAACGAACTTTATATCTCTGTTCCTTGTCCTTTTCCATAGTTGTGGATGTCTGCCACCAATCCGATCGAATGAAAAAATGCCCAAGAATATTTAATTGTCACCAAACCCAAACTTTGTTACTACTTGAGTAGAACGCTCTTCATAAAACGTGCTCTGATACCACTTGTCATGTGCCTGGAAAGCCTGCGACTGGGTGGCAAAAACTCCCAAATCCCCCGAACATCATGCAGAACCAACGTCTTTTGTTCGACCAAAAAACCACAACAAAGTACTCAAGTTGGGCTACGCCTTCACCTACTTCTATCATTACTTAAGTTATGTGTGCATTTCTTATACTTGGAATTATTTCAATAGTAAAAGAGACCATTCATACAAAGTGAAATCAGAACATGAGTGTGGGAATCCAAACCAGCCTAACACCCTAAATCTTCTTTATAGACAAAAAAACAGTGTGCCAAGCCAATTCTTGTGCCACAAAAGAAATTTTATACAAGAAGAGCTTCCACTCAGTTACACAAAACCTTGAATGAAAACAACATAGCTCCCTTCGGTGAACTACCTTCTTATGTGCCCTTCCTTGTCACCTTGGCTACCAGAACAAATAAGCCACTTCTCCCTTTTGATTCATAACCAAGACACTTGTGGTTCTTCCAAGTTTGCCTTGCCTTCATTCGACTTGTCTCCTTGCCTTAGCTGAATTACTTTGTCAAGACTTCCATTCCATGATGCCAAATGACTCCTTCACTTGTTTTTTATAGGCGTGCACCCAACGAACCTGCCCTTTCACAACAACGAGACGTTACCCTTTTTTCACTCGAGCTAACCTTGTGAATGGGCACACATTTCTTGGGTGAGTTGGTCGACTCACCCAAGCGCACTTTTTGCAACTTGGTCGACTTTTCCAATTTCAGTTTTTGGCACCCAAGTCTTCTTCCTTGGTCTGCATTCGTCACACAAACCGCTCATTCCAACTCCCCTTGGCTCGGTGAGTGTCTAAGGTGTACGAGTTTCCCTGGGTCTGTTTCTCCTCGTTGTTTAGCCGAATCCCCTTGGCGTGCATTAAGGAACACAAAGCATGGAGACCCTACAACCTTTGATTCAACATTTAATCAATTGGGCACTCATGTTGTCGGAGTTCCCATCATCCAAATCGTCTGTCCTCAATCGTCCATTTTTGGTGTGGGTGTCCATGGTCACCATGGGACACCCACCCAACTCGCTACCTTTGTCACAAGTTAAGTCTTGGAAAGTTGTCTTTGGCACAAAAGTGCCTGAATATCCCAACTCGCCTATAAAGAGGTTGGGTGCCCTCTGGCTCGCCCAACACATTGGCTTGACTCGTGAAAGGATAACACATGCCCGATGAAACTCTTGGGGAGTTACACCCTCCCCCAATCAAAATCCTTGTTATCCTCGCAATCCCAACATGCTTCACTGTCGTGATTACCAATGATGTTCATTTCCATGAAGTAACCATTGTCTAGGAATTTGATCCTTCATGAAATACTGCACATCCATGCCTCTACCTTTGTGCTCATTCTGGATTCACACGAAATCGATTTGATTAAAGTGGGAGGATGAGACAACCCAACCCAATGCCACCGATATGCATGCAATTCTCTATCCAATCTTAGAGTTAAGAAAATAGATGCAGATTGGTATATCCCAACAATTGGGTTCTCGTTGGAAATTTCCTGTCAATTGTTGTTCATATCCATGCAAAATCAATGCATAGGAGTTCAACCAAAAGAGGGTATGGGGTGTTGCATGTAAGGTTTAGATAGATCGTATTTCACCAACCCAACCAATGGATAGATCATTTGAAAAAGAAGGATGTAGAACACCATATTCAATTCACGATGGTAAATGCCAACAATTTAGTTGATAGGAAATCATATTTTAAATACCAAGTATGCTTGGCAGTTGTAGGTGAACCGATACAAAGTGTTTCCTTATTTTCATATTATACATAGAATGAGCCAGTGCTCTATATAGGGTGTTTTTGGTAAGAAATTCTCCACAACGAATTTACTCACCAGCAAATTAAGAGGTCAATATTCAGAATGCCTAGTCGCATAAAACTCAAGAAGCTATAGCAAACATTGAAAATGACCGTGTTTTGGAAAATTGACGGGGAGATAACTGACTTATAGTACATACCGACAATGTATCGTAGCGAATAGTTCAATAATTAATAAATCATTATGACGCTCAGCTCCTAAATGAAGCTAGCGATTTCATAGGTGCATAAGAGTGTTGTGGGTGGTTTGAGTGAAACAGAGATATGCGAGAATTGGATCCCTTTTTTCTTCTTTTAATTCTTAGTGGCAACCAGGCCCACATATTGGTCGAAAACGCTACACCAAATGAGAGTAGGTATAATTGGGACCTACCATCGGGTGTTCTCCCTTACTTGCTTGACAGACCATTTAGACCCGTTAATAGGGAGGATAAGCTCTAATGCCTCCTTCCTTCTCCTGTGCTTCTCCTATTGTGTCGCCTTTGTAAATCCTTCAATCTTATCGCAAGTTCTTCTTAAGGGGGGATGTTAGGATATTTAGACACTTAGGAGTTAGTTAAGATCAACTTGGTTTAATTTGTCTTTAGGTAAAAGTGTGTTTCTTTAGTATGCATTTGTAGTTTGGTAATTTGACGATCACAATATGTTCATGACATATAGTGATCCAATGTATCATATTATCCTCGATCTTAATGGCTACATTGATCCATGGATTAATACCTGATCAGTCCATGATTTTTATTTAAAGAGCATGGAGGGTCATTTGTCGATGATTGATTGTGAGAAGTTCTCTTGTAATTCTCTATGTAATAATTTTCTTTTTCATAATTAATAAATTTCTCCAAGTGGCCACGTTGGTCGAGGTCATGGATGTTTCCCCATAGGAGTTTTACCATGTCAGAACATCGGTGTGTTGATCTTTGATCTAGTAGTGTGAGTGGTTATTGAAGGTGTTTGTCCTCTGTTGGAATACTTGTGTTGTCAAACACACATGTAGTTCTTATCTATGGAAGTATCGAGGTAGGAGGGATTTTTGTGGGTCGAGTCACCTCAAGTTAAATGTGGGCCATGAGTAGGGAGTTACATATATGTTGATTGAAGTTTGACAATGAAAGCATTTTTTAGGCAGATTGATATTATGCACTGGTTGATAGAGCACTTGATGGCTAATCTGAATGTACACAAATTATTTGAGGTCTTGAAACAAGTTAACCTTGACACATACATGACACTAAGGTTTTGGGTGAAATAAATAATCAAGCATATGATAGATAAATTTCCCCAAGGGGAGCACAATGCATTATAGTGCTCACCAAAATTGCATGGGAATGTTGGGAAATCCACCAAGAGCGGGTAGGATAGATGTGATTCTTTGTTAGTGTAAACGTCATGAATTCATTTAGAGATAACCACCAAGGTATTCTTTTAGATCCAAGGGCCTTGCCCAAATATTTCATGCATATGGGATAGGTTGTAAAATTGAAATAGGAAAAATCCCTTTGTCAAACTATGTTCCTGGAAGCAGTGCCAAAAAAAATGGCTCCTACACCACCTAAATATAATTTCTAGCACCACCTAAATCTAATTTATAACAATTTCTTAGGGGCACCCTTTTGAAAAAATAACCTCGGATGGAGTTCACCCAAAACTCATTATCCATAAAATTATATGGAGAATAGGAAATTTGAAAAGTATATAAACTATTATTATTATTATACATCCTTCTAATTAATAATTTATATGGGATTTGCTAAAGTGATTTGATTTTCAAATTATTTTTTTCATAATTTAGTTGAGTCGTCATTAATGAATTTGAGTCATCATTAATTATAGAAAATTGTGACCACTGAAGAGGAATTTAGTGCACAGACTTAGTGCACGGATGATTTTAAGGATGGAAATTTATTTTAAAATGTAGAAACGTTGGCGAATATTACCTATCCTTCATATGCCAACTATAAATGTTTCGCGATAATTTTGTAAAAATATTCAAATTTCAAAGGATTTTATATAGTTTTTATAAAATTTTGGCGATTTTTAAGGTAAAATAATTTTATCCTATAGAATTTGGGCGAATCATTTTTAAAATAACGAATGTCATTTTTGAAAAAACCATGAAAAATTAGCCCCATGAGAGAAATTTAGCCCCTAAAATCATCTATGCTTGAGTTGTCGTTAGCGTATGACTAAAATATAAACTTGTAGTTTTGAGGTCTTGAAATTGCGTGTACACAAATATGACTAAAGTTGCATGTACACAAAGAGGTCTTGAAACAAGTTAACCTTCGGGAAAACATGGCATTGAGGTTGGGCGTGAAAGAAACGATTAAGCTCATGACATATAAATTCCCCAAGCGGGGTGCAATGCATTCCATTGCCCACCGGAGTTGCATGGGAACATTGGGAAATCCACCAAGATTGGGGATGGTAGATGTGCTTCTTTGTTAGTGGAAATGTTATGAATTCATTTAGTGATGACAAATAAGGTATTCCTTTAGATTCAAGGGCTTTGCCCAAATATTTTGTGCAAATGAGCTAGGTTGTAGAATTGGAATAGGAAAAATCCTTTTGGTAAGCTATGTGATTGTGATGATTAACATCCACTAAGACCAAATTGGTCTATCGAACCTTAAGAGGGTAAGTGATTACTTGAGATTATTTATAATTTTGTTTCTTTGCTCGAAAAGCATTAAGAGAAGCTTTCCAAGATCACCATACTTTTGTTGAGTTAAGAGGTTAGGAAGGTTGGTAGTGTGACAAATATTTTGAAAATGAGATCTAATATGGGTATAGGTTGGACAATCTAAGAGAAAGTTTTTTTCATCTTCAACCTTCTTAGTGTCACAAAGGTGACACACTCTTTCATCCCATGGAGTTTTAGGAATTGACCAATGCCCAGTTTCACTATGGAGCTCGTGAGAATTTGTTCTTATCTTAGCAATGCTTATTTTTTTCTTTACACTTGGCAAAATAGATAGATGATTTTGATCTTCTAGATTAGGGTTGATTACATCTTTATAATACATTAATTTACTTTTTTCCTCTAACTCTTTATCACACCACATTTTCTCCTTAAATTTTGATTTGACCTTTTTTTTAATAGTATCTTTATTCTGTAAAATGGTGTCTTCCATGACTCTCCAATAGTTTAGCCAAGACCAGACATCTTTATGCCATCCTCGTTTGAGTCGATGGTGGTTATGACTCGATCTTGAAGCAATTTTAGGAAGCCTCTTGTCTTCCATGTTGTTTAACTTGTTCTTATACAATAGGTATCTAGTCATAGCCATGCTCTCTGTTATCACCCCATAAATTATGGGAATCAATTGATGACTTGGATATTATCTGTATCTAGTGATTTTGTTGACAAATGATGTTTCATTCTTCAAATAATTTGTAAAAAGAAAAAGAAAAAAAGAAAAAGAAAGGAAAAGAAAAGAAAAGTAAAAGAGGGCATAAAAGAATTGAAAAGAAAAGCCCCATGCAATAATAGTAACTTGGCCATACCTTTCAAGCATGGCCAAGTTCTTTTTAAATTTAATATTGCTAGGTTAGTGAATAAATCTGACCAGACTGTCTAATCCTAGTCAGATAGCCCTTAGGTTAGGTTAGTGAATAAATCTGACCAGACTGTCTAATCCTGGTCAGATAGCCCTTAGGTAGAGTAATTTCTTAACCAAACAGTTTAATCTGGGTTAATTGTCCTAGGAAGATAGGTTAGCATGGAGGTCAGTTGCTTTATTGTTCAGATTCCATTAAAACCAGCTTGAAATCAAGATTACACCATGTTCCAAAGGCTTAAAAAATAGTCGTTCAAAGTCCCATGGTGGTGGTCCTTTGTAAAATTGAAGAAAAAACCCATAAAATAGCTTTATCCTAAGTTTTCCCCAAGTGCATACGCCATTCGCTCATGATCTATGTTTCTTGTACTTATCAACGGTCCCGATCAAGGCTCTAAGATCTACGGCTCACAGCGCATTCCGAACCCCCCCGACCATTCTGCTTTTAACCGGGGGGGGGTCCAGAATCGGTAATAACATGAGCGCACATCTAGACGGCCCAGAATAGAGCGCTTAAATCAACAGTCTACAATGGATTCCGGACCCTTCGATCCGTTTTTCCTTTAATGGAGGGGGGGGGGTCCAGAATGAGTATTAAGGAGTGCGCTAAGATCTGCGGCCAGGAAACAAGTGCGTAGATCAATGGATCACAATGGATTTCGGATCCCCCCTAGTGTCCTGCCTTTAACCGAGGGGGGGGGGGGTCCGGAATGAGTATTCTTTTCGACAGGCCCCTTGTTACATGTGGCATTGTCCTATTGGTCCAGAAGTCCTATCCCCCACATGCTATCTGACAGCCCGTCGCTCATGGACATCATCCTCCACTGAGTCCACTTGTTCCACTTGCTCCCGGGATCGTGTCACATTCGATAACTGTTGTCAGTCCCTGTTGTCAGTACCTAAGTCCCTCACTCATGAACAACCCCTTTTGGCGACTTTCACCTCCAATCCCTAGTAGCCACGTCAACCATCCGTATGCTTTGGCCACCGTCACCTGTCCATTCATAAGAGGTTGCGAAGGCACCTCGCCCACGGCCTACCCCAGAAATTCCGCATGCAGTTGTACTGAATCATCAAACAGTTTTTGATTAGTTAAAGTAGTTAGACTAAAAATAGAATGAGCACGTCCTGATCAGTTATGACAATAACGTTTGTAATTTGAATTATAAATACTTCAACTCTCGAAGTATTGAGGGTTGTTGATTCTCACACCCTGACGCTATCAAGCTGTATCTATTTTTGAAGAGATCTGCCATTAATAAAGAGGAAGCACTTTACAGGATTCTTGCGTGTATTCACTGGTGACGTTTTTCTCTTAGTTGAATGTTTTCCTTGCTTAGTGATCATAATGTTTGCTGAAACTAATCTTTAAAAGTAACGTATGTTGCAGGATTTATCTTAGATACCCTGTTTCTGACCTTAAAGGTTTTAATGTTTATCTTCTAAGGTTTTCAATTAAGGAATTCTTAACTGCTTCTTAGTTGAATGATCTTTCTCATCTTTTCTTCTGTCCATCATTTAAATTATTAAAGATCCAGTGAGTATATTATCTCGCCCCGTTGAAGTATTTCTTTTACGTTTATGGTTTGTATCTCACGTTTATTTTAACACAGACCCCATAGCCCAATGGATGTGTAGACTGTCTCAACCAATTCAAAAACACTTTTACAACAAACCTACATGTTTCTATACCTAGCCTAACATCTGAAATTAAAAACAAAAATAAATCATATAGAGAGATCCCTCTCTGAAGCTTGAAGGGCTAGATTCCCAGCTTTAAAAGCGGTTGGATAAAGTTACCTTTGTAGACTTCCTCTGTATCAACCTCTAGGAAATTTACCAAGTGCTAAAACTCTCAATGGGGGAGAGGCTTGTTTCTAAGAGGAACATGGGATAGAGCGTATTTCCTTTAATTTTGAGATTATAGGTTCTCAAATTCTTTTGTATTTTCTCTTTCTTTCTCCAGGATTCATGAGAGATACTACAACCCCAGACTTCACATCCATAAAGAATAACAAGTTTAACAAGAGTCTCAAAGAGGATTTTCTTCTTATCCCAACTCCAAAGATCAGCTGATTTACAATTGTTTTCAAGTCCATAATAAGATTTCCATCCCCCAATAATGATTTTCTCAATGCTATAATTCTAATTGAGCTTGTGGTGAATATCAATTCCAAGATATTTGTATGAAGTCACTTCCTCCAAGTTTTTGTTGTCATATATGAAGGTATCATAAGGGATCTTATTGGATTTAATAATCATGACCTTAGTTTTATCAGTATTAATAGTCATACCCATATTGGAGCAAAACTCCTTGAGGATTCTTAGTTGGTTTTCAATATCATGGGGACTCCTTTCCATAAGAACGATATCATCAGCAGAAAGAAGATGATTGATGACTATACCAGTGAGAGTAGGGCCGACACAACCTGATTTTTCCAAGCAATCTTCTATTGTCAATATATATGCCAAAAAGGGTATGGGACAAGGGACAACTTTGTTTGACTCTGATATTATAGTTAATCTCTTTTGACCAGCCCCCATTGTTTTTAATCTGAGCAATAACGTTCTCATACATCCTTATTGTAGCAGCCCGCAACTCGAGAGACACTTTTATCTCTTCCAACCGATTCCAAAGGTTTTTCCTAGGAACCATGTCAAAAGATTTTCTAAAGTCAACAAAACAACAAAAAAGATTGGTTTTAGTATTGCGGAACTCCTTTGCAATGATCCTAAAGGTAACAAGATGGTCCACATTTTAATGATATCTCCTAAATCTAGCTTGACCTTTATCTCTTTTACCGTGACTTTCTAGCCAAAGGCTAATCTTCTTTTCCAAAATAATTCCATAACGCTTGGCTAAAATCGGGCTAATCATAATGGTCCTATAATTAGAGGGAATGTTTCTATCCCCATTTTTAAAAATAGGAACAATGAGGCTTTGCGTCCAGGGTTTGGGGAAGCCCTGCTTGACTGCTAAATTAAAGATCTTGTGTATGTGAGGGATAAGGATTGGCCCTCCGATTTTAAAAATTTCATCTTGGTAGCCTTCAATGTCTTTAGCTTTCCCATTTGCAAGTTGCTTAACCCCGAACTCTATGTCATCTAAAGAAAAAACTTCTTCCTTTGTAGGGACAATAGGAATGGTGTCCATGGCATTAGGGAACTCCTAAATACTTTTAAGGTAGGAATTTCAGTCCCTTAAGGGAATCCTATTATTTTCTTTAGTATTGCGTTTTAGAATTTGGATCTAGAACTTCTTAGGATCAAACTTATATAGTTGTGAAAGTTGTTCTTGCTTTTTATTGATATAGTATCTTTTTTTCTTTTTAATTAGAACTTTGTATGTATTTATCTTATCAAGTTTTAAAAACTCATTAGAAGCATCCATAAATAAATTAAATGACACCTACCCAAAATATATTTTGTCTTAAATTTAGTTATTGCGAACCTTTGTAAAGACTTAAATGACACCTACCCAAAATATATTTTGTCTTAAATTTAGTTATTGCGAACCTTTGTAAAGACTGCCATATGAAGAGCATGCCGACAAGACGAGGCATGGCATGGCAGTCATCCTGTTAAATGACAACATGCACGATTAGGCAACCAGAATCCTCATATCTACATATTAGCTAATAACACGATAATAAATAATTACATAATAATATTTAATATTTATTAATATATAATTACATAGATAATATTTAATTTAGAATTTATAATTAAGAGTTATTTAAATTCTTTTCAAACTGTTTACGGGATGGAAGGACTTATCTGCTTTAGAGTATACTGCAGTGTAAATGTCATAGGTTTAATACACAAACAAATATACACAACGTTATATTGTTTAATGTTTTAAATAAACAAAAAGAAATGGTCCATTTTCACTTTTATTATTTAAGTTTTGCCATTTCTTTTTATTATTAATATATAATTTTATTAATAATATATAATTGATTTGTAATTATTTATTTTTATTATTAATATATAATTAATTAATTGTATTTATTTTTTATCATTAATATATAATTAATTGGTTGAACTCAATTATATATTTTTTTATAATAAATTAAAAAAAAATCGATTTAATTTATAAAATTTTTAAATATATATTTTCATTTTTATTATTAATATATAACTGATTAATACATGAAATTGAAATTTTAATGTATAAAGATTTTAAATATATGAAAGAAATTTTATAATATTTGTTTGTGTGTATTTTTTTTTATTTAAATCATATTTTATTTAAATATAATAATATAATATGATGATAATGATTAACGTTCACTAAGATCGAATTGGTCTATTAGACTTTAAGAAGGTAAGTAATTACTTGTGATTTTTAAGAATTTTGTTTTTGTGTTAGAAAAGCATTAAGAGAAGCTTTCCAAGATCACCATAGTTTTGTTGAGTTAAGAGGTTAGGAAGGTTGGTAGTGTGACAAAAAATTTGAAAATGAGATCTAATGTGGGTATAGGCTGGACAATCTAAGAGAAAGTGTTTTTCATCTTCACCCTTCTTAGTGTCACAAAGGTGACACACTCTTTCATTCCATAGACTTTTAAGAATTGGCCAAAGCAAAAGCAAAGTTTCATTGTGGAGTTGGTGAGTTTCAATGCTCATTTTTTAGTTTGAATCATCTGTGGTTATTATATTATATTAATTAAAATCTTAGTGGAGGTTAATCATCATCATCACCATTTACTTAAAATTGTAATAAATTGTCTAATAAATTGTTTAATAACTACTACAGTCTCCTACATAACTACATGTCTCATGAGTCAACCTCTTTCCTTTGAGACCCCACACTGATTCTTTAATTTTTTCCTACATATATTAAAAAAAAAAAAGCTTCCCTACTTGTTCAATCATGTTCCCTTTCATTTTATAAAAATCCCAATGCAATAGTGTTCATCACTTATTATTTATTATTTGCATGAGTTTTCAAAGTTTTTTTATTATCTAATCTAACTTTCCTTTTAGTTATATCTTTCCAATAATTATGGGAAACTATAAGAGTTATTTAATAGATTCATAAATAATTAAATATTTTTCTTAATAACCATTTATTTTTAGATATATTACAAACTCAATTTACTATGTTAATATAAAAACATTTTTAGATATATTGCAAATCTAATAATAGAAATATAATAGTGGTTGTATTTTTCTTATTTTTTTTCACTTTTAAACACACTTTACTTATTTTTGGCAAATCCAGATCAAAAAATTCAACACTCAGCTACTAGAGCCAGGAATGCATTGTCTTTACAATACTTTTATCCAAATGAGTCAAAGTATATATACCATGGAATTGTTGGTGGATATCGAACATAGTGTTTTTTAAAGATAATGAGCAAGTTATTAATTAGTTTTTTTTGTTAGTGAAATTTTATGTGTGTAATTTTTGGATTTCATTTATAAGATTTTTGCTTCTTAATTTCATGATATGATATATGAGTTTTTTGAAAAAAAGTTTATGGTTTTGTAATTTCATGATATAGTATATGAAGTTTTTGAGAAAATAATTATTCTTTTAATAAAATGAAAAAAAATGATTGAAAATTTGGTGGTAGTTTATTATACATATTAATTTTTAAATTTTGTTACCAAAAACTATAAGTTAATTTTTAAATTTTGTTATAAAAAAATTATTTAATATTAACAATAATAAAGATTTTTTATTTAATAGTTTAAATTAAAAAATACAAATTTAAATTAAAAAAAAAATGATAAAGATTTTTTATTTAATAATTTAAATAAAAAAATACAATTTTTTTTTTTTTTTTTTAATTTTATATCTATATTGAAATTTATATTTATTAAATATAAATATAAATTAAATATACATCTATTTTAATTTTATATTTATATAAGAAAATACAAACCTTTCATTGTTTTAACTTTTCAAGATAATTATTTTTTATATAAATTAATTCATAATAAAAAAAAATTAAACTTTTAATTTTAAAATTAAAATAAATTTCTATTTATTTTATTTTTATTTATAAAAATTATATCAATTTCAATTTTAATTTTATTAATTCATAAAATTAAAAACTGCATCTTACTGAGTTGTAAGTATATCTAACTTGAAAATATAAATAGAAACGTGGGTAATAAATAGTAACATAGGTATATGTATTTTTTTTTTCCAAACTCTTTTTAATGAAAAGTGTTGTGTCTGAGAATTTTAAAGGACAATCTTAAATGTGCATTCCTCAGTCTATTAATCAACACCTTCTAGCAAGTCAAATTTGTTTGCTTCAAGAAATCCTACAATTTGAGTACGAAAAATACAAGATTTTCACTAAAATTAAGGAGATTGTCCAATGAAAATTAGTCAACAAAGGAGGTTGTCCAATGAAGATTAGTCACATGTAGATATAAGATCATTTTAATTTCAATATCTTCACAGTTTCAATTAACAAAATTATTATGAAAACTTCACTCAATTTACTTCAATTTACTTCTACATTCCCATTAGCCCGTTTAGAGAGTATGCTAGTTATATACAAAATGAAATATTGAATGCACGAAGTTGAGTTGTCGTTAGCGTGTTACTCAAATATATAAATGCGCTCATAAGCATGAATAATTAACTATAACTCATTTGACTTTAAGGTGACAACCCATGGAGAAGACAACCCATGGAGATTTTTCACACGGAGGGAGCTGATTTGTGGTTTAATTAGTGGGTCGCTGAAACGTGATTGTCTTATAAATATATATACACATGCCAGCCATGGTGATTTGTCGTTACTTCTATTCCTTAAATTACGTAGGACGCTTTATTAAATGAATACATTCATTATCTGATCGTGAGTAGTAAGAAATTATATATTATACTTTATATATATTTTCTAGATTTTTAGATTGGAACGTGAGAACATTAAATTTATTATATATTTAAAAATGTAATTTTAACATGGATTTTATCTAAATTTATATAGTTAAATTTTAATGAAAATATAAAAAAATAAAAATTTTAAGACAAATTACATCAATCGAATTATAAATTAATTTTGATTTATAATTAATTCTATTTTTTAATATTATTACCATCCAAATTATTCAATTTTTTTTTTTTAAATCGAAAAATCTCTACTTCACCCACTGAAACATTAAATACTACATAACAACGTAGATATTGACAACCTCTACTTCACCTGCAGCATTGGACCAGCACAGTCCCCGATGTGACGATTAAAAAAAATCTTAGGTAAGAAAATTTAAACAGTATTATATTAGCAATAATTGGTGTTTTGATTGAAAGGCCGTCTTAGAAATCATTTAAAATTCTGGGAAGTGGTAGCCGTGCCATGGCACTTACTGATAAAGGAATTTGACAAATAACATTAATTTACAAAATGGCTATCACAGATCTAGAAGTATTTCTTGAAATTGGACAAACATGGAGGTAAGAACCGTGTCTTGTGCTAAACATGTTCCTTGGATAATTAACTGTTTTCTTCACTTGTAGCACAAGATGCCAACATGTTCCTTGGATTGTTAATTGTTTTGTTGACGCCCTAATCCAGTTTTGTTGACTTGTAGCACAAGATGCTAGCATGTTCCTTGGATTGTTAATTGTTTTGTTGACGCTCTAATCCAGTTTTATTGACTTGTAGTACAAGATGCCAACATGTTTTTTGGATTGTTAATTGTTTTGTTGACGTTTGAATTCACTTTAAAACTTGATAATAGGGGATCTTATATAGAAGGATTTGTCTTGTGGTCGGTATGGAACAAAAAATCCCACAGTTGAGGGATAGAAGGCACAGTTTGTTATATTAGAAAGAACATTTCTCCTCACATTCAATTTCATAAGATTGACCCTCTCAATCAGTACATTTCGATAGAAATTTTAGACACCAATGCTAAGAAGATGTATATAGCAATTTGCTATTTTGCACCTATTAATTCTACTTTTTATAAGAAAAACAATCTAGATAACAATTGTCCCTATAATAATTTAGAACAAGATATTTATAGTTTGAAAAATGAAGGTAATATCTTCTTGCTAGAAGACTTTAATGCTAGGACTGCAACTAAACAAGCTACTCTTTTAAGTAATGATTTTAACCATAATCCTTTATGGTTAGATGAGGACCTTGTTTTATCTAATAGCTACAAAAGAAGCTCTTAAGACCTAATTGAGAATTTGTTTGGTATTGATTTGGTCAAGTTTTGTGGCTCTCAAGACCTAATAATTTCCAATGGAGTAATGAAGTGGCAAAACTCCAACCATACCTTTTAAATGACCATGAGCCCGACTTTGATCATAAACCTCTAACCCTAACTCTAAACTTTTCCATGCGCAGGAGTGCCATTGAAGAGAATATTGATAATCAAAGAAATTTACGCTTTGACAAAAGTAAAGTTGACCTTTTCTTAAAAGATTTAAATAGTAAATTAAATCTCCTAACTTATAAGTATTAAGGACAACATTGAAGAACTCTATCATAATTTTACCACTACCCTTTCCACTTCTATTAACAAGTTCTCTTTTGAGGTGTCCTATAAAAATAATAATAGAACGACCAACCCTTGGTATGATAAAGAATGTAAAATTGCTAGGAAATCCATTAGGGATGCTTTTAACGAGTCCTTAAAACTCGATAAGATCAATATGTACAAATCCCTAATTAAGGGGAAAAAAATGTATTATATTAATAAAAGGCAAGAACAACTTTCACATTATATAAGTTGGATCCTATGAAGTTCTGGAGCCAAATTCTAAACCACAATACTAAAGAAAATAACAGGATTCCCTTCAGGGACTGAAATTCCTACCTTAAAAGTTTTTACGATTTCCCTCATGCCATGGAAACCATTCCTATTGTCTCTACAAAGGAAAAAGTTTTTTCTTTAGATGACATAGAGTTCGAGTTTAAGTGACTTGCAAATGGGTAAGCTATGGACATTGAAGGCTACCAAGTTGAAATTTTTAAAATCAGAGGGCCTATCATTATCCCTCACATACACAAGCTCTTCAATTTAGCAGTCAAGCAGGGCTTCCCTAAACTCTGGACGCAAAGCCTCATTGTTCCTATTTTTAAAAATGGGGATAGAAACATTCCCTCTAATTATAGGACCATTATGATTAGCTTGATTTTAGCCAAGCTTTATGGAATTATTTTAGAAAAGAAGATTAGCCTTTGGCTAGAAAGTCACAGTAAAAGAGCTAAAGGCCAGGACGAGTTTAGGAGATATCATTCAACTCTGGACCATCTTGTTACCTTTAGGATCATTGCAAAGGAATTCCACAATACTAAAACCAATCTTTTTTGTTGTTTTGTTGACTTTAGAAAATATTTTGACATGGTTCCTATGAAAAAACTTTGGAATAGGTTGGAAGAGATAAACGTGCCTTTCGAGTTGAGGGTTGTTGCAATAAGGATGTATGAGAATGTTATTGATAAGTTTAAAAACATTAAGGGCTGGTCAAAATAGATTAACTGAAATATTAGAGTGAAACAAGGTTGCCCTTGTCCCCTACCCTTTTTGGCATATACATTGACAAGATAGAAGATTGCTTCGAAAAAACAGGTTGTGTCAGCCCTACTCTCACTGATATAGTCATCAATCTTCTTCTTTATGCCGATGATATCGTTCTTATGGCAAGGAGTCCCCATGATCTTGAAAACCAACTAAGAATCCTCAAGGATTTTTGCTCCAATATGGGCATGATTGTCAATATTGATAAGAATAAGGTCATGATTATTAAATCCAATAAGATCAGTTATGATACCTTCGTATATGACAACAACAACTTGGAGGAACTGACTTCATACAAATATATTGGAATTGATTTTCACCACAAGCTCATTTGAAATTATAGCATTGAGAAAATGATTATTGAGGGATGAAAAGCTTATTATGGGCATGAAAACAATTGTAAATCAGTTGATCTTTGGAGTTGGGATAAGAAAAAAATCCTCTTTGAGACTCTTGTTACACCTGTTATTCTTTATGGATGTGAAGTTTGGGGTTGTAGTATCTCTCGTGAATCCTAGAGAAAGATAGAGAAAATACAAAATAATTTTATAACCTATAATCTCAAAATTAAAGGAAATACGCCTTATCCCATTCTCCTCTTAGAAACAAGCCTCTCCCCCATTGCGAGCATGGCTATAACTAGATACCTAATGTATAAGAACAATTTAAACAACATGGAAGACAAGGGGCTTCCTAAAATTGCTTCAAAATCGAGTCATAACCACCATCGACTCAAGCAAGGATGGCATAAAGATGCCCAGTCTTGGATAAACTATTGGGGAATCATGGAAGACACCATTTTGTAGAATAAAGATACTATTAAAAGAAATCGTCAAATCAAAATTTAAGGAGAAAATTTGGTGTGATAAAGAGTTAGAGGGAAAAAGAAAATTAAGGTATTATAAGGATGTAATCAACCCTAATCTAGAATATCAAAATTATCTATCTGTTTTTCCAAGTGTAAAGAAAAAAAATAAGCATTGCTAAGATAAGAACAAATTCTCACGAGCTCCATAGTGAAATTGGGCGTAGGTCAATTTCTAAAACATAGTGGGATGAAAGAGTGTGTCTCCTACTTACATTAAGATAGCTTGATAAGAACCACATATTACTTGTGCCAACCATGGAAGGAGTTGAGTTGTGGTTGATGATTAGTGGGTGATGGAAACTTGATTGTCGTATGACTAGCACAGCCACAAACTCGTGGCTGGTGAACGCCGAAAGGTTTCCACTGGTCCGAGTTTGTGGCTGTGAACAATAATTTTAACCACTGGTCCAAGAAGTCGATCGACATGTGATCGTAAATGAGGATCATGCGTAATCCCTGCGCGCAGAAACCGAGCAGTTGCACCAGATTCCAATGATGGACTATGCCCAATATCCCAACCTCTGCGTAAAATTCCTTCTCTCGTTGCCTTGAGATCTCCAGTTTCTTGACAAATACGATCGTCCCAT
The DNA here is from genome assembly GCA_009831015.1 of Picea engelmannii. Lineage (NCBI taxonomy): Eukaryota > Viridiplantae > Streptophyta > Pinopsida > Pinales > Pinaceae > Picea > Picea engelmannii. The sequence continues at coordinate 47,857 of ML794446.1, read as the reverse complement.
CTTAAAGCACGCCTTCGCACACTATTCTGAACCCGCCCATCCCAGCACTTTGCCAAAACTATTTGTGAGCGTCTGGATTTCGTTGAACGAAAATTTCCTCGGCTAATTCCACCTGAGTTCTGATTCTGGTTTCGACCTTCGGCAAGCTCTGAAAGGTAAAAGGAAAATTAAAACCATTCCAGCTGCAAGCACAACAAAGCCGACCCCAATAATCAATATGAAACGCACGGACACCCAGAAAATGAAACGCGCGGATCGTTGAGGAAAGCCAGAAAATGAAACGCCCAAAAAACTGACGAAATTCAAATATGATAATCTTAAAGGTTAATCATTTAAACGTGGCGATCATATAGTGTTATAGTAATTTCTTAATATGATTAGGTAAATGTTAAAAAGTAAACAGGCTAACGGATGCATTCAAAAATACAAGGAAGTTATGAAAAGTAAATCACATTCATTGATTTGGGAGGACGACTAAGAATATGCTGCCATCTCCAATTGTTAGCCATCCGATTAGAATTTTAGATTAAAAGGTGATTAATTGTGCCCATTGTCAATAGGTATACGCCTTTCGGCGTAAATATATATACACATGCCAACCATGTTGATTTGTGGATATGCTCGGGATGGTGATCCATATGTTACTGATGTGGTAGTTATATACAATCGTGACAACTAATGAGGAATTTAGTTCACAGATTTGAGTTGTCATTAGCTTATGACTAAAATATAAATGCGCTAAAAAAACATGAATAGTTAACAATAACTTATTTGACTTTAAGGTGACAACCTATGGAGAATTTTCACACGGAGGGAGATGATTTGTGGTTTAATTAGTGGGTCGCGGAAACGTTATTGTCGCCTAATTATACATAGGCATGCCAGCCATGGTGATTTGTCGTTACTTCTATTCCTTAAATTATGTAGGGCGCTTCATTATATGAATACATTCATTATCTGATATCTGACTTGGGTATTAAGAAATTATATTTTATATTTTATATTTTTTGGATTTGAATTTGAGAATACTGAATTTATTTATATATTTAAAAATGCAATTTTAACAATAAAAAATATAGATTTCATCCAAATTTATATAACTAAATTTCAATGAAAATATAAAAAATAAAAAGTTTAAACGTCAAATGAATTGTGACAAATTACATCAATCGAATTATAAATTAATTGTGATTTATCATTAATTCTATTTCTTAAATCCTTCTACTTCCACTAAGGACAACATTCAACACTGCATATCAAGGTGGATATTGACTACAACAACATTCAACACTGCATAACAAGATGGATATTAACTACCATCTAAACTATCTAATTTAAATTTTTTTTAAATGGAAAAACCTCTTCTCCATAGAACATTAAATACTGCATAACAATATATATATTGGCAACCTCTACTTCACCTATTGCAACATTGCTTAACAGCGTGGATATTGTCTGCCTCTAGGACTTGGACGCGATCTAGGACTTGGACCATCCACCCCTTCTCGGAATTGACTTCTCGGGTAATAATCGTGAGTCGTGACAACTTACTTGAATCGCGAGCCATGGAAAATTATATATTATTCATGATTTATCGTTAGTTCTATTTCTAAAATCGAGCAGTTTTCCAAATCCAGTTGACTACGACTTCGACTATCCAACCCTTCTCCTAATTACATGGAGAAGGGGTGGATAGTCCTTGGATTGTTAATTGTTTTGTTGACGCCCAAATGCATTTTAAAACTTGATTTCCTTCCTCGACTTTCTTGTGCATTATCTCATCTAATTCTGGCAATTGAATTGTGTCTCTCACGCGGTGCGTACCCTTATCTTCTTTGATTCGATCCCATCATATTTGTAGGACGTAGTAAGTATGGAGAAACTGTACCGAGTTTTCATCAATCATAGGGGACCCGACACCAAGAAGAATCTCGCCAACCCCATCTACCAACGTCACACAAGCTATGGGTTGCCTATCTTTTTCGATAAGGAGGAACTTCACACGGGAAATGTCGTCTACATTGCAATCGAGAGAGCCATTGGCAGTGCCTTAGTTCACATCGCCCTCTTTTCTCAACGTTACACTGAGTCACGCCTGTGCTTGGATGAGCTCTGTCGGATGATGAACAGACATGTTGATTGCAATTTTATTCCCGTTCTTTTAGATGTTGAGCCTTGTTTTCATACATTTGAAATCTCTAGCCCCAATGCTTGAGAAATTCTTCAATGAAAACTACAATAAAATATTCGTTTTTTTGGACTGGAAGAATGCTTGACCCAGTTTTTTTGTCTTACTTCCATAGACAATAGAAATATTCTTATTAGAACATCTTCATATCGCATTTAGTTCTGAATTATATTTCAAGAATCTCGTAACATGAGTAAAGGTTGAAGATGGATCACCATCAAATTTTGAAGAATTATCCAACCAATATAGAGAAATGTGATTCATGTAACCAAGAATATTTGTAATATCAAGAGAAGGAAACATTTCATGAAGTTCCCATGGTTACATAATTCCTTAATTTGAGAATATGTAACTTTATACAAGATGTAACATAGATCGACGTCGCTGAAATTTTCCAAAATTTTGGAAAATTTTGTGAAGACCCGCATATCCCTTGTCATCTCAAATTTTGAATCTTTGACCAAAGTAAGTCTTTACCTTTATCACTTATGCCTTTCCATCACACTATAAATTCTTCTCTCAATCCAAAATGTTTAAAAGAGCTATATTTCCTTTATGATCACAATGGGAGATTTAGTTTTATCGCGGAACCAATCCTTTTATTCAAGAATATTTTCAATTCATAATTTCATACCTAAGCCCTAGCTCATATTTTATGGAAATCCAGTTGACAATATTGACTGAGCCCTTGTTTTATTCTACCATATGAGGCAAAGTTAGAAATTAAAATAACTATTATTGTTGGGTCCTTTTGGTCACTTGGGTGAGAAAAAAAGGAGTCCTTTATATGCCTTCTTGGACCAACAAGACAACGCAACAATGATTAGTACATTAGTGAATCCACAAGATAGTAAATAAAAAAATAAATAACCAAGAAATGAAAGAAAACTAAGCAAATGTAAATTCTAAAAGATGCATGAAATTAACACAAGAGATAACTACCCAAATGGCAAGTGATTTTTGAATTGAGAACACCAAAGGAGAAAAGTGGGACTATGGATCCCCTATTCCTCTTTGGGAAGGCTCTTGAGTCCCCAAAAAATAGAGTTTTACTCTCGTATCTAACAATGGTGGAGAAATTCTTGGTCAAGCTTATCAAGAGTTGAGAAGATTACTAAATACTATGATTTCTCAAATAACTCTCAAGAGAATAGATGGCTTCTCTAAGAGAAAACGGGCAGCATAACAATACAATGAATTCCTTCATTTTTTAGCATACAATGGCCATGTATTTATAGGACCATAGCAAGATATTTCACAACATGTTTCAAGTGTGAATGGGAGGCCTTTAGAGGTACATTCCATCCCTTGAGTCATCCCAAGGAAATATTTTGGGTCAATCTTGGTGTCTTGCCTTGGTTCACTTCAACATGGAAGTGGTTGAGGCCCAACCAAATTCATAAATGTGTCGTTTCTGCATCTGTGTGAATTCATAGATAGTCATGCGGGACACACAAAGTGTGCATCCAAAACTTTGTTTACTCACGTGGATCTGCGTGCGCTAACTTTGGTGAACTTGCGTATAAATTCATTAGTCTTTTATATAGTTTTGATATCTTGCTGAAATAGGTTTTGTAGATGATGGAAGTATGTTGTGTTTGTGTTGATCTTTTCTTCAACAATTGTCTTTATTTCTTGTGAGCAATTTTATAGTGATAACAGATGCCCCCTGATGTGTGAGGTTAGGAGCGTACCTATAGCCAAAATACATCATTGTTTATTTTGTGAATATGAGAGTTGTAGTTGTTATATTAGGAGGAATGTAAGAGCGATCTGTTGGAGGAAAAGGGGAACTTTATGGGAACCAAGTATTCTCCAAAAATCGAAATATAAATCTAGGTACAAACAAGGCAGACATGCCCCATTCTCATGTCATGAACCATAAATGAAATGACATAAATTGAATATTGTGGATGAAGTGGATGTCTGTAGTTCCCTCGGGGGCATAAAAAATGACAGATGATGGTTTTGATTACTGAACGAGATTTCAATCACGGTATGAACAAATCAAAGGCATGGATGGCCTAGAAAATTTAGAGATCTTTGGCGGTTGCTGAAAACTGCAACAGTGGCATAGTAAGACCCACCATAACATGAAACTTTGTTGGAGTCAAATGTCATGGGGGTCAACAACATCAAAAAATAATGAGGGCTCTGTCTATGTCATCTGAGACTACTCATTAATAAGGGAATGAGAGCCAAGATACTTCCACCTTCCTAGAAACTTGTGTTGACGACGTTCAAGATGTATGGGACTCAAGAAATGCCCTTGGTTGGGGTACGATGGAATGATGGAAGCAATTGTAAATAGGATCTTGTATTAGAGGGACGACCAGATGTTAGGTGAACGGTGTTGTAGAGGAGAGGCTGCAAAGGAAGGGATGGTAGGCCAAAAAACAGATGTGTGGGACATCAGTGTCAGTGATAGTTGGTATTTTTAAAATTATATGGATATATTTGCAAATATGGTGAGGGAGGTGGAATACCCCAACTAAAGGCGACATGATTTGTTGTGTGCCAAGGAAAAATACATCGTGGGTTGCAATTCGCAACAAAAATCTACAATACTTGATGGAATTTGAAATGTGCTTTACACAATTACCAAACGAATAAAGAATAATTGGGTTGAAAGTACACATATAGAAATAGGTGCCCCAGTGAGTGATGACTTGGCCTTTTTAGGGCATAAGTATTTCGATGTAACTAATAGAGGGTGGGGGACCAATTGGTGGGTTTCTGTACCAAGTTGGTGAGTGGAGGATGAAATTGCATATGGGAAATTAAGGGTTAAAGACAAGGAGGGTTAATGATAATGCGGTAGTGCATTTGATGTAACCAACAAAACAAGAAGTGGGAGTCCATAATGGGGTGGTTAGCAAGATGATGAGACAGAATTATAAAGTTCTCACTCTAGGGTTAATGCTACCTGGACTCCTGAGCCTAATAGATAGAAAACATGAGTGTTAATTTTCTAGGGGGTAAATATATATGGGACAACTCATGGAGGTGAGAATGTTACCAGGTAACAGTACCTGACTATGATAGAAGTTGGGGTATTGTAGAGCCAGATATGGGGGTCCTAAAGGTGAATTCAAAGGGAATGATTGGGATATGCATTTGTTTGCAGAGGGCGTAAGAACATGCCAGTTGTGAGCATATACCTAAAGGGGCCAGAGTACGTCTATGAGTGAATCGAGGGGATGTTTTTGTACCAAGTACATACACATGCAAACATTAAATACTCGACGTGAAACATATCTGAAAATTTAAAGAACATATGACATGTGTTTGATCAAAATTATAATGAGTATGTGTACCTGTGCCTAGGGCTAGACGAGGGTGTCCCTGTACTTCTTGATAAAATGAAAAACTGGCGATACCAACTTGTAGGTGACAAGGTCAAGATCATTGTACCGCAAACGATGTGAAAAATGGAGTTCTTAGGCTCTAAAATGAATGATTGGAAGTTTGGGGAGAGGGTGTATATATGGCTGGGGGGGCACAATGCCACCTCATTTTTACTTGCGTGAGTTGAGGTTTGAATGCTCTGTTGTGTGTATTAGTGAGCATCGCAAGAGCATGGGGACACCAGTCTATAAAATGGTCTGTTTTTTCACATAATGCACAAGGGCCTCTTATTCATTCATTTATTGATGTGGAAACATAATGAATGTTAGTAAACTTTGTTGTGGTGGGTAGTTCTTGTGAGGATGTAGGAAATATAGTTTGATGGGTTGTTGTTGGGTTTTCTTNTTTTTCACATAATGCACAAGGGCCTCTTATTCATTCATTTATTGATGTGGAAACATAATGAATGTTAGTAAACTTTGTTGTGGTGGGTAGTTCTTGTGAGGATGTAGGAAATATAGTTTGATGGGTTGTTGTTGGGTTTTCTTGAAATTGAGGGAGAGATGGGAAGTGGTGAGTGTAATGGCCATACCGTGAGTAGATGGCACATGCGTGTTTGTTCCTGAGACCATTTTATTTGGATGGGGAAGGTTTCACGGTTGTAGGTGCGACTACTAGAGTAGATAGTAATGGTGTTGTTTTGGTGAACAAAATAAGATTTTGTAACTATGGCAGAGTAGGTAATAGATTGGTTGGGTGTCCAACTATTGCGTAAAGTGTGCATGGTGGCTAGAATCGGGGGGTGGGAGGGAGTGTAGGGTATTTATTCTTCCTGGTCCATCATGTATTGGTTGCATTTCCCTCTTTGGGAGTACCATGACTTCCCTTGTTGGTATCAATGCCTCCAACAATGTGACCGGTTGGAAGAGGTGGGATTTCAACCACTAATTGTGTGGGAAAAACCTTGGATTGAGGTAAGAGTGAGGGGACCGGTACTATAGGTGTTGGTTATAGATACCATACAGGGATGGAGATCACCATGTTTTGCAAGGTGAGGGTAGCTGCCACATGGTATGTTGTTACACTAGGTGGTAGGTAAAAGAATGGGATTTGGGTGATGGTCGTTGGGACTGTTTTCCAAACAGGTATTTGTCTTGGTATGGGAATATTTTATGGAATGGGTGATTCTTCTTAAGAGGGAGGTAAAGGAATTTCCTCAAGGAGTATTTTTGGTGTAAAATCATTTGATTATATCTCTAGGGGAATTCATTAGGAATTTCCACACCATCGAAGGTAACGATGCAGACCTGGGTTATGCTTGTGGTTGGGGGGGGAAGAGAGATTGCCTTGGTATGAACTCGTCAATGATGGATCATGAAATATTCTCAGTCCGACTTCCAGAATTGGTGAAAGGATAGAACTAGGTAGAAATGAGTGGGAGGATGCTATCTATGTGTTGTGATTGATTAGGATCATAGTGGGTTAACTGGTCAATAGTGACAATCTTCCCATTGTGGGGGAAGAGCATGGTTCAAAATATGGAAGAGGATACAACTTGCATAGTGTACACATAGATGTGTCCAAAGAGGATATTGTAATCCAGATGGGAATCAATGACCTCAATGTTGATACGGATTTTTTTTCCCCTTAGTTCCTCTGGAACATTTTGGTAGAGGCCTTCTAGTTGGGATGGTCGACCATCATAGGCTCTGAGAGTAATGGATGAGGGAACTATCTCGGGTGAGCTGAGTTGTTTCCACACATTTTTGGATATGATACAGTTAGATTATCCTTCATCGATTATACATCGATGGTCTATGATATTCTTGATTTTGATGGGAATTTGGAAAGCCACTAGCGAGGGAAGGTGTCGGTCTTCTTTGTCCAAATCAAAAGTGATCAAACGAGTGTCTGATGGGTATACTTCCCCCAACTGTGAAAGAAACACCTCTCTTTGTGAAGGGAAAATCTAGAGAACCTCTAATATTTGCATGGCAGTTGGTGACTGAGTGTTGGTGCACAGTGGGAAGACCCGAGGTTCAACATGAAACCACCAAAAAAACCATTAAGATACTGGCCTTTTCGGCATCACCCGCAAGCAGGTGAAGTATCACCAGAGGTATCTATGGGGACTGCATGAACTAGATTTCCGTAGTCATGGAGGAATGTGAGGCTCTCATTCTAACCATCCTACTTAACATTCATTATTTATACCATGTGTAGGAAATCATCATATAACATGTTCATATTAATCACCCATTCATTATAACATTCATCAAATGTGAGAAATAATCAGAAAATTAAACACATTATAACATATGAACACCATATTTAACGTGGTTCACCCCAAACTGGGCTACATCCACAACGACCAACTTCTCATATTATTATTCAGAATTCATTACAGTACAGAGTATGCACACTGCACAATTACAATATTCCCTCAGACTCATACTACTTGACCCAACCATTCTCCTATGCACCTACTCGTTCCCTTCTATTCTCTTCATATCTTGTGTGCTACCCACTTAGCTCACAACTGACAGTAAAAGACTTAAAGAAATTACTTCAAGAGATACTATAAAACTACGACTCTTACATATTTATACATTGACACTAGGGCTTATCCCATTACAAATTGGACCAAAATTCATAACGGCCTCTAACTGTCTTCTACCTTTCGCGTGCGCTGACCCTTGAAAATGTGATAACTTGCTTCCTTTCTTCCACGCACACTGCTCCTTAGCTGACTTGTCACAAATTTTTATCTTGCATGATTCCCAAACTGGTCTCAAAATATCCTACTCCAACAGCCCCCCAACACTCACCTGTGGCTTGTCCCAAGCCACTTCAGGCCTTCTTCCATGTCACAATGAACTTCTGGAGTGTTTCTCTTGCACTCACGACCTTTTCCTTTGTTGATATTGAGAGGGGGGTGAATCAGTATCAAGTACAATTTAAAAACCTTTTCTAACTTATACTTAAACCATTCAATTATATCCAATGAG
>ML794445.1:141371-159107 GCA_009831015.1 Picea engelmannii | reverse complement strand
TATTTCTCAGTGATCGTGTTCTTATGTTGTTATTATCTATTGAAATGAAAAGAACTATAATAATGGCATAAACATTAACATACCCTGGGGAAACCCTATACAAGGAGAAAAACCCCAGCAAACGATATTCCCTTATTGCATTAATAATGTAAAATCACTTACAAATATCCACCATGAATGATTTGCTCTTAAAGATCTTTCCAAGATGACTCTGACCTGACAAAGACCTAAGACACCTTGATGAAATACATATATGATATGTTGCTTCTATTGTTGATATACGACATTGATATGTTGTTGATATACACCTCTGATATGCAGCCTCTATTGTTGATATACAACACTGATATGCTTATTTGGTATGTTGCCTCTTTATCAATGATATGATCCTCTATTGCTTCACCTTTAACCTGCATATCAAAATTGTGTTGAAGAGAGGGGTCGACCTCTGCTTATATAGGCTGAAGAGGAGAGGCTTGAAATAGTAACTTGTTTGCATGCTTTAATCATAACTCAGCTTCATACTTTAGTTCAAACTTAGAACTAGACTTGAGACTGGTATACTATAGTTCAAAAATAGAACTAGACTTGAGACTTCAGTTACAACTCAGCATTATACTTTAGTTCAAAAATAGAACTAGACTTAAGACTTTAGTTACAACTCAACATTACACTTTAGTTCTAAAATAGAACTAGACTTAAGACTTCACTTACAACTCAGCATTACACTTTAGTTCTAAAATACAACTAGACTTAAGAATTCAGTTACAACTCAGCATTACACTTTAGTTCTAAAATAGAACTAGACTTAAGACTTCAGTTACAACTCAGCATTACACTTTAGTTCTAAAATAGAACTAGACTTGAGACTTCATTTATAACTCGAATCTTTAGAAGGAAATTCGAAATTCTATTCATGGTGGATAATGTTACACGTGCCAACACACTAGATCAATAAATTTATATCATTTGCAATATTAGGAATATCGTTTGTTTCTAGCTCATAGGAATTTTATATTCAACCTAAATTTTTCTATATGCCTTGACTTTTTCTCATGTCTCACAAAGCTTGACTAGGCTCAAAGAGGTTGTACGTTCCCCCAAACTTTTGCACTACTCTGTCTATGCTCATGGAGGTTGTACATTCCCCCTAACTTTTGCACTAGACTGTCTATGCTCACAGAGGTTGTNTTTTTCTCATGTCTCACAAAGCTTGACTAGGCTCAAAGAGGTTGTACGTTCCCCCAAACTTTTGCACTACTCTGTCTATGCTCATGGAGGTTGTACATTCCCCCTAACTTTTGCACTAGACTGTCTATGCTCACAGAGGTTGTGCGTTCCCCCTGAATTTTGCATTAGAATCACATAGCATCCCATTCGTCCTGACTTTTGTTTTGACTTGACTTTTGGTTTGACTCGCAGAGGTTGTACATTCCCTTGGATTTTTTCAATACCTCACAAGACTGGTTGATTCTCCAAATCTCCATGGCTAGCCTCGGGGTGGCCCATATGGCCTCTCATTGGAGAATGAATATCAATGCTGCCAAATTTAACAGGCTCCTCTTAGTTTCTTTTCAAAACATCTTAAATTTGTAAGGGCCCATACATGCCCACATGTTGCAAAGATAGGATATTTTTTGAAAGTTACTTTCTTAGTTTACATCACTAGGAGAGTTTAAAGATCAAAGTAACGGGTCCATATATGCCCACATGATTGCAATCTAGGATAGTTTTTCAAAAGATTTCTTATATTAAATCACATTAGGGAGTTTAAATAATTGGTAAGGATCCATATGTCCACATGTTAGTTCTTTAGGGATTTTAAAATTCCGCAAGGTTGTACCAATAACATCTAGCAAGATATGTAATCAAGATTTGTAAGGACCACAGGAAGTCCACATGCTGCAAATTGACACCTAACTTATTAAAAAAATCGGCACGTTTGTTCACTTGATCACACACAAAGTCACTCCTCACTCACATAATTTCATCTCGAATTGTGGAGGTTGAAGTAGGTTTCCTCCAAAAGGATTCTAAAAATGTCCCACTATTTCTTGAAGAAATTATCCACACCCACTTAACCAAAATGATATTGGTTCACACCCCCAATCTCTCAACCAACCACATCTAAATTTTTTTCTAAAAACTCACTAAGTTTTCCTCCACAGGAGGTGCCAAAAGAAATTTTTTAGTCTAGGTAGGATCTCGAGGGTAGGCATCCAAATAACCCCCCGTTATTTGGTTCTCACATCTTCAAAACATTAGAAGCTGACAATTAGGGAACTTTAAAATCCTCCAAGTCAAGTTTTCCTAACACCATAAAGAAGGGAGATACCCATGAAGGGTTCAAGGCCGAGGTATGGTTGTTTTGTGCATCCCCCCTTGAGTCACCCAACTCTTGGAAGGGATCCATCCCGTGATCCATTTTTGAGGCTGAAAATCTAACTGTCGCACTTTGACCGAGGTACCTAGTGACCAAAATTAGGACATCTACCCAAGTGGCAATTGTGGGCTACAATTGCACCTTGATCGGATTTTATGTGGTTATTGGGAAATATCGCCAGTTCTTTTGGGATATGAACCCTCTACCCCTCATTATAACTGATTGTTTCATCCTTCACTAGTTCTTCTTCTGGTGGCTTCAAGCCCCATTGTTGAGTGTTATTGGAAGGTCTAGTGCTATTTGAGAGGACGAACGTTACGTCTTTATAGAACGCGAGAATTTTTTTTCTTTGTTCTCCCACGTAGACAAAATCCACCTACCTACATGTATACTTCTTTTCAATTGATTTATGTATGATGCTCATTTGATTACATGTGATTATGAGATTTATTGTGAAGGTCCAAAATTATACAAGTCTCTTGTTCATTTATTTCTCTCATCGCCATTTTCACACATTCACTTTGCTAGTCGGACATCATAGGGGACCCATAGAATCCTCGTCATTCCAGACACTTGCAAAATCTCCCTCATATCCTAGGAGGAGTTCCTAGTCTTGCCAACTCACCAACATAGCCCTCTCACACCCCTGTGAGTGATACTATTTTGGGATTAGCTTCACTTGGTTCCACTTTACTTGGGTCCAAATCCCAAGGCCAACCATCCACTATCTCTCCTTCACAAGGAGGTGGGGGACAAAATTCTTCTCAAGGGATAAGTACAACCCCACCAAACCCCCCTCAAGGATTAGGTACACAAAATTCTCACACCATGGCTGGAAATGATCCTCCACTGCCACCCCCCATGCCATATTTGGCATCCCTCAATATCCCTAATTTGATTAAACTCACGAACGACCCTATATTGCATAACCCCACATGGCCCAATATGCCTACCAAATTACCTTCAGACATTCCTAAGTTTGAAGGAAAATTAGGGGAATATCCTACCAACCATGTCATGACCTTCCACTTATGGTGCTCTTCAAACAGCATCATGGATGACTTTGTTCGTTTAAGGTTATTTCAGTGCACCCTCACTGGTCCATCATCCAAATGGTATGTGGATGAAAAGTCAGCGACTCTCGCAACTTTTGAATCCTTGGCCAAAGAATTTTTGGCCTTCTTTCAACTACCAGTTCGTCATGAAACTGGTCTAGAACTGCTCTGTAAGTGAAAACAAACCTTAGCTACATATATTGTTGACCACATTCACGAATGGTGTTGGTGACGTAGTTTATGCAAAGCAGAAACCACCAAAGAACAACTCCTCGATTGGTTTCTCAAATCACTTGTCTCTATCCTTGTCAAATATGTGGCATCCACCTTCCCCCAAACCAAAGAGGAATCCATCGGCAAGGCTCAACAATACGACTTCATTTATGCTCAATCAAGTTACTTATACATAGTAATACTTGATGCACCGAGACTCATACCATTCTTCCAAGACAAACCTGATATGTATCATGCAGCAAATGGATTAATTGGTACCACCACACACCACAATTCGTACATACAACCACCACCTATGTACGGTAAACCCCAATATCCACCAATGTATGGAGGTTCGTCTTACTACCCTCCTCCCCTTTACCAACAACCATATCCTATTTCTCTCCCTCCACCCATGAGTGGACCCATGCCAGCACCCATCATGCGCATGGATTCTCAACCAAGTTCAGGTGCCCCTTCTACCTCACCTTATAACCTGGGCACTAGTGAAAGCGCCATGCCTTCCTATGCACCCTACGGAGTGTTGACACAAAACAATCTGTATTTTCCATTTCTTGGTCTTCCATGGTCAGTTTCTCCTCCACAAGGAAAACCACACATCGATGTTAACTTTGTTCAACCCTCTCCCATTCAAAAATTTCATAAATTTGAACAATTGAATACGACAAATCCATCCCATCAGTCAAATAATGCCAAAAAGAAAGGAAAAAACTGAAACAATAATAACCCAGGACCAGGGGGAAATAACCCCCAACAAAACCAACCTGTTGGGGGAAACCAGAATCAGAGTAACCAAAACCCCCAAGGGGACAATAACAACAAACGCCAAGAGAGGAACAACAATAGCAACCTCCAGACAAATTTCCCTTGCACTCTTTGTGGTGAGCATGGTCATTATACTCACCATTTCCCCCACAACAATATTTGCAAAAAAAAACCCCGGTTGTGTTGAAAAACCCTATTCCACACCAAGGTGTGATGAATATCCAACAAGAGATACATCCTGCCCCACCACAAATGGGACAGCATCAAAACCCTAGAAACCCAGCGGACTGCAATATCCTCCTCACTAGCGAAGAAGAAATTCTTCTGCAAATGCGCAGTCGTCAATACATCCCACCCCCTGAATCTACTCCCACCACTTCAGAAGAATTTCCAGCTAAAATCGAACAACCCTTGATGATTCCACACCCTAACATTGAACCCACCATTTGTATCCCTCACATCTTGTTAAGACAGAATGTCAACAACCCTCAAGATAGGGCGACACATAATTACAGTCTGGTCAATGACTTGGCATAGTCCCCTACAACCATGTCGGTATTAGAGGTCCTCTAAACCTGTCCAACTCAACAGAAATCCTTTCTTTCCACCTTGGGGGTAGTCTACCCAGCTAATACTAGACTCATCACATTTGATCTAGATTGTGGGGAACCTTGTTTCCCTGCTTTGGTAGCTTTCCAGATACCAATTAAGATTCAGAACATTACGGTTCATCGATGTATCATTTATGAAGGTGCATCCACATGCATCATGTCCAAAATTGTATGAAAGAAACTTGGCTCCCCTGAGCTAATACCATCTGCCATCACTTTAAGAGCTTATGATGGTCGACCATCCTCCCCTGAAGGGCTCTTTCAAAATGTCCCTGTTGAACTCGGGGGAAAAACCATCCTTATCGACATTGAGGTTATCGATGCTCTGCTCGATTACAACATCTTGTTTGGACATAGCTACATGTACACTATGAAGGAAGTGGCATCTTATTTTTTTTGAACGATGATGTTCCCCCACAACAGGAAAATCATCACCATCGACCAAGTTTCATATTATGAGCCTAATCACTCCTCCAACATCGATAACATCTTACCTCTCGTCTGCACTAGTTCTTATGCATATCAACTCATGGAAATGGACCCCAGAATTTTTAAGGACCCACCCTTGTTGGGGGCATACCATGGAGCACCACCTCTCATATACCCCTCAGCACAAGTGTGTGTCATATCTTCTGATGGAACTGAAATTGGAGATACCATTCCTCCCACAGAGGCTTCTCCACCCCTCGATATCCCACCGGTTGAAGAACTTCTACCTCGGGAATTATCTGACAACCCTACGACACCACTTATTCCTGATTTCACCCTTCCCCAAGGGAAAATACCAATTTGGGAAACAATCCCCCAAGACATCACTCAAATCCCTTTCTTCTAACCCCCACCAGGCGTACAAGCATTTCAGGTAGCCGCAATTCTTACCCTTCCCAACATTGTGCTCCCCATTCTAGTAAGGTATCTACACCCACCCGCGATGGTTCCTCAACCATCCCTCCCTCCCCAATCAGAGGGAATCCCGATGCATATTCCAGTACTTACTTCAGCCACACCACCCTCACGCTCACTCGCTACCACCACTACTACGGCTGGGGGCAGATGGAAGAAGAAAGAGCCCACCACTCCACTTCCTCCTTGGGTTCAAACTCCTTGCACACTATGCGAAAGAGAGGGACACCCCACTAATAGATGTCCTTCTCTTCCCGAGTTACACAATCTGATCCAACTCGCTCGAGAAACCACATCGTGCAATGCTTCACCAAGCACACCTAGTACTACCACAACATCCTCTACTACAGGCAGCAAAGGGTTGCAAACCAAATTTGCATGTGCCATCTGTTCCGAGTATGGCCACTATACTCATCATTGCCTAGCTCTACCTCAGTTTCGACAGATGCTGACAAAAATACACCAAACCTTTCAGCAAGAGCCCTCTCCACCAACACCTCCAGGTACCCATGTCACTGAGATCAATTATGTCTCAACCTCAGTCACCGAATGGATGAGATGCCCTTGCTCTCTCTGTGACTCACTTGATCATTTCACATACCAGTGTCCTTTGATCATTGAATACAGGCATCATCGAATGACCCTTATTCAAAATCCTCCAACCATGTCACTTCCTGTGATACAAATGATCCCCCCTATTCCTTCTCCTGATACTATTCACACCACCTCCCTCGAACCTGAGTCACTTCCCACCCCTCCATCGTTCATGCATGGACTTTCTGAGGATTTTACCCCAAATCCTCCTAATTCCCTGGTTCATTTACGCTAGGAAATCTTACCCCTGACCATAGTTTAGAACCCACAGTGTTTTGACATTTGGTTTATTTCAAGCATGTCATCGCACCATAGTTGTGATACCCCCTCTACGCCTTCACCACCTGAAGACAATCACACAGTGACAGTCACCAATGTTACTTCCCCGAATCCCCTATATTCTTGCATTTTCCACTGTGATGAATATATCCTGGAGGAACTAACTACCCTCGATTTCCCATGAAATGCACTCCATCACAGAGTGTTTTTTCTCTCACAGTAATCCTTTGACCCTCCTAGCCAAGCCTCCATATGTGCAATAGAAACCGATGATTTTATTCCATTTGGGTATATAGACTAGTTCAACAACCCTATCCCTGCCCCCGATGCTTTTGAAGAAGGAAACATGGCCAATATTTCCCCCACTGTCAAAATTGACATTTCCATCAAACCAGGAATCATAGAGGGAATCACCATTGGCACCGCATGCTCCCCTGAGGAACTCACATCTTACAAAGCTCTCTTTCAGGAATACCTGGACATTTTTGCCTGGTATTATATAGAGATGCCCGGCCTCGATCCTTCTATCATCGAGCATCGCATCAAAACATGGATTGATGTCTCCCTAGTACATCAAAAGCAACGCCCACTTCACCCATCCAAATCCACGGATACTAAAGCCAAAATTGACAAGTTACATGTTGTCGGTTTCATATACCCCATTGTGTATACCTCATGGGTCTCTAATCCCATCCCTGTTAACAAAAAACAGGGCATTATCTGCATCTGCACCAACTTTCATGATCTCAACCATGCTTGTCCCAAAGACAACTTCCCAACCCCTTTCATCAACCAAATTATCGATGACTGTGCCAGCCACAAGGCCTTGTCCTTCATGGATGGGTTCTCCAGCTACAATCAAATCCATATCCATCCAGTAGATTAGTATAAAATTTCATTTTCCACCCCATGGGGTACTTTTGCTTATCATTTCATGCCTTTTGGACTAAAAAACGTAGGTGCTACGTTCCAACGGGCCATGACTTATGTTTTCCATGATCCTGATTGCATCATTCTCTCTTACTTGGACAACCTCACTGTCCGATCCAAGAAACAAAATCAGCATCTAGACGACTTACGAGTCATCTTTCAACGATGTCTCCAGTATAATATCCGCTTGAACCCCCTCAAGTGTGTATTTTGCGTCACCTTTGGACGCCTCCTTGGGTTCATCGTCTCCTAACACAACATCACTGTGGACCCCCTGAAGTTCCAAACCATCACAGAAATTCCACCACCTAGGAATTTGCACCAATTGTAGAGCCTACAAATCAAATAAAACTTTTTACGACGCTTTGTCCCAGATTACGACACTCGCATGCATGGTTTCCTTCGTTTATTGCGTCATGATATCCCATTTCGATGGGATGAACATGCCCAAACTGCTTTTGATGATTTAAAAGTGGCACTCTCCAATGCCCCTTTGATTAGTCCTCCCAACTACGATTGTGACTGCATCCTCTACTTATCGGCATCAGTCGTTTCAGTAGCAGGAGTTCTCCTCCAAATAGGGGATGATGGTCGTGAACATGTTATTTCCTATATCAATAAAAACCTTTTAGGACCACCCCTGAAGTACAATCATGAGGAGAAACTCACCCTCGCACTTGTCCTCGCAGTCTAGAAACTATGTCATTATATCTTTCTTCTCACTACCAAAGTCATGGCAGATTCCAACCCCATGTAGTACTTGCTTAGTCGACGAAAAATTAATGGCAAATTTTTCCGATGGATCATCATCCTTCAAGAATACGACCTAGATTTTTTAACTCCCAAAATCAAGAAATCACTTGTTCTCGCCAAACTCATCACGACATTTCCATCAGACGCTACAAGTTCACCCGTCAACACAGACTTTCTATATGAACACCTCTTCTACATCCACTCAGATGACCCATGGTATGGCGACCTTCTTGTCTACCTTCAGACATAGAAGTTTGGGTCTCATCTCTCTCGAGATGATTATCGATGCCTTTGTCATCAAGCCCCTCGGTACCTCCTCATCGGTGACGTTTTGTATTGATGTGGGATCGACACCATACTCTGTCAATGTTTGACCATCTATGAAGCAGACAGAGTCTTGAACTATTTCCATAGTGGCACTTGCGGTGTCCACCTCTCAGGTATGTCCACCACCCAAAAAATCATTTGATTTGGATACTTCTAGCCCACATTGTTTCATGACTGCATCCATGTTGTCAAGTGATGCAACAAATGCCAACTTTATGCAAACAAAGCACGAGCACCACCCACTCTTCTACATCTAGTCGGCCCCTTCTGCAAATGGGGCATAGACTTCATGACTTGCAATCCTCCATCTAGCAATGGACACAAGTACATCGTCATGGCAATAGATTACTTTACCAAATGGGTCGAATCCATGCCTTCCTTCAACAATACCACTAACACAGCAGCGCATTTTTTATTCAACTACGTCATTACCCATTTCAGAGTCCCACTACAATTAGTCTTTGATCACGATAAACACTTTGAGAATGAGATATTCGTCGAACTCTCCTCAAGGTTAGGATTATCCCATGAGTTTTCTTCCCCATACTACCCTCATTCCAATGGACAGGTTGAGGTTGTTAACAAAGTCCTCAAAACTATGTTGCAACGCACTGTCAACAAACATAAGACCAATTGGCATCATATGTTGTTTTCAGGATTATGGGCTTATCACACGGCAGTAAAAAATGCCATCGGTTTTACACTATTTCATCTCGTCCATGGGATTGAGGCCACCCTCTCTATTGAGTGCGAAATTCCCATGTTGTGCACCGCCATCGAGCTATTACCTAACACTGCTCCAATGGAGTAGCACTTGTTGAACTTAGAATCATTGGATGAAGATTGTCGATCTTCCTTACAGAACAATGAGGCAGCTAAGAAATAGTTGAAGGCCACCTTTGACTGCCATGTCAACCTTCACTCATTCAACGAAGGAGATCTTGTCCTAGCCTACGACATTTCTCACGATACTCTCGGCCATGGGAAATTCGAGTCGTTATGGCATGGACCCTACATCATCCAACATGCCATCACTAAAGGCGCATACATCCTGGCCTCTCCAGAAGGATACCCTCTCAAAGAGCCCGTCAACGGGTTGTACTTAAAGAATTTTTATGCCTGAGCATAGTCATTCTACACTAGGATTTTTCTTCATACACATTTGTAGAGTTTTTAGTATTTTTTTTTCACCTCCACTCCTCATGTCTGATCTACCATTTGTGTCATTAACAAATGTCTCCTCCATCGTCCTACCGACACAGAATCTCACTTTGGCCGCTTGGGCCCTATACACCCCCTCACATGAATTGCTCCACTCCAGTGGCATATGTTTGGGCTCAACCACCAACAACCAAGAATAATACGCAGTCGTCATTGGCCTCCTCGACGAGGCCAGTCACCACCACATTCATCACCTTAGCGTCTTATTAGATTCCTGGCACGTCATCCTACAGCTCAACAATGTATACCATGTCCGTGATCGTTGCCTCTTTCATAAATACCTGCAAGTTAGACTTTTATCTCCACATTTTGATTCAATTACATTTACACACATTCCACGACAATTTAATCAAATAGAAAATAGCATGGCTAACCTAGTGTTATATTGGCATTTATCACATCAAGATATCATCCCACATACATAAATCATCAAACGTTTGTCATAGCATATAGATCAAGCATCATAAAAACATCACAAAATATCATCACATGTAAACATCACGAAGATCCCAAACATGTGTGTGTGTGTGTGTGTGTGTGTATATATCGATCATTTTTTCATAAATGT
Source organism: Picea engelmannii (assembly GCA_009831015.1). Classification (NCBI taxonomy): domain Eukaryota; kingdom Viridiplantae; phylum Streptophyta; class Pinopsida; order Pinales; family Pinaceae; genus Picea; species Picea engelmannii. The sequence continues at coordinate 148,484 of ML794445.1, read as the reverse complement.
TTACAAACTAGTACAACATGTACATCGCCCGTAGGCAAGTGAACCCCCCTCACCCCTATAGGTACAAAATGGGTGTGTGTGTGTGTGTGTGTGTGTGTGTGTGTGTGTGTATATATCGATCTATGTTTCATAAATGTTTACAAAATAGTACAACATGTACATTGCCTGTAGGCAAGTGAACCTCCAACATTTTCCTTTAGGGTCCCTACATCCGGCTCTGCAGTACTATCACCTCCGCTACATTTTTAGTATTGTCACCTGGTAGCACTCTCCCCCACATGAGTTGTCCCATTCATATTCCTCTATGGTACTTTGACACTCATGCTCTTTCACCCACTAGAGATGGGAGTCTCGATAGTCTTACTCATTTACGAGAATTATCCACATACTCCTTCCCATCATTTTTGCTAGCTTTCCCAATGGACTCTCGGGTTACCTCATCACAGTTCTATTTTTTTTTGTGCCTACATAGTATCATTAACCCTCCATTTCATCCACAATCAGTTTTCACATCTGCAAATTTCCTTCCATTCATTTACCTCGTACAGAAACCCACCAGTGGGGCCCCCACCCTCCACCAAATCTTCACGCAACTTGCGCCCTCACTGGCCAAGCCATCTTGCACTGGGGAACCCATTTCTATATATGTACACTCATCCCAAATTATTCTTTATTCATTTGGTAATTGTAAAAATCCTTTGTTTCCAGCCTTTACTTATCTTTTTATCGTCACCCTTGCCGAACTTCTTTTTTCTGACAAAGCAACCCATGTCACCCTTGGTTGTGGAATTCATTATCCTCTACTCATATTGACATCGTCCATAAACCCTGAGTATCCCACAGTCCATGTACCCCTGATATCTAAGTTTCTCCACGTTGTCACGCCTCTAGCACAATTTAACCCCATGTCTAGTCATTCCCCTAACACTAGCTACAGTTTCACAGTTGTTTCCAATCACCCTTCAAACATACCCCTAACCAAGGTCAGTCTTGATTCTCACCACATCTTGACATCGTTAATGTTCCTTATCAGTTCCTCATCTTACCCAGTGGATTTCATGAAGCCCTTTGATTCTTAGAGTCGTGTCTCCCTTTTTATTGACATCAACACCGTTTCCTGAAGGGCAACAATATCTTGACTCTCACTACCTTTACAATGAGGAGTCTTGGATGGCACAGAAAGAACCATCATTTCTCTCTGATGTCATTGACCCCCATAACATTCGACTTCAACAAAATCTCATGTTACAGTGGGTCTTACTATGTGACTATTGCAGTTGTTTCATACTAGTCAACGACATCGAAATATTGTTAGGCCATCAATGCCTACGAGTCATCGAAACTTATTCCAGACCTCCTTGCCTATTTTCATAGTATGTTCACCATCATAATTGTCATATGTCATTTTCAAACCGACCCGGAGGGCGCTGCAGTTATCTAGATCAGCATACAACTTCAGTTATTGTCTTACATTTTTTACTTACATGACACAAACATGGGGCATGCCCGCCTCGTTTGTATACAGATTGTATTTCTCTACCTAGAGAAAATTTTGGGTCCCACAGTTTCCCCTTTCCCTCCAATGGATCGCTCTTGCAGTTCCTCTCAGTACTCTTCCTTACAATTGTACTCTCATTAGAAGAAACATTGATGTATTTAAGTTATATGTATGCTCCTAACCTCACACATCAAGGGGCATATGTTATCACTGAAATTTCGTTTGCAACATTGTATGCAAATGGTTATAAAAATACAGCATCTCCAAACACCTATTAGTTCACCTACAGCACCAAAAATGCATTTCCAAGGGGAAAAAAACTATACAACTAGTCAAAAAAATGACATGCGCTGAAACACTAAAGGAAGCGCACGCACGGTGTGCGGGCCAAATAAGCCCGTAGAGCACACAATGTACCATATGCATGACTGTGTACGAGAAAATCCTCGCACTAATATGAACGACGCATTTCTAGTTCTTTTCGGCCCCTCACCCACTTCTGGACCAGCTCCCAACTTGATTTGACCCTCAAATCTAAGCTGAATTCGAATGGGGGGTTGGTCAAAGACCTATGGGTACCCTAAAGGGCCCCTTTTTCACACTAAAGACCAGTTGAATATCTCTTCAAAGACATGCTATAAATGGAGGCCATGGGTGCACTAAGAATTTAAGAATCTCATAGTATTGTTATGTTTCCTCTATCCTCCCTCAAGAAACCTCTTTTCTTCTTGGAGCATTCTAGCAACATCTCAATAAGTTATTTACCTCACCTCTTGAGGGAATAGGCTTGGATTTCTTCACCATTTGTTTTCTATTTTATAATTGTAACAAGAGCTCTCAAATAGGGGACTCAAGAGCCCTCCCAAGGAGGAAGAGGGGATCCATAAGTCATTCTTTCTCTACGTTGTTTTCCAACTAACATAGTTATCCATTGGTGGCATAATCATTGGTCATTTGGTTGATTGATTTTGGTTCAAAGTTTCTTATGCATTTTAGTTTTATTTCCTTAGTTATTTCTTTAGTTATATCTAGCTTAGTTGTTTGTTTCTTTCATGTGTTTGGATTTTTTAACTCATACACTAACCTCTATCTTGACTAGCAGGCCCAACTAGACTTGTAAGTGCCCTTGTTTTGCTCACCCAAGTGATAAAATGGACACAACACCCTCCAAGGAGCCCGAGTGAGTTTGGCCAACGTTGATTCTAGGTACCATGAAGACTTGCCTCTCGACATTCACCTTGTGTAAATACCCTAAATATATAGGCTACTAAGGTTACCAACTACAACAATGATGCATGGGGAAACAATCGACAGTTCGATCCACGCGCAAAGGCAGGGTATCTAGCCTGAAATCAACTCCAGAAGATACCACATATAATCGTGTTTATACTCTCAAGTGACCCCCAATAATACGTGCAATCTCTACACTAAGACCAACAAAGCAGGGTGAGTAATTATGCCAGTCCTAATGTGACCTCATGATTGACCCTTGTGTTAGAAGGGCTTCCCATGACAAAATGTAGCAATTGGATTTGAACTCTCTCTATCACAAGATACTATTGTGTTTTTTGATGCTTTGGAGACTTTGCCTTACAACCTATTCCAAAGCGTTATCCTATCTAATGTTGGTGAAGAGAATTCCTAGAAAATAAAAGTTGCTAATATATTTTACAATTACATTGTATTTTAAAGGTTGTTGTTTACTCAAAAGGGAGACGGGAATGAAACTGATGATGTTGTGACCTTGACCCAATAAAATTCAATAAGAGAATGAACATGCAATATTTCAATTCTATGAACTCTAATTACAGTAAGGAGAAGTTATTTCTTTTGAAGTACAAAAGCTACGAAACACAATTTTTCAATTCATGAATGAACAAAATCCCAAACAATCATGAACTACAAAATTTTCCAAATTCTCTCTCTACAAATATTTTGAATGCAATAATTTTCTTATGAAAGATTACTAAAACGAATAAATGATTTCAGTTCTTCCTTTCCTAAATCAAATCAAAGATGTAATGATAAAAGGAAAGCGTAATCCAAGAAAATTAACACACTCTCAACACAATTCCCAAATAAAACTTGTAATGTAGACAAAAATGAAAAAGATAAGAAAGCCTTTTGTCAAATGCAAACAAAAATGTCTTTCAATCAACAAACAATTTGGAAAGTGAAATCAATCCAAAACCTCAAAAAAATCAAGACCCTTTGTCAAACAAGAACCCAGATGAAGATCCAGAGATTATATCCTTGTGACAAAGATCAAAAGCCAAAAACTTGCAAAATTATAAAGACCAACTTTCAATCCATGAAAACTAATCAAATGAAAGTTTTAAACTCATAAATCAATCAAACACTGGCATCAGAAGTTCATCCCAGGAAACTAAGGCAAAAACTAGGTGAAAACTAAAAATTGACTCACTCCAACAAATCCTATAGGAATCGTTGCAGCCTGACAGTAGGGCACAGTGCGATGAGCTAAGGTCGTCACAGGTTGTCAATAAGGAACAGTGTGACGTCGCTGCACTGGTCTTCACAAGCAGGGTGCGACATTAGAGGGTCATCACAGGCTATCTATATAGTACAGTGCAACGATATCTGTAACTAAGGAAAAAATGGGAAAAAGGAAAAAAATCTAACTGAACTTTTAGACCTGGGGAGTCCAGATGGATCACCCACAGACTCAGAGAATGGATTTAACCAGAAGAAGGCAGGATAAAAGAAAATAAGAAGCAAAAAATCAAAAGACAGTCCTATCCCCAGTATGGTCACTAATTTTTCTATTGGATTAATCGATAAATGCGGACATAAACACATCTCCCTAGATCCCACTGGAAACTACAACAAAATAGAACAAAATATGAGACTTTCCCTAGGCTCTAATTATTGATTTTACTAATTAACAAGAGATAGACAACATACCTTTTAAATGCCATTTCCCCTTGCCATTTCCATCCTATCTCCATTCCAATGATCCAAAGATATTGAACCTGCAAGGGAACACAACCCAACCAAAGTGAAATCAACACAATATACTCAACAAGAACCTATGTATGTGATCAAAGAATCATACAATAAAATAAGACTAGTTTTATGGGAAAGAATCATATCGATGTATCATATTAAAAATAAAGTGGATATTACAACCAAATCCTTGATGTTGCAAGGTCCCCTTTCAATGGACCTTTTCTCTAACACACACACCTTTGCTCCAAAGCCTTTGAATGAAGAAGATCCAGCATGTAGCTTGTAGAACTAAAGCAAATCTCTCAAGAGGAAGTAGAAATCTCCATACAAATCTTATCTTATTCAACCTTAGCCTTTTCCATGAGACATCCCTCTTTATAAAGTGTGAAAGAGAGATGTATGAGGAGATTAGGATGATCCCACCAAATCAAAAAAGCGAGTAATATCCAAACCGTTCAGAGGCTACCTCATCTTCTAGAACATTCATGAAGTTTGAATTTTCTTTAGCTTTTGGCATCGTCGCACCCTAGGTATATTGTATCCTTTGGAGATGTCATAGTCCATAACTAGAGCAAGGTGCGATGATCAAGCATCGCCGCACCCCATGCATTTTTCAGGGTGCGACGACCTTCCTTAATAAGGTTTTTGAGAAAGGAAAGGAAATCACTTTTCTCATGGATAAAGACTCTTTTAATATTTTTATGGAACATGGACACATGTTGTTAGTGGATCACTAGGGTGACCAAAATAATGTGTAACACCTAGTTTCTCAGGCTACAACTTGAGGGAAGCTCCAACTCCCAAATTCTCTGGCTACAACTAGAAGGACTCTACAACCCCCTATGTTATTCGGCTACAACCACCTGTCATTGCCTCATCCAACCGCCATGAAATATAAATAGAATGATGGAACCATTGTCACACTATCATTGTGAGATATAATTTTGTAAACCTGTATCAAACAACCTGTACCAATAACCTGTACCAAACAAACTGTAACAAACTGTACCAATAACATGTACCAAACAACATGTAACAACATTTACCAATAACCTATACCAAACAACCTGTAACAACCTATACCAATAACGTGTGCCAACATGTACCATACATCAACATGTACCTCAACCTGTACCATAAACAAGTGCATCAACCATACACCAAACCTGTACAAATAACTTGTTATAATACCCTGTCCAAAAAACCTATCACAACAACATGTCTCATCAATCTTATCAACCAAATCAAATCTACTCACGAAGATCAATCACCAAGACAACTCTCAACCATATGCATAATATCACCAAGATGTGCATCAACCAAGCATAACACAACAACTCATAATCATCACCAAGATCAATATGTGATTATAATAATATACCAAGGCAAGTATGCGACATCATCCATAAACCATGTGTCAACAATAGTACTAACAAGTGTCTCCAACCATGTACCAAGTATGTACCAAGTATGTACCAATCATGCATCAACTACTCATCAACTATGACTCGTCAATATGTACCAACATCATCAACTATACACCTCATGTATGTGCCAACTCATCAACTACTTGTATCAACCATGTACGCAACATGTACCTCAACCTAAATCCCTCGTAAATTTCATCATACAAATATGATTTATAACTCTGTAACAGACTTGGTGTATATGATCACATACTTGCAAAACTTCCTTAACTTTAACAACAAGAGACTAACATTTTCATCAAACTTTACTTTAGTCTCACATGAATAATTTTGGATTAGTTAACAACCCTAACTTGCAATAATCATAACTATGTACATGTAATTAATAAAGATCTAAAAATGGTACACAATGTTCTTCAATGTCTTTTATGCAATTCCTCCAGATTTCACTACTTGGAACCTCTCAGAAAAGGAGTTATAGAAAAAATGGCATACCTTGTTGAATTCTGGCTTATTCTAGAGAGCGAACTTGTAGAGTGTTCCCCGCAAGGAATATTTGTTGTATGGATCTGAACATGGTACACCAAATACTACAGACTGTACTCTAACCAATACATTTGGTCTTACTAAATTTGGAATCATATGTTATGAATAATTTATGACATTTTTACCCGAAACACATGTTTTAGACTAGTTTTAGGACTATCCACAAACCCTATTTTCCACGGAGTGTAACTCCAAAAATACAACGACCCATAAGATGAAATTATTATCACAACTACTTGGATATGTTTCCTTAATGGCTTCCCAATTTCGCGGTCTGAATCATTCTAGAAAAAACTTTATTGTGAAAATGGTGAGATGACTTGTAAATAACATACATTAGAAAGCATCATCAAAAGAATTTATCCTCCCTTGAATTTAGGCCTTCTTTACTTCACCTTCCCTCTGAAATTCACCTTAGATATCCTTTCGTTACCTCTGTCACTTTTATATATTCAATATGCTCAAATGTGATTAAAATGAGAGACCCTTGTCTCTTATTTATACTTTTATGTAGCTCCAACTGGAAGGAGGCTTCAATCCCCTAGTTTTTCTGGCTACAACCTGATGGAAGCTCCAACTCCCAAATTATTTGGCTACAACCAAAAGGAGGCTACAACCCCCTATGTTCTCCGGATATAACCGAAAGGTGGCTACAACCACTTGTCCTTGCCC
>ML794445.1:122456-140656 GCA_009831015.1 Picea engelmannii | reverse complement strand
TCATCATCCAAATCTGATTTGTAACTCTGTAATAGACCTGGTGTATATGATCACATACCTGCAAAACTTCCTTAACTTTAACAACAAGAGACTAGCATTTTCATCAAACTTTACTTTAGTCTCACATGACTAATTTTGGATTATTCAACAACCCTAACTTGCAATAATCATAACTATGTACATGTAATTAATAAATATCTGAAAATGGTACATAATGTTCTTCAATGTCTTTTATGCAATTCCTCCAAATTTCACTTCTTGGAACCTCTCAGAAAAGGAGTTATAGCAAAAATGGCATACCTTGTTGAATTCTGGCTTATTCTAGAGAGTGAACTTGTAGAGCATTCCCTGCACATAATATTTGTTGTATGGATCTAAAAATGGTACACCGAATACTACAAATTGTACTCTAACCAATACATTTGGTCTTACTAAAGTTGGATCTGTTATGAATAATTTATGTCATTTTTACTCGAAACACATGTTTTAGACTAGTTTCAAGACTAGCCACAAATCCTATTTTCTAGAGAGTGTAAATCCAAAAATATAACGACCCACAAGCTAAAAAAATTATCACAAATACTTGGATATGTTTTCTCAACGGCCTCCCAATTTCGCAATCTGAATCATTCTAGAAAAAAAAGTTATTATGAAAATGGTGTGATGACCTGTAAATAACATACCTTAGAAAGCATCATCAAAAGAATTTATCCTTCCTTGAATTTCAGCCTTCTTTACTTCACCTTCCCTATGAAAATCGCCTTAGATATCCTTTGGTTACCTTAGTCACTTGTAGATATTCAATATGCTCAAGTGTGATTAAAATAAGAGACTATTGCCTCTTATTTATACTTTTATGTAGCTTCCTCAAGGGGTTACCTTCTAACCATCTTAAACCACTTTCCTTATTTTAGGGCTAACCCACTTCTAATCACTTGTCCACTTAGTAATTTCTCCATTAAATTTATTCTTTAAATAATTTCTTTTGTATCCACTTTGAATTATAGTACACTCATCACTTCACTTTATTATTTACCTTCCAAAACCTTTTAAACCACTTTCCTTATTTTAGGGCTAACCCGCTTATAACCACTTGTCCACTTAACTTAATCACTTTCCATAATTAGTAAGTTCTCCATTAACTTTATTATTTAAATAATTTCTTTTGCATCCTCTTTGACTTATAGTACACTCATCACTTCACTTTATTATTTAAATAATTTCTTCTTTGCAAATACTTTGACTACTTTGACCTTTTGGGGCTTCTAGATGAATCATGAAGGTTCTCCAACTTCACATGGCCATAACTCTCTAACTGTGAGGATTTATATGACATTCCACATACCATTGGAAATGGAATGACATGTACTATCCATCTAGAATAGTCTTACCTACAAATATATTAAAAATCATACCATTATCCATCAAACAAACTTGGGTCCATTACCCAAACCTTTGTGCTACCGGAATTCGCTACCAGACTTTCTTCAAGGGTTGACATCAATGAAAACCAACCCAATTAATCAACGCCATATTCCAATATATATATATATATATATATATATATAATTTCATCCAAATAGAGTCCATTAAAAACAATCCCCTTGCAATATATTCCTTTCAAATTCTTCCTTTGAACATAATTTTTAATTGATCAAAATATACTTATGTTGTCAAATATCCATGTCATACTGATAGAAAACCATTTATTATTTCATACAAGAGGAGGAAAGATGAATTTTTAAAATGACATATGTTCCTGGTAATTAAGGAATAGTGAATGAAAAGTGATAGTATGAGGGAATTGGTCCTATATGCAAAAATAAAACATTTTCTAATTCTCAGACAATCAGCCACATCCTCATTCCAAATTTAGGCAAGTATGCCTCATGACTAGATCTCTTTACATTAATCTCATAAAGTTCTCTAATCATCAGGAAACCCAATATATAACACCAAAACTTTCATATCATGGCATTTAATGTCTATCAAATAAGCTTACAGCAAAATTTATATTCTAAATAAAATTGATGCAAACTCTTCAACACCAAAATTGTATGGTGTATTAACGAAATCGAATCTATATTTGGTTAAGTAATTTCCATCGAGCCCCAAAAACATAACGCACAAGTTATAATCCACCAAAATTTTTTTCAATCAAGCCAGCAAATTTATTGTGGATATGGAATTTACCCAACATATACAAACAATGATGATTTGAAACTGGTAGCATTACCCTTTCATAATTGTAGGTTATAGCATTTTCTAATTTCTGAATAAAGAGTGCAATGGTATCGAGCTCCATATAAGATGTCTCCATGATATGTACGGGGATTAAAAGCCTAGGACTTTAGAAATAAATTTATATGATCAAAGGACTCCTGAATTTATACAATAGGGTTTTAAAATCAAACCAATCAATGTCCAAGGAACCATTAATAACACAAGGTTGAACAGAGTTATAGAATGGATTTTGAAATACATGGGTTCAATAAATATATCAACCTTGGTTGGAAGCTTAACCATTTCTCTGTGTAAGGAAAGTGAGGTATCGAGCCAAAAAAATATACAAAATTTTTCAACAGTTCGAGTTTAAAACAAGAGGCTTTTCTGTCATGTACAGGACCAAAATAATATCCAAGGTTTAACATAAAAAAATACAACTAAATATTTCCCAACCTCAGAGTTAAGGCAACATTAGTAGGGTTTGCAATACAAATAAACCAATGACGTGACAATTTTCAAGAAACTCCTACAACGCATGGTCAAGTAAAATCTCAGAAACTTTTTGAAGACCTGGGTTTGAAACCCTTCAAAAGAAAACTAATATACATGTAGATAAAAACCCACGAGTCCCTTTCCCGCTTTCTTTTCAGGATTACAAAGATTCTTAATGAGTGGGAAAACAAGGTTGCTACATAGCTTGTATATTTTATGAAAACGAACAAGAAAGAAGCTACACTAAACCAAAATGAGTCACATACAACGAAATCACACAACTAGGACTAGGAGATAACAGTTTTCGAGATGAGAGTAAATTCCAGAGTGATAAAACAAGTATTTCTTTCATAATGACAAAAATGAGCTTGAGAAGATGAAAAGAACAAGCATACTCATTACCAGTCAAGAATATCTATTCCAAAATTATTTGATGCAAAAAATAAAAGTGCATGTGATGGGTACAAACTAGAATAGCATACCTTCCTTTGGCGATTAAATTTTTTCAAAAAACAAGTCTCTAGTTAACACCCCCACCACGGTTGAGCTTTGGAACAAGGGTGTCACTTACCAGTGCAAAATCAAAATTAAATTCCAAAACCCCGGTGAAAGGTGGTATACCTCAGTGAATGAATGTTTGCATCGCATGAATTTAATGCATGGGGCGTCACGTTCTCCAAAAATTTATGTCACATTAACTTTCCAATCCATATTGGACTCCACTATTTACCATCAACCAATCACAATTCTAATATATTTCCAAATGTGTGAATGTTCATATGCCATATAACTACGTCAATAGAAACATAACACCGCCGACCTCAACCTCACATCAACTTCATTATTCAAGCATTTATTAAAACCCACATTCGTTGCATACAAATAGCGCAAACAACGCATATATTTGAAGCTCATGTGCCAAAGTATAGTTGTTAAATAGTGAAAATATCAATGATGGGTGCATGTGTCATACCATATACAATATGTATTGGAAACTTAAAATATCAACCCTATGATGCAACATGTTTTTTCGGAGAAAAAAAACATAACTTTTATTAAGATAAATAAAAATTACATTCTGAATAATGCATGCAGAAACATGCATTTAGTTTGAAAAACCTTTCAACCCTAGAGGAAGAAAGAAGAAAAAAAATGGCCCTATAAAATTGGCCCTAGTACATAGAGAAATTGTAAAAAAAAATAGCCATAATACTCGGCCAATAAAAAACAACAGAGGCAGACCCCAACAAAACCTGGATGGACCAAGCCAAAGTGGAAAAAAATCCCCACAAGATCTAGAGCCAGTGGGGAAAAAAACAAGGAGTCCTACTGCCATGGAAGAAAAGAAGCCGGAAATTGCATGCCCAAAAATGACCTCAAATTGTTGACCCAGCAACATCAAATCAACATTGCACGCCCAAAAATAAATGGACCTCGAAGCTTCTAACCCAAGACATAGAAAAAGAAATAGCAAACCCAGCATCTTCTACACAAAAATCCAGAACCCGCGAGGAGCATAGCGACCCCCTAGCCACCAAGGCGTCGAGGAAAAACCCTGACATTGCATCAATCCTTGAACGAACCAGTGGGGATGGATCAGCTAGATCCAACCACAAATAGGCATCTCAAAACCTCTACAGTTGGAAAAGGATACAACAGTGAAAGAGTAGAAAAAAACTCTGAGGGTGCAACAAAAAAGCAATGAATACAACTAGATTAGATCAGTAACCAATTAGATCACCCGTAAACAAAAACCGGACTCATCCCATGAGCATACATCTGGCGCACCCACGAATAGACACAATCCATCAAATCATGGACGGCACAACCAATCCCAAATGTAGCACATTGGATGAATCAAAAGTAGCCCGTCAAAGAAATATCCACCAAAATAAGATGGCGACACCATAGGGAGCCCAAACAACATCGGATCCACTCAGATAATAAATAAATTTTGGAGAGACCAACACGAACCAAACAGAGAAATCCAGATCCTAACAAGAGCATCTCAGGCAATGTCAAAGAGGATTCAAGAGTACAACCACCAACAGGAGAGAACCCTCGACTTCCAACTAAGCCCATGAATGGAAGGAGCAATGGGAGACGCACTGGCTGGAAGAAAAGTACCAACAAAAACTCATTTGTCTGCATCTAGGGAAACCCTGGCCACAAAGTTGCCTCTCCAACCATCGTAATCTAGTACCCTAATAACTTTAATCCTCATTGTTGTCACTTGACCAAGTTTTGAGGATCCTTGGTCATGTTTGACCTATTTTTCGAACTTCGACAGGCTGTCAAAGGTGGAGCACAAGTCGAAGTGGAGATCACAGGATCTTGGCCCCTTTTTAGGGATTTTTGGGTTTTGGGCTTATGTAATGGGTATGGGGATTTTGTCCCATGGGTTTACCCATGCTTAGGCCTGATTTTGTAATGTATAAATAGAAACCTAGGCGATGTAGGAAGTAGTTCAATCTATGTGATCGAAGATTTGTAAGTTGTGCTAAGTGAAAGTAATGATTGTAAATGCTTCGTGCATACTGTGTGAGACTTGCAGAGCTAAGTGTGCGTAATTGTAAGAGACTGTGAAGAGGCTTTGTGTTGTAACCTAGGGAAGGAGGATCTAGCGAGGTGCGTAGATCCCCTGTCCTCTGCAGAGTTGGTTTTGAGGCTTTTTGCATGTAAGAGGATTGAAAGAAGTTAATAAATAAGAAGAAGCGTTGGTGGGCGTAGCCCCAGGGTGGGGGTGAACCACGTATATCCTGTGTTGTGATTTCTTTTTGCTTTATGGTTGTTCTCTTATTTATGTGATTGAATTATTAGTTCTTTAATATATGCTTAGAAGGATTTAATATGGTAACTTAGTGCTAAATAATGTGAATGAATTCCAGATCTGATCTATGTTGGTATGCTTATTGCTTGAATCTATTGGATTTGTGTGAATACTGCACTGGTCTTTTTAGGGTTTAGTTGCACTGTAAACTAAGATTGAATATTGATGAATTATAATTGCTAAGTGCTTTGTTAAGGTGTTACAATCACAGATATGTGTCCCAGCTAAGGTTGCAGACATCTGAGTCCTGCAACCACCCCTGCCTCTACCTCAGGTAAGACTTCATCTGCTTCGTAGGTGTTGTCGAAAGGGTCGGTAGTTAGGGTTTTGTTGGTGCGTTGTTGTAGCGTTGAACCCTGGATCTACCCTTATCCCAATAAATGGTTATGTTGTTGGGACCTGAAACTATGATTGCTGGGAACTAAAGCAAAGAGAAAGATTTGTGCATAGATATGTTTCCCTAGTGTGCAATATTATACTTGACCTATAAATCTCTATGACAAGAAGAAGACTCAGATATGAAGAAATAAAGTAAGACCTAAAAGATTTTTGCTCCGATAAAAGAAGTTTTGGTTAAAGAGGTAAGATCCTAAAGTTGTGTGCTCTGATAAAGGTAAGATAAGTGGAAATTTTTGTTTCAAAAGTATGAATCTAGGTATGTTTGAGAAATTTTGTCCTAGCTTGAAAAGTAGGGTACAGATAGATGAAAGAAGGTTTGATATGAGTAGATCTGATAAAAATAGTGAAAGATATGTTATTCATATGCATAGAAAGAATGTGTGTACTAACAAATGGATGCAAGATACTCAAAAGAATTTTTTGCACGTTAGCTACTATGATCCTAGCGCGCAGTACATGAAGTTTGGGGATCCTTTCAAAGAAAGAGAAGATTAAATATTTGTTTCAGTTGCAGAAGATGGGGACATCTTGCTAAGGAATTCCCTGGTAGAAGACCTAGTTGTCTTTGTTACAAAGTTATGGATCATGAAGTTTTAGATTTCCCTAGAATGATTGCTAAACTTGACATAATGAATATGACACAAGACTACTATAAGGAAGGTCAAGACACTGAGACCATGGCATAACCCCAGAAAGAATCAGAGGATGTATTTCTACAAATGAAAGAAACCCTAAATGATCGTCAAAATATCATCTTATCAGAGATCTTCAAAGAAAAAGAATGCATAGAAGAAAGAATATGAGACTTCGACATTGATTGTGTTCTAGATGAAGAAACATAGATGAATATCATGACAGAAAGAACTTGGGAAACTTTAGGAAATCCTGCTATGATTCCTTCATTAGAAGGAATAATATTTTTTAAAGGAAATTTGATAACCCTGTGTGGAAGACTCACCTAGATATCTATGAATTCTCATGGAACTTCGATAGAGGAAGATTTTGAGATTGTTAAATTTATTGAGAAAAACGGCCCATTTGCTATATTATTAGGAAAACCTTGGATTGAAAAGGATCAGGCCAGAAGAAAATAAGAGTAAGTCTTACAGCAGAAGAAGCAAGAATTAAAAGATTTCATGGCTAGGAGGATAGCACACTTGATTGAAGAACAAGAGAAAAGATCGAAGTTATTCAAAACTAGAAACTTGGATGTCGAAGTTGAAAGAACACAAGAAGACTCACAGAAGACTGAAGAACCTACCCCAGATAGAAAAGAAGTATTGACCTTGAACCCTATGAAATAATCTCAACAGTGTGAAGTTGCTATGCCAAAAGAAGACAAGAATCAGAATGGAAAGAGGAATACCGAGACAAAGATCACTGGGAAGAAGGCTAGAAAACTCAGTAAGAAGAGAGAAAAGGTTGAAAAGTTACATAAGGAAACTTCGCAGAAGGAAAATTTTCAATACTAGAACTTCGTCGGAATATCATAACAACACCACATGGCACTTTGCCATGGTGAAGAAATATAGTCGTTGGAAACAATATAATCATTAGACCGACACCCCGAACGATTAGAACAACATTTATGGCCAGAAAGGTCGTCACTAGACCATTAAGACTGTGTTGCAATGGATAGAACTGCATTGATGAAGACCTCTCATCCATTGGAGAGATTTGTTACTATGTTGCCTACTTAGTCCATCGACTTTTGAACCTAGAACACTTTTGTGAATTGTATCCAAGACAACTCATTGCTACTGCATTGTGTTTATTGAGATCGATGCATGTTCCATTGCACTGCACACTCATTCATCCACCTGAGTTATTCGATCTAATAATGCATGTCGAATGAGCTCAGCACCACAGAGAAATCCGTCAAAGAAGTTCCCATTGATCTCATGGCTGAGAAAGTGATGTCTGTAGGTATTCAAGCATCATTGACAAGAGGAATGCAAGCCTCTCCGTCGACTGCTCATGGATCCAGACCATCCCGACTGACAGCAGAGAAGATAACCAAGCACAAAGATGACCTAGAGAATGTGAAGTTAATCCCGACCATATTACCCAACTACATCCCACCTCTGGCCAGCACAATGAGTCATGATAGTGTCCTGAGGGACTTTGATTACACCTTGGTTACTACGTACCTCCCGAAGGGGATACGTGCAGTTAGAACGCGGAAGAATAAGATCGCAATGTTTAAGTTTAGCGACTTCAACCTAGGAGACCGCAAGAACCATAGTATGCTCGCCCCATGCAGATACTTGACCAGGATGAAGGGGAAGAACTCTAAAATAATCCCCTAGTCGTGGACTATGAACCTCGCGCAATCCACCCTCTTGAATGTAATGAAGATCCCACACTTTGGAAGGCACCAGGAGGTTAATTCTTGTGTTAATCTCTTGCTCTCATGTTACCATGGTGGATACCTATGGATAAACCGATGCATCACAGTCGATCTAACGCTGATCCATAGGATCACCGGATTGAGCATGTAGGGACCCGACCCGCAGGACTTCTACCTAGGAAAGGCTACAGATCGCACATTAGCACAGAGAATCAAAGACACTTACGATGATGTAGAAAAGGGAATGTGAGGCTACAAGGTCGCTTCCATACAGAATGTCGTAGTGCACCTAGCCTACCAGCTAATCATGGGAAAGCTTGTGAGAAAGAACAGACCTACCTAGGTCACAGGATTTGTTATTGACTTCGCCAGGAAATGTGTAGAAGGACTCCAGGTGAACTGTAAGAAGTACTTGGTCAACCAGCTGGAATTAGACTGTCGCGAAGCTTAGGATCAAGGCTATGAGTTCCACTTTAGCTGGATCCTAATCCTCATCACATTTACCACTTGGGAGATGTCAAAAGGTGTGAACTTCCCGTACATTGAGTCTTTCAAGCCGCTTGTTGCGAATTTCACCACGCTCTGGTACTCGAGCGATATGGGAAAACATTGGCAGTCGAATGTGGTATTTCACACATATTATCTCCAACTAAAGAGGGTTATCGAAGCTAAACCTCACATGACAACAAACACCTTGCATCGGTTCCAACCCCTCATGAAGTTCCGTGTAGATTGGCACTTCATCTATATCACTACGCAGACAAATGAGCATAAAGAGGAGCTCCAGTCATACTACAAGCTCACAGAGGAGGACCTCGAGGAGATAACTAAGGACTGGTCAGAAGACCTCCTTATCCCTACTGACCCCGCAGAGATGTATGATCCTGAACTTGACAACTTGGAGGTTTCCCACAAAGAACACGACACACCTGGAACCAGCAGAAGGAGGAAGACCGAAGAAGTCCAAGACTTGAGAAGTGCATCAGAAGAAACTACTTCAGTATCACCTGGTCGAGGGGGTGATGATGAAGTAGAAGAGATAACTGATAGAGAATATCAATAGAAGCAAGGCGAAGTAACACCGCCTAGGGATCCTTCTGATGAGGTTGATCCCTTGAATAAAAGGAAGGTTTCTCTCACAAAACCCACTTCTCAAAAGAAATCCAGAGCCACCTTGACTAAGATGCAGACTATGCTCACTGTAGATGATTTCGACTTCATCATCGTAGTTGTCAATGATGCCTCATAGGAAATCTTGCAGAAACATGAAGCCAAGAAAGAGGAGATGTATGAAAGAATCAATTTTGAACTCAGAGGGGTACAACAATCCCTTTAGTCCAGCCGTGCAGTATCCACTGTGCCCCCACCATCAGAAGAACCAGAGTTGGGAGATGAGCCTGCTCAACTCCGCAGACTAGCTGATGTGACCGAAGCTCACCTTCATCGAGTACAAGATGAGAAATACCAAGCCATATTGGCCCTAAAACAAGCCCAGGAAAAAATGGTAGAGAAACGCCAGGTTGCACAAAAGGAGAAAGATGACCTTCAAGCCAAGTTTGAAGAAGAGAGGGTGCAGGTCAAGCAAGAAAAAGAACAATTTCTTGCAGAACATCTTGGAGTCAAAGAAGTAGTTGACAGAGCACTTCGCTCTGTGATGAGCTTAGAGCCAAAGGAAGCAGACCAAGTAGAGCATCAAGTAGAGAAGCTCACGAAAGATATCTAGTAGCTACAACAAATAATAGTAGACTTAGAGCTCCGAACAGTGCCCAGCACTCCGTATGATGTGCGAGATCAAAGAGAAGAAACTGCTCAAAGCACAATTGAAAGAATCAAGGTCCTTTCCATGACATGTAAACAACTAAGTGATCGAATTTCCCAGAATTATGAATGAATCACTGAGGATCCTAAATTAAAGGAACTGGGGTCACAGCTCCAGAAGGTGAAGCAGCAAGTAGAAATAGTATAGGCACAGTTGAATCCCCTGTCAGTTGTTGAGAGAATGAAGTGATCCCAAGAACAATGCACTTATCAACAACAGGTCCACACCATTCAAATCAAATTCATGGAAGTGACTCAAAGGATCCAACCTATACAGGATGAGGCTTGCCAACTATTCGTAGAGATTGAAGGCCAAGGAGCAGAACTGGAGAAAGTTGTCACTGCAGCTGAACAACGCTTAGAGGGACCTGTCAATGAAGTAGTTATCCAAGAGTTTTTTAGCAGGAGGTCGTGGCACAACAATAGGTCGAAGCAGCTCAAGGATTTTGAAGCAGAGCTACCCAGACTAGAGTGACTCGGGACGAGTCACAGGTGAGTGTTGGGGGCCTATTGGCCCTTGACCAAGTTTTGAGGATCCTTGGTCATGTTTGACCTATTTTGGGGACTTCAACAGGTTGTTGAAGGCAAAGCGTAAGTCGAAGAGGATATTGCGGGATCTCGGCCCCTTTTTAGGGATTTTTGGGTTTTGGGCTTATGTAACGGGTATGGGGATGTCGGCCCATGGGTTTACCCATGATTATGCCCGATTTTCTAATGTATAAATAGAAATCTAGGCGATATAGGAAATAGTTCGATCTATGTGATCGAAGACTTGTAAGTTGTGCTAAGTGCAAGTAATGATTGTAAATGCTTTGTGCATACTGTGTGAGACTTGCAGAGCTAAGTGCGAGTAATTGTAAGAGACTGTGAAGAGGCTTTGTGTTGTAACCTAGGGAAGAAGGATCTAGCAAGGTGCACATATCCCCTGTCCTCTACGGAGTTGGTTTTGAGGTTTTGTGCATGTAAGAAGATTGAAAGAAGCTAATAAAGAAGACGGAGAGTTGGTGGACATAGCCCCAGGGTGGGGGTGAACCATGTATATCCTATGTTGTGATTTCTTTGTGATTTATGGTTGTTCTCTTATCTATGTGATTGAATGCTTAGTGCTCTAATATATTCTTAGAAGGATCTAATATGGTAGATTATTGTTGAATAAATTGAATGAATTATAGATCTGATCTATGTTGGTATGCTTAGTGCTTGAATCTATTGGATTTTTGTGAATATTGTGCTGGTCTTTTTAGGGTTTAGCTTCATTGTAAACTAAGACTGAATATTGATGAATTATAACTGCTAAGTGCTCTGTTAAGGTGTTACAGTCACAGATCTATGTCCCGGCTAAGGTTTCATACATCTGAGCCTTGCAACCACCCCTACCCCTACCTTGGGTGAGACTTCATCTACTTCGCAAGTGTTGTAGAAAGGGTCGATAGTTAGTGTTTTGTTGGTGCATTGTCATAGTGTTGAACCCTGGGTCTACCCCTGTGCCAACACTCACCATGTGATGCAACATGTTACCCAACACTTCCATATATATACTTCATATCTTGGATGTGATGACATATGACATTAAGCCTAAAATTTTAAAACATATGCAAAGATTATGAACCTCATAGTATGCTTACCAAAAAAACTTGTCTCCCTTTATTTTTAGAGAATATCATGTTATTGGAACTTCGACTGTTATGATCTATTTATGTTTTTTTGATGAGGAAAAAGCAACCACTAATAAATTATATTCTCTGTGTGTAAGTCACAAAATCATTTATGAGTGAAATACATAGTGTATAATAGAACTTTTCCTCGTCGTGCAATCAAATTGGCAGTGAGACTAATACACAAATTACAAAGAGAAATATAATCATTGTACAAGAAAATGAAAACACATCAATAAACTGATGATATTCAATCTTGGGGAACATTTGAAAATAAACGACCTTTCTTTCTCCCTAGGGGGGCCCACCTATATTTAAATATTTAATATATCATTGATAATAATAAAAAAATAAATTATGCATTGCAACTTTTTGCAAGTTGATGGTTAGTTTGTGAGTTTGTGATTCAACACCCTCCTGAATGAGTTCGCATTAGACAAAGGAATTATACTGAGGTATTCTTATAACTAATACCCACAAGGGAATGGTTTCGTGGAGTCAAAAAACAAAAATATGATCAGGATCTTGAAAAATACACACACACAAAATCACAAGAATTGGCACAATGCTCTACACAATGCACTTTATGCTGATAGGGTAACCCCTAAAGAGACCCTAGGGAGTTCTCAAAACTTCCTATTTTGTAGGAAAGAATCCATTTTACCAAACAAAATATATATTCCATCTCTGCAACTCTCCTAGGCCTCTAGGGGTCAATCACTTTCAAGCATGGAACAACATATTGACACACTCCCCATGCTAGAGAGGGAAAAGGCTAGGAATAAATTCACAGCACATTAACTGATGGTAAAAAGATGGTTTGACAAACACAAGGATGGAGACAAAAATTTCAATATGGAAGACCTTGTTTTGAAATGGAAGAAGGTAAGTGAACCAAAAGGTAAGCATTCTAAGTTTCAAATTTTATGGTTGGGTCCTTACCAGGTCACTAAGAAAATTGGAGTTGCCACTTATAGATTGTAGAATATGGGGGAGGGGGGGAATAGATTCGCTCCCTATGAAGAAAAAGCCTCAAAATGTTTTTTTCCTAGCCACTCCCTTGGGTGGTTTTGTACTATAGTTCCTTTGTTTCTTTTTCTATTTTCTTTTTTTTTTAGGGACAACTTTGATGCTTGAATTTATTCTTTGTTTGTTTTCTTCTAGGAATTTTGCATGGTAATGTTGGGTCTTGGACTTTGGAAAATTGTGGTGAAACAATTGGTTCTATTTTTCAATATGAAAATAAGGGTTCAAATCTAAATTAGGATCAAGAGTCAGGGGGTACTTACATTTTTATATGTATATCATTTGGGGAGGAAACATATTGTCTAACTTATGTTCTGGAAGTCCTAGAGGGGAACGTGGAAAGAAGGAAATTATGACTTATGTGTTACAACAAATTGATGAAGCGCTCACTCCTAAAAGGGAATGTTATCATAATCCAAAATAATTGATTACTCTTTACAAGGAACGGATGTCATCCTCTTAGACTCTTGGTCTCATCCTAAAAGAAATCCTCATAGCCAAAATATATCCTAGAAGAAACATATTCACTATACATAGTGGTAAATAAAAGAAAAGGAAAAGTGATGAGGCGGGATAATAATTCCACGAGAGATGATCATGTCAAGGAGGGAATGCAGATATCTCTACTGGGGCTATGGGTGCTCGTTGGTAGCAGAGCGAGGTCTATGACATCGAGGTGACTATGTCAGGGCTATGGATCCTCACTGACAGCGGAGTGACACTAGAAGAGTGATTGACTACCAAACGTCCTAAATCACAAATTTTCCGCATACCAAGTGGTATCATATTTAGTTTTTTTACAGGGCATAAATCATTGGTCCAAGGAAATGAGAAAGGCTTCAAGTGAACTCATCATCATTGAAAATGCATAGTTGTTCTCATAATTATATGTCTATAGATATGTAAGTATCTTCTCTGTCCTAGTCTCATATGAAACCCTACCCCTGAAATTGTTATAATCCTTAATGTAGGATAATATATTTTGCTTCACCTAGTGAATTGCCATTTTTCTAGCACTCAACACACCCTTAAAAATTCTTGTATTTTTAGGGTACCACTTTTAATTTGATTTTTAACTTTTTGGTGCTCTTTATCAATTTCTTTATATCCTTGTGTTTGATTGGATTTATTTTATTTCTTTTAGTTTTATTTGTTGTGATCATTGATTGATCAGGAACATGATCCTAAAGTAAAACCCAAAAGAGAAACAATCATGTTTAGGATCGATCAATCGAGTGGAAGAAGGAAAAAAGAACAATTCTGTAAAACATAACGTTTTTAGATCAAGTCGATGAAAGCATCAGATCAGGGGGGATTTGATGTTGAAATAAACTGTTAAAACTATACTAAATAGTCTGACCCGACGATGTTGAGTAGTAGAGATCAATGGGATCATCGGCATCGATCATTAAATCTTGGTAACATATGTGCATTCATACTACCATGCGTAGTCCAATGCAACCATTGCGTGAAGGCTGAAAACTATAATTGACAAGGTGACAAACAAATTCAAGTCATGAACCTCAAAAACAGATCCACCTTCCAATTCAAACCATCAATCAATCTGGGCCATCAATTCGTTAAAAAAAAAAAGGTATCTTTAAATCTTTATTCCATGTTCCACGTAGGATGCCACATTGTCATATGTGCAACTCCCACATTATTGTATGTACAATTGCCACATTAGCATCCACATCCACATTTTATCCATGTCATGTGTCATGTATCACTACCACATCATCATCTGTACTAAGCCACATCAACACCATGTCACTCCTCGTGATACAAGTTCATCAATTATTGGTTTTATAGTGTTTGATTTTTGAAATATTCCATGCATATCCACCGATGTCGATGAACTCGTCAACCATTGGATCAATTAGATGGCCTATCAATTCTATACACCTAGTTTTGTTTCCGATCACTGAGGAGGTTTTACACATGAAACAACGTCAATCATCCAATAAAACAAGTGATTAAATATGGACCATCAAAATAAATAACCTTATAACTCACTCCCTCTTCATGATTGAAGTGAGATGATCGACACATCACCTTATCAATCGACTAATAGATCATCAACACATCCTACTTTACCTTCCACATTAATCACCCATGTCACCCACACACACTCTTAACTAACTTCATTGTTATACAGTTGTAGGAATAAATCATCGGATCGGCATTAGTGTTTAAATGTGAATGCATCATTACAATCTCCTGAACCTGACTAACTCAAAGCGCGTTGAAAAAAAAAATCAAATTTTTTCAATGGTCACCTCTACACATCGAATCATCCATTAAAGGCTAGTGGGAGGTATGTCCACTGTATTAAAATCCATAACTCTAGTAGATCTCTCCCCACGGCTTGAGATTTAGTTGATTAAGTTTCATGTGATTATTGGTTTGCCTCATGTGGGAGGTTATCCCCTCGAACAGTTTTTAGTAATAACTATGTTTTAGGCATACAAAAAAAACAATTCCTGAAAAATAGAAAAAGAACAAAGGATACAAAAAATTGAAAAATATTAAATCTCATCGAATGGTTATTAGACGATTAATCCAGAGGATTGTGCTATCCAAATGAGGAAGAATCTAATTGGACCTCGTCCTCAGGTGTAATCCCTCCTTTTGAGTTAAAGGGAATCCATCCCCCTCAACATGTATTTCTCAGTAAAATCAACCATTAATAAGACAGTACCAATGGGAAATGTATTTCTACATATTCTAAAATTCTCGTCCTTCGATCGAGCCACGTGGATGAAACCATATAGTCATACTTGGGAAGTCACCAATTGTATATTTTTTCTTTCTTCCCCTTCATCAATAACATACGTGACATATTTAAATATTTTCAAGTCAGTCTCTTTCCTCCCCAATTCATACTCATCGCTCACATGGATGCACTTGCTCAATAATTCAATTCCACCACACCTGGGGCAAGTCCCATCTAAGAAAGATTTTTGATATAATGTACAACCCTCTGGACATGTACATAATATGTTATGAATAAAGTCTCTAGATGACGATGACGAAAATATAACTAAGAATTCTTTCATAAGGGTGTTGTGAAATACACAAAATGTGTGTGTGTGCAATATAATAACCATACTCAATGTGGTATCAACAACAACATGTGTTACAGATTGTTTTTTTTCAAACATACCAGGGCTTGCATTTATGGAAATATCTTTGGCCCAAGTTAAGTGCACTATGTACAGTCATGAATCTGTCATACAATTCAATTGTTTGTGTCATGTCAAGAAAGTGTTTAATGCGGGGTTCACAGTCCCTATATCCCCTTCTCAATTTTTAGTACATCTTTTTATTGAAAGAAGGCCTAGTGTTCTCATGCTAGAAAGTCTATACTAGTCCCTTAACTACTACAATTAATTTCATGTCAGAACGAGGTAGTCTATGAGTGAAGGACCAAAACTTTGTTGGGCTACCTGTGTAAAGTATATCTCATATATTAGAATACTTTCTAAGGGTTTTGATATTTCATTTCATGAGATGAGAGGTTTGTTTGATAAAATGATGTTTTGTTGTGATCTTGATAACAATTGATTGTGACAAGACACATCGGGATGCATTTCGGTCTTTCGAATGAGTTTTATTACCAATTTTTTGAAAAGAATCCACAAGGTTTCTAACAATATGATGAATTGTTTCTGAACTTTTAATTGTTTTAATGCCTAAAATTATCCTAACAGTGGTCAAACTCCTATATTTTAACAAAGAAAAAAATAATTGACATTTAGCAGCATCATATTTTGGTTCAAAATATTCTTTAATGGTTTTATAAGAATGATAACGAATATTTTGGTTAGGTAACTTACCTTCAAGTGATGTTAGACCAATTTTGTCCACCTAAATGTGTTTAGGGGTTCTTCATCGCACACTTCTTAGTCTAGGTAGGGGCAATGAACCTGTATTTCGGCACTCTTGACCTCCTTGTTGTGGAGTTACGGACGTATTAGTTCTTTCCCCTTCAATCACTTGCGGATCAAGTATGGGAGGAGAGTGGACATGCCCATGACTAGTTTCTGGAATGTTTGACTTTCCAAGAAGAGGTTGCACCATAGGAATTTCTTCACCAGAAGGTTGTGCACCAGTTGCCTCTCTAATTCCATCCATTTTATAATTAGTTGCATGCAAATCCTCCATCATCTAGTCATCCATAAAACTTGTCTTGATTAAATAGTGATTGGAGGTTCAATATAAGTATGAACTAGATTGGCCTCTATTTAAATATTGTGCTTTGCGTGTGCTAATGTAGGAGAAACAACAATGGTATCTATTGAAATAGAATTTGGATTTCCCTATGTTGAAAGCTTGTGTTTTGACATACCTAACCTTTCCTTTTCTCTTTCTTCAATTACCTTTTCAATGGGTTTTTCTTTCCTCGAAGACTTTTTACTTTGATTTCGTAGGTTCCCCATGTTTAAAGAGAAATTTTTCCTTCCAAGTATACCACAACAAGATAAAAGTTTGTTTTCCACTAACAATTGTCTTCAAATTACATAAATTTGTCTACCAATTACACAAGAATACATAAGTTTTCTTTCCACTGACAATTGTCTTCTAGTTAAACAAATTTTTCAACCAATTACACAAGAAGACACAAGTTTCTTTCCACTAAAAAGAATCTTCCAATTACACAAATTCATCTACAAATTACATAAGAAGACACAAGTTTTCTTTCCACTAATAATTGTCTTCCAATTACACAAATGTTTTTAGGAATTACACAAGAATACACAAGTTTGATTTCCACTGATAATTGTCTTCCATTTTAAAAAATATTCTACCAAATACAGAGAAGATAAAAGTTTTCTTTCCATTGACAATTTTCTTCCAGTTGCACAAATTTCTCTACCAATTACACAAGAAGACACAAGTTTTCTTTCCAAAAAGACAAAAAAACAAAAAACATATATGATGCTGCTATTTTTGTGTGCATATGTCGGGATAGTGTTGAAATAATGTAACTGCGAAGAGCATTCTTATTATTATGGTTATTTTATTATTAGGATTAATCCCCATTGTGGATTATTAATCATGTCGGTAATTGTATAAGGACCAAATCCCCTTTTGTAGATTGGTCATCGGACAATTATAAAGGGCAGAATAAGAAGTCAGCCCCAACAGTTATTATTGAAGACCAAAAATTAATTAAAGGTGGGTTTACCCACCCAGAGTGAGAGGTTGGCCCTTCCAGTGAAGCCCTTTCACATGTGCCAGTCTTGTATAAATAAGAGGCTAGCGCCTCACTTCTAACACACAACTCACTTGCTCATTCTCTTATGAGGCAAGCTGCAATTACCGGTTGGAGAGAGGGAGAAGAGTGGCGCATCTCTTGGGGAGGACTTTCTGTATTGGTTTGAGTTATCTCTTGAACATT
>ML794445.1:68026-96194 GCA_009831015.1 Picea engelmannii | reverse complement strand
AAAAAAATGGAGGAGATGCATAAAATTTAAGTGGAATTAAAGGAATCAAAAGAAAATGTCTACAAATTGCAAAAGGATAATGAAAAGCTAAGAAAATATATTACAAATAAAAATGATGAGTTTGCTAAGTTGCAATATTTTAATGAATCACTCATTAAGGGGGTTAAGAACTTAAAGCAAGAAAATAGTAGAAAAGCAAAGTGGGAAAATGATGATTCAAGGGAAGATTTGAAAAATCAAAATGAACATATATGTAGTTTATGAAACCATAATAAAAAAAAACTATTGGATGAGGTTAAGAGATTGAAAAAAAAATTATATAAAAATACTATATATATCAAAATCAAGAAGAAACAAGGATCTTGGTTCAAGAATCTAGCAAAAGACTTGCAGAAGAAATTTGCAAAAGGGTTGAGGAATCCCTAAATATTGATGAGGTAAAATTAGAAATTCAATATAGAATTGAAGAAGGACGTCAAACTTTGATAAATTGGGTGACATTGTAGCTTCAAAAGGAGAAAGAAGACAAGATTCAAGAAGGTCACCAGAAGATAGTTGAAGAAGTTGGACTCCATCTAGATGTACATGCCAAATACAATGGTATTATGTCAAAGGTTATAATAATCAAAGACCAAGCAAAGAGGATAGATGATGTCATTGTCTCTGAAAAGAAGATAGATAAAATGGATGTGTAGAGTGAAGGAAAACCGTCAAATGTGAAACCATATCAACGCCCTCGTTACCAAGAAAGATTTCAAGTAAGACAACAAGGTTGATATCAGCATTATCAAGGAAGAAGATGGAATACTTGCCAATATTCATGGAACAAGTCATCACAAAACCACTCTTCAACAAGCTATTATCAGAGACCAACAATCACTAAAAATTGGAGAAGTTACAATAAAAATACATGGAATCAAAGGAAACAAATTATTCAACAACTAGCCACCCAGGATTAAGACCGAAAAGAATTGACTTTGGATGGATGGATCATCATCGATGGAATGAAAAAACAAGGAACATAAGAAAATCATACTGCTTGGTTTCATCACATGTGAATCTTTTAATTGCAAAGCTTTGAGGACAAAGCTTTTTGAAGGAGGGTACTATGTTATGACCCGAGTGGGACTTATATGGGGTTAAATGTATATGATATGACTCCAAGGGGCGACATATATGGGGATAAATGTACATGTAATGTGTAAATATATATGTAATAGGGTTGGCCTAATAGTAAAGGAGCCTCATGTGTAGTGTGTAATATATATATATATATATATATATATATATATATATATATATATATATATATATATATATATATATATTGTTGAGGACATGGGAATTGTGATGTATGAATGTATTTGGATATTTGGACGAGGTTATCCTAGTCTTTAAGGAGTTATTGTATAACTCATCTCTTTTATATATATTGGAGTTGTGCTTCACACTCACATTGGTGTACATGATGTGAACTTCTTTTATGTTATGATATTTTAAGCATTTGGTGCATAACAAGCCATTGCATTCAACAAAATTACTCTCCTACTTAGTATATATACAACCTTATTAAATTTTCCAAATCTATCTTTAAAACAAGTGAGAATATTTGTAAAATATTCACTCATTTAAGATGTATTTAAATCATATTATCTTGATTGTTTATGCATTGAAGCATCTTATGAATGATAAACAATAGAAACTCTCTTGGAAACAAATAATGCCTCTCATTATTTAAAGCTTGAACAATTATATATAATTCATGGTCATAAATTGAGTAGCTTTTATTGGCCTCATTCAAATTCTCGCTAAAGAATCATATGTGCTTACCTTGTTGGATGAAAAATTACCGTGTTCCCAAAATGGATCTATGAGCAAGGATTTATGCCCTCTGGAAATAAATTGGTGGCAAAATTATACCATTAATTCTTTCAACTGTAACTTTCTCATACGAGTTCTATTTTGTGTTCAAAATATCTCGTTGGAAATCTCTCTCTGAGTTCTTTTATTTAATCTATAGAGACACAGTGTACTTTGGTATACCTTGTTCTCGTGTTTTTCGCTCAAAAACGCCCCACAAGTTTATAACCTTCAAAAATCATAAAATTTCATAGAAAATTGACTGTTTTTATTGTTATAACAATCTTTCAAACCAAGTCGTAGATCTCAAATCGAAATAAATCTCAACCATTGACCCATTAAACCTTTCCAAATCACATGTATCAATATCCATCATTGATTATCGACTCAATGCAATCTAGATTGTTCAGAATCCAACATTCAAACTCCATCGATGATTCATTTTGGAAATCCAAGGCTTTCTCACAAATTTCATCAATCCCCGATCCTCAGCCATTGGTCATTGGTTATTTCTCTTCGCAAATTCCTTGACAACCACTTGCTTACAAAATATGTTGAACCTTAATCATCAACCATCTCTTGGATGATGTGGAAACTATGTTGATGTGGCTTGACACATAGGTGTTGACGTGACATGAAAATTGATGTTGACATGGAAACTCATTTGACATGGCATGACACGTGGATGTTGACATGGAAAGACATGTCATCCTCGTTTTCCCTTCATTGGTGATCAACAACTTCTTTTGGACGAATTTGAACAACTCGCCAATTCTTCCAACCCTTGATCATAGGTCATTGGTGATCAGCGAATTCCTTTGGACCCTCAATCATCAGCCATCAACGATAGGTGATTTA
Source organism: Picea engelmannii (assembly GCA_009831015.1). Taxonomy (NCBI): domain Eukaryota; kingdom Viridiplantae; phylum Streptophyta; class Pinopsida; order Pinales; family Pinaceae; genus Picea; species Picea engelmannii. The sequence continues at coordinate 93,476 of ML794445.1, read as the reverse complement.
TTTTGGCTGAACCAAAAAATTTACTCATTGTTTTGACCCAACCATCGCAATCGACAATTTATTTTATCCAAACCAAACTCATCGATCTGACCATCGTCCATTGGCAATTTCGGTTGGAAAACTAAAACTATTCACAAATCTTGTCGATCCAACCATCGGTCATCGGTGATCTCTATTGGTGAACACCAACACTTACAAATGCTCGACCAAATCCCAGATGAATCTAGGTCGTTGATCTCCCATTCAAAATATCTTTACCGTTGGCTCAACAACCTTTGCCTGACTCTATTGATGAACCTCAATCGTTGATTTGCTTCATTTTTTGAACCGTTAAAAACAAATCTCGACTGTCGATTCTTTAACTTCACCAATTTGAAAAAATGAATCATGGTCCTTGATTATTTTATTTTGAAAAACTGAGAAAAACTTTTAAGATTTTAATTCAACTTATGATGAATCTAAGTCGTTGATCTCATAATCAACGACGATCTTGGTCATTGATTCATCAAACTCTCCTAGCTCCTTCAGCCTATGTTAGAATGTGATTTTTTTACCTTTAAGGTCAAATATAGATCTACAATCTTATTGATCGATACCATTAAACCTTTCTTCGACATTTCTGACGTATTTGAAACTCAAATTTACTCACAAATTTGGGAATTTCGCTATGTTTTTTCATCGTTTTCCCCCAAATTTGTCACAAATCTAAATCTCTAACAACAAATTTTCCCAAATTCACATTGGTTCTTGGCCCATGTGGGTCTAGTGTTGAACTAGAAGCTCTAATACCACTATGTAATGTTCCCCGGCCCCAAGATGGGTCACTCTACTGCTAAAACAACCCAATAAAATTTCTTATACCAATTCTAAATGTGTAAATACCACACACAGCATGACATTCAATCTTACAAAATGGTCCATGTTAATTAAAAACATAAATGAAATTACTTCACTTTGCATAGAAACAACTAAATGCATATAGCAGCATTCAACCAAAAAATAGAGATTTGAATGCATCATTCTAATCACAGTAAATAGCACTAACTAAGATAACTCATAGTAAAATGCACCACAACTATATCATCATTTAACATAAATAAACAAAGCAAATAAGAACACTTATTATATGAAAATATGCAACCTGTTGCATAGGATGGACGTTCCTCCCAACTATAGACTTGATGTTCCACTTCTTAACAGCAAGTCACCCCCAAGTTGGGGCTATGAATCCACAAGAGACGATGGTCCCTAAGAATGGATAAATTCCCCCTCTCAATAGTCAACTCCCATAGCTAATTCTAGTCCACCAGCTTTCTTCCCCACAACCTGCACAACCCAAGGGATGTGATCTCCCTTCACTACTCATAGTCCCTTAAACATTCTCACTCCTCTCCAGGGCTTCTAGAATGGGCTGGACAAGAAATATCTCTACTAGGTCCTCAGGGATTCTATAGCTATAATAGGAATTTCCACAACAACAAAATGATTACTTCTCTTGACAATTTTTTAATGGAACTTTTCTCACAATCCCACAACCTCTTTATTTATGAAATTACAACTCCAAACAGCTACTAAACGTGCCCACAATGGATGCCTTCAAGCTTCAACACTCCAAGCTCTCTTTCCATCTAAAACAATCCATGTAAAAATTGTTATGCATCCAAAAATATGAATGTGTAATTCTACTTCCCTATATATATATATATATATATATGATTTTTTCTCTTTTTCTCTTGCTTGCTTGACTTACACTCTTCCCCAAGCTCATTGTACTCAACTCCATGATCTCAATAACTGTAGGATGTGACTTCTCACACCCACCCTCTTACATAGATTCAATGATTGGTCTCTAGAACACTCAAGAGATAATAGAAGGTTCAAAGTAAGGATAATTTAGAAAGAAAATGGGTTTGAGTTTAATAGACATGGGTAAACTCTTCGCCTTGGACCCCTTCCCTCCCTTGTGGAAAGTAAGCCTCCAAAAATTCGTCTGTGTTCATTTGTAGTTGGAAACAAATTTTATTCATTATATTCAATTTACATCATTTACATATTACATTGATTTTCCCTCGGCCATACTTCACATTTACAATATACATCACTAGTTTGGGGTTCGAAAACAGGGTTGTTACATTCCCCTCCCCCTACAAACTGTAGTATCCTCATTGCACATAACCATACAATTTACACATTGAAATATAGAAAAATATTACATCAAAAATACTTGATAATTTTGTAACTTAATGACTCGCGCAACAATTCCAACCAGCAACTCTCTTTTCCCCTCAACCTGCACAAATGTGCATTCAATTTTCTTCAAAATTAGAAAAAATGTGTGGGTATGCTTCATGCATGGCTTTCTCGTGCTCCTGTGTAGCATCTTCAGGACCATATCAGGTCCATTGAACATTTCCCAAACCGATGGTTTTGTTCCTAAGCACGTTGACTTTTCAGTTCAGGACGTGCACTGGTTCCACCCAGAATTCCCCTTTGTGTTCCACCTAGATCACATTCCAATCAATCACATGACTAGGATCAGGTACATATTTTTTCAATAAATATGTATGGAACATGTTATGAATTCTCATGGATGCAGATAATGCTATCATGTATGCAATCAGCCCTATATTTATTAAGATCTCAAAATTCCCACAATATCTTTCTCCCAACTTTGGGAAACTTACTATTTTCAGCAAGCTTCTCTTGGCTTTAACTTTTAAAAAAATATGCTCTCCCACTTTGAATTATCTATGTGTCCTTCTTTTATCGGCATAAATTTTATGCCTATATTGTGCAACTTTCAAATTCTACTTGGTATTTACCATCTGTTCTTCCATTTCCCTCAACATTTCTAGACCAATCATGGATCTATTTTTTTGGTTGATATATTTTTTGGGTTATCCCAACTTACTGGTGTGTTGCATTTTCTATCATGTAATGCTTTAAATGGGCTCATCCTTAATGATTCATGATATCCATTATTGTAAGAAAACTCTACTAAATGGATATAGTCCTCCTATATAGAATGATTTTCCATTATCAACAGATATTCAATTATCTGATTAATCATGTATGTCTACCCATCTGACTCTGGGTGATATGTTCTACTAAAATTCAAATTGGTCCCAAATCCTTTCAATAACCCCTTCCAAAAATTATAAGTGAACTTTGGATCTCAGATATGTTATCCCCATTTTGTGGATAACTAAGGATATTATGTCTCGACGCCCTTAGGTTGTAGATATGGAGTACAGAGAGGCTACATGACCAACAGTACCCTTTTTCACAGTTGGAAACCCCTCTCACCACCACAGATGGTCACATATTTCCATATGGAATCCACCACATCAACTGGATTCCGGAAGGTAGTGGACCTTTCTCCATGAGGTACAAGGCATTATTATGGTAAGCATCATTTCAATATTTAAGTCATTTGAGTATGGTGTATATTAGATTGCTCTAGATTTCATGATATATGCTTGGACATTATGCCTTTTACCCTGTTTCACCTTGGTGGTTAACATTGTGCCCTAGTAAGTGGTCTTCCTTGGGGATGGGTTTTCTACTAAGAACTCCATTTAATACCCATCCTACTGTTCCATACCATACTTACCACCTTCCATCATTATTTCCCCCCGTTTCCTTATCTCTTTGGATTTTAGGGTGTATTGACCCAAGAAGGGGTTGTCCTTCATTCTATGGGAAGAAATGGTTGAAGGCCCAGAGGGATTGATGTTGGGTTAAATATAAAATCGTATGTATGAACCTTCTAGATGTTTCTACTAGGGATCACCCAAGAAATCAATGAAACACTTATCTTTGAGTAAAGGGGGACCCACAATGAATATGATTAAAAATGCTTAAAAGGTTAGTTGAAGGATAGGAGGTATCATCACGAGCCAGCCTATAATGTCCATAAATATCTAGTGGTATGACATTATCATCATATGGTTATCAAGTCAGGGTAATGTCTCTCAGTTGCATGGTTGAAAGAAAGGGTGTCTTATCACGATCTAGCCTTCTCATTTCCACTAGGTGTTTGTGGGTGACATTTTCATTATCTGGACACCATGCTAGGGCATTGGCCTTCAATATTTCCTTAAAATTATGAAATAATAAAAGAATGGAAAATAATGGGCTTGGAAAAAGTGCATTGAGGACGAAGGTACCACACACCCTCTACAAAGGCACCCATGAATGAGACACTACGACCTCTTGTATGTCATGAGCCATATGCCCATTAAGTCTTGACCCTAACCACTTCACCCACTTTACATGGATTAGAGAGGGATATATTTGAAACTCTACATGGGTTAGAGGGGGAAAGGTCTACCCAATAGGACACCTTGTCAACCCTCCCATATTCATGTTTGACAAGTCGTATAATGTCTTTGAGCAATTAATTGTTTGATATAGTAATATATGATGCACATGCTTAGGTGGCTCATTTATTGATTGGATTCATTTATCATGATGTTATGACTTGAGATCCTTGGAGGGCATGCTTACTTGTCTTTGCAAGACCTAGTTGTTGGACAGTTTTGTAACAACAATCCTAGCTTGGGCTTCCATGGGTCTGCAAGCCCATAGGTTGGATGCCAAGGATCCACATGTCAGATCACAGGGACGAAGTATTGGAGACCTAGAAGAAGATGTGGAAGAATTATCCCAGCTCTCATTTTCCAAACGATTTTCCTAGGAAGGGAAAAACACCCTCCTTTTTAGCTTGACGTCATGTTTGGGGGATTAGGGCATGGTGGTGAGGTGATATGCATTGGCACTTGGACGTTTTGAAGGGGATTGAGCCTTCATCATGAAGGAAGTTGTTGGATGATTCACATGTGTATTTGGGAAGCATTTCTACTCTTCTCCATCACCAACAACCTCCTCTAAATGTCAAAACGTCCCCTAAAGGGGTGACTTCCTACTAAAATTAGGGTTTTTCTTATGTGCAAAAGTGAAATTTTAATGAATTGTTTAATATTACTTTGTTAATGGGGAAAGATTAGGGTTGTTGACCCCTAGTCTTGTGGTTTACCCCTAAATATGTGGACAAGTCACCTTGGTGACATTTTGTGTAAATAAGAATCATAAGATCGCATTTCAATATAACTCTACCGCTTGTGAGAGGACTTGGATTGAAATTTTTGCTACACATGGAATATTTCTCTTGTGCACTTGTTTATGGATATCTTTGGTGAATGGTTGATGGAGGAGTGAGGTGCTAGCCTTGGATGAATTGTTTCTATCTTTTATGGTGGATTATTTTAGCATCTTCTTGATTTGGTAGGGTTTTTACTCTTATGTTATCATATGTTTCAAGTCAAGGATTTTTGTGCTAGGAGCTAGGTGGAAAGTAAGATAATTTACACCCCCACTCTAGTCTTCATCATTTATTGCTTGAAGTTTACTTGATATTGCAAGGGATTTTGTAGAGGAAGTAAGAGGATTTACACCCCTCATCTTCAAACCCTAACTAGAGATACTTGCCTTGGGGAGTAAAAGGGTTTACACCCCCAAAGAGGTATCATCTCTAGTTCATTTACTTAAATCCATTAACCCAATATTTAAAGGCACCAGTCATGTGTTCATTGCATTGGAGATATAAAATTGTTGCCTTAGGAAAAGTGAATTCTGATAGTTTCAAGTTTATCTTTTGGAGAAGTGTTCCTTGAGCCTTGAGTTCTCTTGCCTCATCGAGGCATCCCTCTTCTCCCACTACTTTGTTTTATTTTATAAAAACTAACCTACAACCATTAGAGTTGCATAACCCTAATTGATAACTCTCTCTTATCTCAAAAACTAACCCTGAGAAATCTCTCTAACTTCACTCACCTAGTCTACTAACTAGGGTGCACTTTTTAGGCTAGTTCTTGGCACTTTTCCATGGTTAATTTTTTCGTTGCATGCCATTGAATKCTACAGCCATAAGGCTGATAATTTACTGCAGAAAATMATTTTATAATAGCTTGCTTTATTCAATCTCAAAGTGTTATATTTAAGTCATGATTGATTGTCAAATTCATTGATAATATTGTTGGTTAATATTATGCTTTTACATGTTGATTTAGATGTTTTATTTGCTGATATAAACTATTATCTACTGCTGCAAATTAGGGACAGAAATATTAACTTACTTATCCATACTCACTTGCATTGCAAGGTGTCTTTCTTTGTGTCTCGGCCGGGTACAATCATCTGAATAAGTACTACATCTTTGAGGCAACAATTACTTGGTTTACAGGGAATCTCCTCTCACATATCACTCCGCTTGGAATTGAATTTTAGGGGTTTCACTTTCATCTCCATCCATCTCCATCTCTTTCACCTAGGGTCACCAGGATCTCCTCCCCAGAGTGACCTAGTCACCCTTGAAGTGAGGGACCTACATCGAGGTGACATTGGGTGTAGGATTCCCTAGTTGTAGCACTTCATTTTGTGGTTGGGTCAGGCTTTTCCCAACCTACAACTGGTGCTATAATAGGTTTGAAATTATTTCCTTAGGCACACCATGTAGCCTAGCAATTTATTTCATATAAATTTATGCAATATTGGTTTCCTTATGAGTTATTTTTAAGGGGATGAAATGTCCAACCTTTGTAAGATTTTCCACCACTACCATGATGGAATCATGATGTCGTGTTGTCCTAGGCAATGTAATGAAATCAATAGTAACGACTTCCCATTTCCATTCAAGAATAGGAAATGGATATAGCAATCCCACTAGATGTTTATGCTTAGCCTTTAGCTTTTGACATTCCATGCATCTAGCCAAATAATCAATGACATATCTTTTTATACCAAGCAAAAAATATTAGCCCCTTATAGTTGTAATACTTTTTTGATATCCTAGATGTCTAGCGTATGGCACATTGTGCATCTCCTTTAAAACAAAATTTCTCAATTCCTAAGAATTAGGAGCATAAAATTCGTTCTAGAATAATAGGATTCCATCCTCTTCTAGCTTGTAATCCTTGTACTTATTTTGTACATTATTCTACTATAAAATTTCTTTAACTTGCACATAATTTTGGTCTATTGTTACAGCCTCTAGAATTCTATCTTTTAAATATGCCATGTACATACTATTGGTTGTATCATGAATTTTATGCACCCTTCTACTGAGTGCATCAGCCACCTTGTTCTCGTTTCACTTTATGTGCTTGACGTCAAAGTCATATTCGTTGAGAAATTCCAGCCATCTATTTTGCCAAATATTTAGTGTTTGTTGTTCAAACAAGTATTTCAGACCATTATGGTCTATCCTCAACTCAATGTTTTTTCCCATGAGGTAATGACTCCACATCCTTAAAGCATGTAATATGGATACCAAATCTAAGTCATGGGTAGAATAATTTATTTCATGCTCCTTCAATTTTATGGACTCATAACAAATTACATGTCCATTTTGCGTAAGGACTCCACCAATCCCTTCGTTTGTGAACACAACAAAATCCCCATCTAGATCTACAAATTTTAAAATAGGTGCACTAGTTAATAAATCCTTTAAGCGCTGGAAATTTTCTTCACACTCGGCACTCCATTCAAAATTTACCCCTTTATTTTGCAGAGATGTTATTGGGTGTCCAATATTCGAGAATCTTGCAATGAATCTCTTGTAGTAACCAGCTAGACCCATAAATGATCTAACCTATGAAATCTTTGTTGGTCTTGTCCAACTTTTAATTACTTCAATTTTATTTGGATCCACCGCTATGTCATCTTCTGAAACAATGTAACCCAAATAATGGATTTTCTTTTGATATAAAGTTCATTTACTCAATTTGGCATACAATTGGTGCTCTCTCAACACTTGTAGAACCATCATCATATGTTTCTCATGCTCCTTCTCTGCCTTGGAATAGATGAGAATATCATCCAAGAATAGAATGATAAACTTGTTCAAGAAATATATGAACATCCCATTCATTAGAAACATAAATGTAGCAGGCGCATTTATCAACCCAAAAGGAAACACTACAAATTCATAGTGTCCATACCTTGTTCTAAAGGTACTTTTTCTAGTATTTTCTTCTTTGATTCTCACTTGATGATAACCTGATCTCAAGTTGATCTTGGAAAATATATTTTCTCCTTTTAGTTGATCAAAAATATCATCAATCCTTGGTAAAGAGTATTTGTTCTTGACTATAACCTTGTTCAGCTATCTGAAGTCAATACACAACCTCAGCATTCCATCATTTTTCTTAACAAAATGGATTGGGGAACCCCAAGGAGAAACACTTGGGTGTATGTACCCCTTCTTTAACAATTCTTCTAGTTGCATTTGCAATTCCTTTAGCTCTAGTGTGCTCATTCTATAGATATTTTTTGAAATTGGGACATTTCCAAGCATTAAATCAATAGATAAATCAATGTCTCTCTTTGGTGGAAATCCTGGCAACTCCCCAAACACATATTCATACTCTTTCATGACTGGATAATCTTCAAGATTTGGCTCCTTATCCTTCTTTGGCTCTTCTATATGGGTTGCATATATTTGGTACCTTTTTCTAAAACTTCTTTTCAACTGCAATATTGAAATTTTTCACATGGATATAGACCTTGGAATACCTTACATTTTCAATGAAGTCCCTTCCTCATCAAGACATGGGAAAGCCTTGTTATAACAATCTAAGACAACATGATGTTTTTCTAACAAATCCATACTAATCAAGCAGTAATAAGACCCGAGCAGTATGATATTCAAATATTCCTTAGTATTTATCGTATTCATGTATATTGGGAAATATTTAACAATCTCATTGATTCTTCTCTTGGTTTCAGTAGCTAGTTGAACTAACCAAGACTTTTCATGCTTACATTTCTTCAATTTAAATCTTTCAACTATATTCGATCTATATATATATATGACTAGATCCATAATCAATCAAAATAGATATGGGCTAATTATAAATCTTACCTTCCACTTCAATCATGTGTGATTGATAGTCTGTTTGTCTATTGTCAAAGGATAAATAGATCCTTGGAATTCTTCCGCCCACATCCTCTCTTGTCTCCTTCTTCTTGATGGTATGCATAGTCCCCATCGTATCTCCTCAGTGAGGATAATATTTATACATGTGATCTCCTTCACATCCCCAACACTTTATGGGTTGTTGTGTTAGCCTCTTTTCCAAGGAATCTACCATTTTCATGTCATCTTGAGATGGTTTCCATTGTTTATGTGCTTGAGAACTATTCTGTATGAAAGGCAGCTTGAATCCTTTATTCCTTTGATCCATCTTTCCTTTCTTCTTGTCATCCCAGGTCTTTTGGAAAGTTGGTATTCCTCTGTTTTACTCATACAAATACTAGCCTTTCTTATGGATTATTCTAAATTATTGGGCTCATCAAGCTGAATTTTATCCTTATAGAAGGATGACAGTCCACTCATGAACCTATGAATTTTGACCTTCTCATCTCTGATGAAACTCACATACCTTAGAAGTACCAAGAATTTCATCTCATTTTCAGCCATGGTCATGTTCCCAAGTTTGAGTTCAAAGAAATATTGGATCTTCTTGTCATAATATTGTTCTAACAAGTACTACTGCTGGAAATATTTCTTGAATTTCTTCTAAGAAATTCTCTTCTTGTCAAGGTGTTTAACCTACTTAAGTCGAGTCCCACCACATAGACTTTTTTTTGGAGATGATAGCCTACAATTATGGCTTCTACATTGGATGAGTAATCATGCAACTGGAAATATTTCCTCATTATGGTGAAAGACCAATTCTGGGGTCGAGAAGATCTATAGTGCAATAGACCATTGTCTTCTGACTTGTGGGTTATAGGCCCACATATGGACTGCATCCAAAGTCCATGGAAGCAAGTTCATATATTCCCAACCAAATGCACCTTGAGTCTTATATTTGGAGTCCCTTCTCCATATCTGCATAGTATTCTCGTATATGTCCAGCCTAGGAATCCAAGGATCGAACCCATGATCTATTTGAGACTCATCCCAAACACTCATTATTTTGCATCGTACACCAGGTCTAGGCTTTGGAACTTAAATGTAACCAGAATATTTCCTATCACATATTCTTCCTTTACTCTTAAAGGCCCACACTAAATACAACCCAAATCCCCACGATTTATTCTCCCCCTCATCATATGAATTTGGCTTAGCACACATTACATTTACAGGTTTTCCTTCAAAATGCTACAGCATTGTAAACGAAATTGAGAAGATAAATGTTGCACCCTCATGTCTTCACAAAGAGAGTGTCTAGTGTCATCTCTGTGCCATATCTCATTCTAGGTTTTCTCCTATATCTTGTTGAAGTCCATCGATATCGATTTTGTTTGGGTCATCGTCGACCCTATTGTGATCGACGGTGGATATCTCCACGTTCCCACTACACATCAAACCTGCAATTATCATTTTCCTCACTCACACAAATATATGAATTCTACACACAAGGTTTATGCATACAATAAAACCTAAGATAACAACCTTGATAACACCCAGTTTTCATTATATTCGAACTCAAATTTACACTATGAGGCCTCTATGGGCCTCGAGCCTTCTCAACCTGGTGTTACATTGTGTCGGTATCTCCCATCAACTACACCCGAAGGCTACATTTATAACAAATACAGGTTGAATATTGGATCAACTCAATCAATTACGAGGAAATATCGTCCTCTCAGCCACACTACCTTCTAGAAGGTTGAAAAAAATTGAATTTGATTTGGGGGGGGTTGATTCTCCTACATCACATTCCCAGCAACCATGATTCTGCATCTTCTCCTTCCTATTCTCTCCATAAAATTATGGTGGCTTGATTTTTCTCAGCTCTCCTTGCAAGTTATTTGACCCATGTCTCATCTTCTATAGTTTGACACGAGACATAATTGGTCTTCTTTATGACCTTGAACGAGCATATGCTCTTATGTTCAAGCTCCCTGCGGAATTTTGATGCTAATCTATGTTAGCACTCCTTGACTATATAAATCCTCCATGATCATCCCTCATATCATGAGATCTAGATACTTCTACTTGCCCTGCACTAGCTTCTTGTCTTGTGCTATAATTTTTGTTGACTTGCTTCTGCAACATATTCAAAATCTATAGTATCTCCTACTGAGCCTTCACAATCTTTTCATTATCATCCCTATATCTCTGCACTTCTCTTTGTAGGATTCTCATAGTTGCATTCTCTTACCAATCTCTTCTTTTATTAGACTATGTCTAGTCATTTCCTATGCTAACATGCAAACCTCTAATTTATTCTTCATGGCTATAATACCCTTGGGAATCCTCCATATATATAGTTCTCATATAGGAACTAAAGTCTAATTTCGTGTACCTCTAATTCTGCAAGAATGTGCATGTAACAATTATTGTTAGAATTAGGCATATTGCAAAATATTAATTAATTAGATTACATGTCATACTTCATGCAAAATTATTAAGAATATAAATGAACTAATCCAAATTCAGGGTTGATATGTGAGTTCTTCTCCTCAATACCTTTCCAACAACTATTCATTTTCTCAAATTTGATCTTTGAGCTTAAAGTTATAGTCTCTGGAAGTTTAGATTGTTTTCCCATTTTATCTTTGTATGCTACATGTGTCTTCTTTCTCTTTCTGCACATTTTTACATACCTAGTGTAACACCCTCATTTCCTCCAGCTTGTAAATATAACTATAACTTGCCAAAAGACTGTGGCAGACTAAATATGTGTGAATGTTGGATTTGATGAACCTTTTTTTATAAAAGGTAATGTATGTATTTATGTTATTAATTAAATATGGATAGTGTTGCTTAATTGTTGAAAGGGAGGTTTGCCAAGATAGATCATAATGCTATGAGAGAGATGATGAGGGGAAATAGAAATGGTTGAGATGATCCCCACCAAACCAATACCTTACTGGATTTAATTTCTCAGACCCAGAACATTCCTCTGACCCAGAAATGAATTACCAGTCAGGCTGGTAATTGGAAAAGCCTCCTCAAGAGTTAATGAGGAGATGGGGCAAGGTACCCATATGTAAGGATTCCAGACCTGACCACAATTTGGGGATTCGGACCCATGCAATCTTGTTGAGGAAGGAAAGAAAGGAGATGATTCATGGGCAGAGGTAGATCTGTGAGAAAGCATAATCAAGAGACCAATCTCCAGAAGAGAAAATAGCGCTTGTGGCTCTATGGTTTGAGGAAGAAATGAGAAACAAGTTCATTGTGGGTGAAAGAAGTTGTTGGAAGCATTCTCAATCCAATATTATAAACGGGGTTGATGAGTGACTATGGAAGTACTCGTTGCAGACCCCCTTGCTTGGTACAGCGAAAATTGCTTGCTAATACACTGTGGGAGGAGGAGAGTAACCTACGTCCCTAACTGTCACGGAGCAAGAAGAAAAAGTCTACCTCGGAGAATCATGGTTTAGCTAGGGGGTGGTCAGTGGTAAATCCGCTCAGGAGTGGTTGTGCCTATGGTTGGGTGGAAACAGGCACCCCTTTCAGCAGTCGCTTCACAATATCTTGTTTATGATAAGTATTTTCATACTCTGTGCACTGAAATGGAAATGATGATTGAATATACATGTCTATGACTAAATTTTGTATTGAATGATTAATGTATAAATGCTCATTTTCTTCCTATGAATTCCATGCTTTTGAATGGTCTTATGGTTGCCTCAGCATAGCCACTAGAGGGTTATGGGATGTGGGTCTGCAAGAGAGTTCGGGTAGGGATAATTGAAATGCTTAAGTCCTATCGAACTCTTGAAATTACCTTCGCGGGAAGACTAAGTTCAAATTATGTGGAAGGAGGGTGCCTCCTTCAAACCCTTCACATGTATGACCAAAGGATCATGTCCATGTCCTTAACCAATTCATGGCTAAGAGATTAGCATGTAGCCCAAGAGAATTTTCGAAGGACCCATATGACCAAGGTTTGGGAACCCTGTGCTAGGCCCAAAAGGAGCTAAGCCTTTCTGGCTTCGGAACTCTAGGAGTTCGAAGCTCCAGGGTGTTACAACCTTACCATTTGCAAATCGGCCGAAGGCAACTTGTTGTTATGGTTACCCACTAGGTTGACCGACATCTGGAGGTTTCCCTAACTGTGGCAGATAGACATGTCCCACCTTTAAACCCTGACCCTTTTACCAATCGCGAAGTAACGTGAGTCGAATATCCGAGGGTATTCAAGAGTCCCCCCGGCCGTTGGATCTACGCCGAGGTAAGTCCGGCATCAACTACTTCGGGAGAACAGAGGTGTTATAGCACCAAATTCCCTGAACGTCGAAGTTACAAATTGATGTGAGCCATGGATCTGGAGATTCCATTAAGAACCCTTCTTAACCATCCAATCAACCAGTGGAGGGACTCCTGTACATTACTTCGGCGAAGTAATACTTTAGGAGAGTGGTGCGTCCATAACGTTGAAACCCCTGAAGGAAGGAGTTGCGAAGTAACGAAAACCATAGATCTAGGTACCCTTCGAGATCTCCCATGACCATATATCTAGACCATGGTCAGCCTGACATTGACCATTTTAGGAGCAAGGAGGAAACCACACAGCGAATCCCCCGAACGTTGAAGTTACGAAGTAACAGAGGCCGTAGATCAATGGATCTATGTGGATGCATCTCGACCATGAGATCTAAGGGCGTTGGATGGCCATCAGTCCTGAGTGACATGGAACACTGACGTCATCCAGGGTGGCGTGGACCCATGATTGACATGCCACGTGCCACATGTCACCTTGATTAGTATGTTTCGCAGACCCTATATGTCCATTAAAAAGTGACAAGTGTCACCCACTGAAGGGGCCACGTGTCATCTTTTCCTTTCCGCGTGTCACCCCCTTGGCACGTATTCACTTGGCTTATTGGTGGGTGGACTACTCGGGACCCACCTGTCCTTACCTCTACATTTAATACGCCACCACATGCAAGGGTGGACCCTTCGAGAGTACGAGACTTTGGGACTCCATAGGTTTGGGATGCAGTGTCRTAGATAATTCGAAAGGCCCGAAGGCCGGAGCCACATGGAAATAGTTTGGGMTCCTTCAATATTTCAGTATTTTGAGACTCCAGGGGGATATGCACGCARAAAGGAAAAGGGGCATTCAGCATTGAAGCGTCGAACGTCGAACTCCCCTCTAGCCTATGTTTTAAACAAGGATCAAATCCCACTRTTGGATTGGATGGTGGATGGACTTCCACCATGGATGTAGGGACTTGGGGATGGTATGAATGAGGTTGACCCATGTGGGCTCCACATGGCCCTCGATTAATAGCACCCAAAAAGTTTCGGGAGGCCGTAAATTGCAATCARAGCTCAAATTTGAKCTTGGTAGCAATTGTTGGAAAGCTACAATTTASTAGAAGAGGATGAATATTTCAGAAAGAATATTTGAGACAATTAGTGTAAGAAAAAWTTTAATTCCCCACTCCTAGAAAGGGTATTTAGGGGTCGGGTTTGTTACAAATTGGTATCAGAGCAGGAAAAAACACTTGGCCTACTTGGGCTCGTGAACAAGTCGCATAAAAGTCTTATTAGAGAACCTTTAGGGGTAACACCCTATCTTACCCTTACATAAGAATCCTATTTAAACCTCTACTGAAGAGAGGAACGAAACTTTATGTTGTTGTTATATGTTTTGCAACATCTAAACGGTGTGTTGATTCATAAACTAGTAGATCATTAACTAAAAGAAAATGTTTTATCAACACTCAAGCAATTAGTGGACAACTGGAAAACTACAACATAAAGTATGGTGACACAACATGAATTGGGGGAAATCTCCCACAATAGAGACGAAGAATCTGATGAGAGGAGGGCGGTGGAAACCCCTGCAAAAAAATTTGAAACCATAAGAATACTCATGGAAGAATTACAAAGTTGTAAGGCTGACAATGAAAGGATTATAAAAGAAAAGGAAAATCAAAATAAAATTAATATAGTCCTACTACAAAGCTTATCATATATACAAAGGCAGTTGCAACATGGACCAGCAGCCAGTCATGTGGATAGACACCACACTAAGAAAACCCAAATTCCACTTGAGATACGAAAGCATGGTCCTGAAAGTGGCCATACAAGGAGAAGCACCTCAAAGAAAGCTCAACATGGAGTTAAGAGACACTCATCGGAAGAATCCTCTGGTGAGGAAACTGACAACTCTAAGGAATATTCTAGTAGCAAAACTAGTTCACATTCCCAGAGGAAAATAAAGAAGAGGAAACATTCCAAGAGTCATGACCCTGAAGAGTTTAAGAAATTCAAACCACCCACTTTTGATAGAGAGATTAAGAACGGGGAAGAAGTATAAGTTTGACTTCTTAGCTTGAAGAAGTAATTCAAATTCCATGGCTACTCTGAAAACTTAAAGGCTCGAATATCCATTTCAACCTGAATGGAAAGGCCACCATTTGGTGGGAGGACCTTAAGAATGTGAAAGGAATCCATGAGAAGGAGTTGTCATTGAAACAATTTGAGAAATAATTCAAGAAGAAGTATTTTTCATAGAAATACTTTGATGGAAAGACCAAGGAGTTCTATGAACTCAAGTTATGACAACTCACAATAGATTAATATATCAACAAATTTCTTGAGATGATAAGGTATGTGCCCTACATAAAGGATGAAAAAGTAAAGATGAAATGGTTTATTAGTGGATTACCTCAGTTCTTCCGAGAAAAAATTGAGTTTGATGAGCCAGAGACTTTAGAAGACACTATCTAGAAGGCAAGGTATTGCTATGAGAAATTCAAGAATAAGACAGAACCTCATGAGGACTGGAAGAAGAAAAGTAGTTTGGGATTAAATAAGAATGGGTTTAAACCTTCAAGATTTAAGAACCTTGGGAGAGGTTCTAAGATGATCCTTCCTAGTAAAAGTGTATATCAGAAAAAATTTCCATCTCAAAGTGGAAATAAACCCTTTGGAGCATCCCTAGGTAAGACTGATAACACAAAGAGAGAACCCTTTAAATGTTGGGGTTGTGGAGAAGAACATTTGTTGAGGGATTGCCCACATAGGAAATAGAACAATAGGAGGGTCTACAACATCCAAGAGGCTACCACAGTCAATGGTGTGGCTAGGAGCATGCCACAAATTTACGCATCCTTGGATAATAGACAATATGGCCACCAAGCTTCAGTGGTGGAGATGGAAGGTATGATTGCCAACCATCTAGTTTCCATTTTAATTGACCATGGGTCTAATTTGAGTTATGTTGCCCCTCAAATTGTTGAGAAATGTAAATTGCAGAAAGTTAACCATGTTAAATCATGGCTGGTACAACTAGCCACTGGAACCAAAATAAAAGTAACATAGGTCATACCAGCATGCCAATTCATTATGAATGTATTACCCACCCAAGCAACCCTAAACATGATCCCATTAGGATCTTATGACATGTTGATTTGCATGGACTGGTTGGCTTCCCATAAAACCAAGTTGGACTTTTACAATAAAACTTTAGAGTGTGAATATGAATAAGGGAGAAACATAACCCTACAAGGGATTCAAAAGTCTATCTCAGTGAGACAAATATCGGCCCTTCAAGTGAAGAAGTATTGCAGAAAAGGATGCCCTTTATTTGCAATACAAGTGGTGAAATATATTGATGGCAGTAAACCAAGCCTAAAGGATCATCCCATAATAAGAGGGTATAAATATGTGTTTCCAGAAGAGGTACCTGGTCTACCTCCAATAAGAGATATTGAATTTTCAATAGAACTTGCACCAGGAGTGGTGCTAGTGTCTAGAACACCCTATAGAATGAGCACACCAGAGTTGGTTGAGATCAAACTACAGCTAAAGGAGATGATGGAAAAAGGCTACATTTATCCTAATGTGTCTCCATGGGGAGCACCAGCCTTATTTGTGAAAAATAAGGATGTCACACTCAAGTTGTGCATAGACTATAGAAAATTCAATAAGATGACCATTAAGAATAAGTATCCCTTGCCAAGGATAGATGATTTGTTTGACCAATTAAGGGGTGCTACAATATTCTCCAAGATTGACTTGAGTTTTGGATACCATCGAGTCATAATTAAGGATGAATACATCCACAAAACAGCCTTTAGGACAAGACATCATCACTATGAATTTGTGGTGGTGCCATTTGGGCTCACCAATGCACCAGCCACTTTAATGTGTTTAATGAATAATGTACTCAGTAAGTTCTTGGATAGATTTGTATTGGTTTTCATTGGTGATATCCTAATATATTCTAAGAATAGGAAAGATCATGAAGAACATATCAAACTAGTGCTCCAAGTGTTAAGAGAACATCATCTCTATGTTAAGTTTAGTAAGTGTGACTTTTTCCCGAAACAAGTCCATTACTTAGGCAATGTTATTTTTGAAGAAGGAGTGGCAATTGATCCTGACAAGATCAAAGCCATCATGGATTGGCCTACCCAAAAGGATGTATCTGATATCAAATCCTTTATGGGCCTAGCAGGATACTATAGAAGGTTCATAAACGGATTTTCTAAGAATGGTTTCCCAATCACCTCCCTTCAGAAAAAGGGAGTTAAATTCATTGGACATTAGAATGTGAGGAGAGATTCCAAGAGCTGAAATACCTTCTAACCAATGCACCTGTGCTGAATATTGCAGACCCAAACAAGAACTTTCTTGTATGTATAGATGTCTGGAAGGAAGGGCTCGGAGGAGTCCTTATGCAAGAGGGACATGTAATTTGTTATGAATCCATAAAATTGGATGAACATGAAATCAATTATGTGACCCATGATCTAGAATTGGTTGTCATAGTACATGCTTTAAAAATGTGGAGGCATTACCTCCTAGGTAGAATATTTGTGCTTATGACAGACCATAGTGGATTGAGATATATGTTTGATCAACCAAAACTCAATGCTATACAAGCTAGATGGATGGCTCTGCTTTGCTTTTGAAATCAAAAATATCAGAGGAAAAGAAAATAGGGTGATTAATGCCCTTAGTGGAAGCATGAAAGTGATTCACTTGGAAGCTTTAAGCGCTTGTGAAATAGACATCAAGGGGAGATTCAAAAGTGCACAAGAAACAGATTCATTTTTCAAGACTGTAAAATCATACTTGGAACAAGATCCCATAGGTCTGAAGTATGAGGGTTATCAATTTCTGAATAATGGCCTACTAACTTACAAAGGTAGGTTGTATTTTCCAAATTGTGACGACTTGAATAGGTTCATAATGGATGAACTACACAAAAGACCATATATTGGTCAACTTGGTTATCAGAAGATGATCATAGCCACTAGGAAATTATTTCATTGGCCCAGAATGAAAAAGGACATAGTTGATTACTTAGCCAAATGTATAGAATGTCAGCAGGTTAAGGAAAAGCACTGGCATCTAGCAGGACTATTGCATCCCCTACCAATCCCAAAATGGAAATGGGAAACCATATCCATGGATTTCATCACAGGGTTACCAAAATCAACCAAGCATAATGACGCCATCATGGTATGCCATCATGGTATTTGTGGACAAACTTAGCAAGGTTGATCACTTCGTTCTCGTCAAGACAACTTGCAAGGTAATAGATATTGCTATTATTTTCATAAAATAAATATTTAGACTGCATGGCATGCCTAAGGAAATCATATCTGATAGACATACAAAATTTACTTCAAACTTTTGGAAATCTCTATTTGTTGGTTTTGAAACTAAATTGCTATTTAGTACATCCTATCACCCTCAAACAGATGGACAGACAGAGAGAGTAAACCAAGTGTTAGAGGACATGTTAAGTATGCATCTAATGCATCAGCCTAAGAAGTGGGAAGACTGCCTACCACTGGTAGAATTCGCCTACAACAATGGTTATCAAGAGTCAATGAATATGAGCCCTTTTGAGGCCCTCTATGGTGGAAAGTGAAAGATTCCAATCAGTTGGGATAACCCAGTAGATAGAATTACAATCGGGCCAGACAAGCTCAAAGAAATGGAACAACAAGTAATTCGAATAAAACAGAATATGAAAGTGGCTCGGGATAGACAGAAAAGCTATGAGAACAGAAAAAGGACTCCTAGATTGTTCAAAATAGGGGATCATGTGTATCTTCGAGTTAGACCCAAGAAAATATCCTTGAGAATGGGAGCATGTGCCATGTTGGCACCTCGGTATTGTGGACCCTTTGAAATTGATAGAGTGGGGCATGTAGCATATAGGTTGGAACTTCCTCCCATAGTGAAGGCACATAATGTTTTCCATGTTTCATTACTAAAGAAATATGTACATGATTCTAATCATATAATTGGTTGGTCTGTAATTCAAGTGGAACTAAAGGGAGAATTCCTACCAGAAACACAATGCATAATATACAGGAAGGAAATCCCACTCAGGAACAGAACCATTTCACAGGTGAAGGTGCAGTGGAAACAATTTCTCCCAAATGAAGCTACATGAGAAATGGAGGATGCCATGAAACAGGGATACCCATTTTTGTTTACTTTTGTACATACAGAGCACATTGGTGGGTAGAGAATCAAGGACGACGTTCCTTTAAGGGGGGGATTGTAACATCGATGTTTCTCCTAGCTTGTAAATATAAATACAACTTTCCAAAAGACTGTGGCAGATTAAATATGTGTGAATGTTGGATTTGATGAACCTTTTATTATAAAAGGTAATGTATGTATTTATGTTATTAATTAAATATGGATAGTGTTTATTAACTACTAAAAGGGTGGTTTGCCAAGATATATCATGATGCTATTAGAGAGATGGTGAGGGGAACCAGAAATGGTTGATATGACCCCCACCAAACCAGTACCTTACTGGATTTAATTGCTCAGACCCAGAACAGTCCTCTGACCCTTAAATTAATTACCAGTCAGGTTGGTAGTTAGAAAATTCTCCTCAAGAGTTAATGAGGAGATGGGGCAGGGTACCCATTTGTAAGGATTTTAGACCTGACCAGGATTTGCGGATTCAGACCCATGCAATATTTATGAGGAAGGAAATAAAGGAGATGATTCATGTGCAAAGGCATATCTGTGAGAAAATAGAATTGAGATACCAATATCCAAAAGAGAAAAGAGCACTTGCAGCTCTTTGGTTCGAGGGAGAATTTTAAAAAAAATTGTTTTGGGCGCAAGAAGTTGTTGGCAGTGTTCTCAGTCCAAGAAAATAAACAAGACTGACGAGTGACATTGGAAGTACTCGTTGCAGACTTCCTTGATTTTTACAATGAAAAACGTTTGCTAATACCCTGTGGGAGGAGGAGAGTAACCTTCGTCCCTAAATGTCGTAGAGCAAGAAGAAAAAGCCTCTCTCGAAGCATCATGGTTTAGATAGGGGGTGGCCAGTGGTGAATCTGTTCAAGAGTGGTTGTGCCTACGGTTGGGTGGAAACAGGCACCCCTTTTTGCAGTCGCTTCACGATTTATGGTTTCTGATAAGTATTTTCATACTCTGTGTACTAAAATGGAAATGATGATTGAATATACATGTCTATGACTAAATTATGTATTGAATGATTAAGGTAGAAATGTCCATTTCCTTCTTGTGAATTCCATGCTTTTGAATGGTCTTTTCGTTGCCTCAGCTTAGTCGCTAGAGGGTTATGGGATGTAGGTCTGCAAGAGAGTTAGGGTAGGGATAACTAAAATGGTTAAGTCATGTCGACCTCTCGAAATTACCTTCGCGGGAAGACTAAGCTGGAATTTTGTGGAAGTAGGGTGCATCCTTCAGACCCTTCACCTATATAACCAAGGGCTCATGTCCATGTCCATAACCAATTCACGGATAAGAGATTAGTGTGTATCCCATGAGAATTTTCAGAGCACCCATATGACCAAGGTCTAGGAACCTTGCACTAGGCCCAAAAGGAGCTAAGCCTTTCTAGCTTCGGAACTAGAGAATTTCAAAGCTCTAGGGTGTTACGACCTTTCCGTTTGAAAATCGGTCAAAGGATCTAAACCTTTCCCACCGTTAAACCTTGGCTCGTTTACCAATCATGAAGTAACGAGAGCCGCAGATCTGAGGGTATTCGGGAGTCCCATGGTCGTTGGATCTATGCCAAGGTAAGTTCGACGTCAATGAATTGAGGAGAACATAGATGTTATAGCACCAAATTTCCCAAACATCAAAGTTACAAATTGACATGAGTCGTGGATCTGGGGAGTTCGTTAAGAACCTCTCTTAACCGTCTGATCAACTAGTGGAGGGACTCATGTACGGTACTTCGGCAAAGTCCTACTTCGGGAGAGAGGAGCGGCCATAATGTTGAAACCACCGAAGGCCAGAGCTTCAAAGTAATGAGAACCATATATCTAGGGACCCTTCAGTATCTCCCGTGACCGTAGATCTAGACCATGGTCAGCCCAGCGTTTACCACTCTGGGAGCAAGGAGGAAACCACACAGCGAAGACCGTAGATCAATGGATCTACATGGACACATCTCGACCATGAGATCTAAGGGTGTCGGAAGGCCATCAGTCTGGAGTGACTTGGCACACTGACATCATCCAGGGTGGCGTCGACCCATAATTGACGTGCCACGTGTCACCTTAATAAGTAAGTTTTGCAGACCCTATGTGCCCATCAAAAATGTGACACGTGTCACCCACTGAAGGGGCCACATGTCATCTATGCCTTCTCGCGTGTTAGCCCCGCCCTGTCACATATTCACTTGGATTATTAGAGGGTCGACTACTCGGGACCCACCTGTCCTTACCTCTACATTTAATATGCTACCATGCGCATGGGTGGACCCTTCGAAAGTACGATACTTCAAGAATCCGAATATTTGGGATGCAGTGTTGTAGATAAGCCAAAATTCTTGAAGGTCGGAGCCATGTGTGTATATTTCAGGCTCCTTCGGGAGTTCAGGATTTCGGGACTCCGGGGGGATATGCATGCAAAAAGGAAAAGGAGCATTCAATGTCAAACGTCAATCTCCCCTCTAAAGTATGTGTTAAAAAAGGATCAAGTCTCGTCGTTGGATTGTACGGTGGATGGACTTCCACCATGGATGTAAGGACTTGGGGATGGTATGAATGAGGTGGACCCACATGGGCGCCACATGGCCCTCAACTAGTAGCACTCGAAGAGCTTCAGAAGGCCATAACTTGCAATCCAGAGCTCGAATTTGAGCCTGGTAGAAGTCGTTGGAAAGATGTGATTTAGTAGAAGAGGATGAAGACTTAGGAAATAATATTTGAGATGATTAAGGTAAGAAAAATTTTGATTCCCCACTCCTAGAAAGGGTACTTGGGGTTCAGGTGTGTTACACCCAGATCCCAAATCTGGTTCCATAGTTGTCTTCTATGGTTCACAAGATTTCCATAGACCACTCTTGTGCCTCAAACGTACCTCTAAGCAAGGAGTTATTCCCTATGGAAATAAATTGGTGTCAAAATTATACCTTTAACTATTTCAGGTGCAACTTTCTCATATGAGATCTATTTTACGTCTCGAATAGCTCGTTGGAAATCTCTCTCCGAGTTATTTTGTTTAAGTTATAGAGACATGATGTACCTTGATACACTTTATTCTTGTGTTTTTGCTGCCTAAAAATGTCATTTAGGGCCTCAAAAACGCCCCGCAAATTTATGACCTTCAAAAATCATAAAATTTCATAGAAAATAGACTATTTTTACCGTTATAACAATCCTTCAAACCGAGTCGTATATCTCAAATAGGAAGAAATATCAATCCTTGATCCATTAAACCTTTCCCAAGCTCACAAATCAATCTATGTCATTGATTGTTGACTCGACGCAATCTAGACCGTTCAATCTCCAACATTTGAACTCCATCAGTGATCGACAATCAACGATTCCTTTTGGAAATCCAAGACTTTCTCACAAATTTTGTTGAGCCTCAATCCTCGACCATCGGTCATTTTTCTTCAAAAATCACTTTTTTCCCCATGAATATTGTCGAACGTCGATCATCAATGATCATTCATCAACAAATTTCCTTGGCAACCACTTGCTTACCAAATTCATCGAACCATGATCATCGACTATCAGTTATCATCCATCTCTTGGATGACATGGAAATTATGTTGACGTAGTGTGACACATAGGTGTTGACATGGCATGAAACTGTTGATCATTTTGTAGAATCAGGAAGCATTCCCATTTCTGGAGTGTTGTGAGAATACCTCCCTCACTAAGAGGGAGTGTTGATGTTTTGTAGCTTTGCGCAGGTATTCTCACATGGCCCTATGTGTAGGCATGTGGGAATCATCATGGGAACCACATCACACTTTCGATTTGGTAAAAACAAAACCTTATATTTTGAGCGGGGGGCTTGGATGCTTGATGATAGGATTTATGGGTTTGTGTTGAGGCTTCACACACACAGAGAAATCCTGACTTGATGTTGACTCGTGGAGGGGATTCTATGAGGACCCCTAAGGATTGTATATAAAGGAGAGAGACCATTGTGACATTTAATATTGTATATCATACATGGAGACATAATGGAGCTAGCATAAGTGATTCGACACTTGTGCTAAAAGGCTTGGTGGTTTCAAAAAAGGGAAATTATGTTAGGGTGGAAAATCTGGCCTAGAGGAAGAAAAGTCGTGGGGAGTGAATTATATGGAGGTTTTCATGCAATTGTTTCCTATACTTATCTGTGAGTTGCAAGAAGGAAAATTGTGTATGTACATGGGTTGTAGGAGGGTGAATCACGTATGTAGGTAGGCTTCAATGCGAAAAATCACATATGCGTGGGTTGCAGTTCAGAAAAGCGTGTATGTATGAAGGTTGCAGTAAGGAGAACTGTGTACATAGTTTTTTGGGTAGGATCATGTCCATAGAGGATGACAAGTGACATCATCAGGTCATACAGGTGATATGCATCATATTTATGGGTAGAGGAAGTTTCCAATAAATTGATGATGTTTGGTTTTCTGATTTGTATGGTTATTAGAGAACAAGGTTGTCCTCATATTTAGGTGATATTGGTACTGGATGAAAGGACAAGGTTGACCTCATATTTAGGTGATATTTGTATTGGCTGTGAGGACAAGGTTGTCCTCATATTTGGTGATATTGTATTGGTTGGTAGGGTTGGTTTTTCCCTCATAATTTCTAAAGTTAACAAGGTTACAAAACTGAAATTTGTTTCTCATGTGTATTGATGAGTCATCTTTGATCTTGTTTCCACTACCTATATTTTTAGTCGATAATTTTCAGTGTAGAATTGTTCAGTGATAACAGCGAGGTTTTACTGTTAAGTTCACTAGGAAGCAAGTTTAGATCTGAAAATTAGTCACGTAGAGTTGCATGTGAAAATTGACATATGCATGGATGTTTACATGGAAACTTGGATGATGTGCCATGACATGTGGATGCCGACATGGAAAGACATGCCATCTTCTTTTTCTCTTCATCGGTGATCGAAAACTTCATTTGGACGAATTTGAACACATCACCAATTTTCTTGACCCTTGATCATCGGTCATCGAGGATTAGCAATTTCCTTTGGACGCATGAAACCTTTCACTAAATTTTGTCGACCCCCGATCATCAGCCACCGGAAATCGGTGATTTCTTTTGGCCGACCCTAAAACTTTTCTCATTTTGTCGACCCAACCATCAACGATCAGTGATTTCTTTTAGCCAAACCAAACTCATCGATCTGACCATTGACCATTGGTGATTTACGTTGGAAAACTAAAACTCTTTGCAAATCTCATCGATCCGACCATCGATGATCTCTCTTGGCGAAAACACTTAGAAATTTTCAACCAAATCCCAGATGAATCTAGGTTGTCAATCTCCCATTCAAAATTATCTTGATCGTTGGCTTGCCAACCTTTGCCTAACTATGTCAATGAACCTCAATCGTCGATTTGCTTCATTTTCCCAACCATTGAAAATGAATCTTGACTACTGATTCTTTAACTTCACCAATTTGCAAAAATGAATCATGGTCAACAATTCTTTTCTTTTGAAAAACTCTAAAAAAAATCTAAGTTTTTAATTTGAATCATGATAAATTTGGGTCGTTGATCTCATAATCAACCACAATCTTTTTCATCGATTCATCAAACTCTCCCAACTCCTTTGGCCTCCATTAGAATGTGAATTTTTACCTTCAATTTGAATCTATCTCTATGATCCTACCAACTCATGCCAATAAACCTAAACCTTTCTTCGACAGTTCTGAGGTATTTAAAACTCAAGTTTACTCACAAATTTGGCGATTCCGCTATGATTTTTCATCGTTTTCCCCCAATTCATCACAGATCGAAACCTGTAACAACAAATTTTCCCAATTTTTCACTAATTATTTGTCCATATGGGTTTAGTGTTGAACCAAAGGCTTTGGTACCACTCTGTAACATTCCACAGCCCCAAGTTGGGTCACACTACTACTAAAACGACCCAATAAAATTTCTTATACCAATTCTAAATGTGGAAATAACACACATAGCATGACATCCAATATTACACAATGGTCCATGCTAATTAAAAACATAAATGAAATTACTTCACTCTG
>ML794445.1:22529-54199 GCA_009831015.1 Picea engelmannii | reverse complement strand
ATTTCATTACATTTACACATATTCCAAGACAATTGAATCAAATTACAGATAACTTAGCTAACATGGTGTTAGATTGGCATATATCACATCAAGATACCTCTACACATACATAAAAATATCAAAAACCTGTCACAGCATATATAAATTAGACATCATCAACACATTACACAACACATGTAAACATCACATAGATCCCAAAATGTATACTCATGTATATATAAATCGGTCCACAGTGCCATCAAAATGTTTACATACAAATATACAAACATCTGCAAGCCATTGAAGCACCTCGGTACAAAATTGGTGCCACTACACCAAAATGGGCTCACCAACCTATATACAAAATAAAAAAATAGATAGAGTGACACTCATGGTGCCTCTATAGCACCACCTCCTACCCCTCCCTCAGGTGGTGTCCCCCCACCCACTACTGCTCCCTCCGGACTGGGAGGTAACCATCTGGTCATAGAAGCACCTGCTACTGCTGCTCGCCGCACCACAGCCCACCAAGGTGGCAAAACTCCCACACACTGCTCCAGGATGCTCTCATCCTGGATACGTGACCACATTCCCTCAGGAACGCCCTGTAGCATCGTCTCCAGGCAGTGATGAATATCCTCAAAATCTGCTACGGCATCTGCCAGAGGAGCATGCGATGGCCCGACACCTGGGTCATCAAACCGGCGTCTCCTCACTGCTCCCTCATCATCAGCTGGTCTCGCCTCGGTGTCCTCATGTCGACTTCTCTCTCCTACCCACAGCCCTCCCCGCAGTGGTTTCCTAGCTTCTGGCGAGCCAGCGCTCTTAGCAGCTCAACCTCGTGCCCGCGAGGTCCCACATCTGCACATACAAACAAACAAACGATAGTATCAGCATCTATACAAAATATACATGTCATGTTATCTCAAAAAACAATATATATCAAACTCATAAACATACCTCGGTGATCAAATACCTCCCCGGGAGGTAACACCATGTCCAGATCACCCCAGAAGTCCACACCAGCGTATGGGTACTGCAGTATCACCTGTGGCATCTGCCACCACACCTACGTCGCCTCCGTTGTAAAAAAGTGGTCGCCTTCGCCACCACCATGGCGAACCAAAATCATCACCCACCGCTTCAATTTCGACTCTCGCACCCCAGGCGTGCCTATTAAAATCCTAGGGAGCAACATAGGCACCCTCTCTAAAAACCATGCCACTAGGATGGACCCAAAGGCAAAGTCCCCTGTGTCGGTGGACCGACATCGGTCCAGCTGCCCTAGCATCCTGGCATGCATCATAAGCCCCCATGCAAAGTGCTCACTAGCCAGTACCCTCCCCATAACACTCATTTGACCACCACTGATCCATTAAGTTGCGAGGGACCCATACACCCTCACAATCATCGTTGCGATACAGCAATGAGCTAGAGCATCCATCGCCCCGATGCTCACGACGGAGCCTAACATATAGTTCTCCCTCGAGCAGTACCTCCAGCCCAATGTCGCTAAAGACACATCCACAGGTAACACCGGCTCTGTCGGTAGGGGCATTCCCCGAAAAGGGAGCCCAGTCAAAAAATATATGTCCTCCACTGTAGTGAAGGTGATCTTCTCTCCCCGCACCATAAAGCAATGCAAGTCTGGACTCCACATCCAGATAAGAAACTGTAGGAGATACTCCTGCGCCCGTATCAATGGGCACTCAAAGAACTTCAGCAGCCCACAGGATGCCAAAGTAGCACGTACCCCCAGCTCTTCAATAGCCATGGCATGCCTCAGCTGGGACCAATCCTGCTCTCGCCAGCCAACTGGCATCGTGCAAAATGATCGCCTGCAACCACATAATACAGTCCTAGGTCAGCCATATTGACCATAAAAAACATTAAAAAAGATAATTTTTTCACCCGTCAGCCTTGCCCCCAAGGCGCGGCTATTTAACCCACAAGCACGCACATATGCGTGCCTGCTCACCCCACAGGCGCACACATATGCGTGTTTGTCCATTCCACAAGCGTGCACACATGCATGCCTATCCATCCCATAGGCGTGCATGCATGCACGCCTGCCCACCCTACAGGGGCACCTCCATGCGCCCCTGTCATGAACACAGGCGTGCATCAAAGCGTGCTTGTCCACTACACAGTCGCGCACCCATGCGCGGTTGTGTAGCAAACAGGTGCACATATCATGCGCACCTTTGTCCCCCCTACGGGTGCACCCATGTGCGGCTATCCGAATAACATACGTGAAATCATGCGCACATATTTCCAGATCGCCCACGCACTTGGGGGCCCACACCCATAAAACCCCCTGTACGGCCCTCCGTACAGACCCTACCTAGAAATCGAAAATCTACTTCTATGCAGGATGATAAGACTACCAACCTGAAACTCATTAGTTCTGGATCGGCTACCTCATTCTCCTGGAATCTCCAAATCTCCTTTGAATACCTCTCGTCCAGTCACTCTGGAAGCAAGTATAAATGAGGTGGCAATGTGGGCCCTACAGCGATATATAAGCCTTTTCTCCAAACTTCCAATCACCATTCCGGGAGCTCCGGGTGTCCGTTCTTTGATCCATCTTCAGCCATGAGATAAGCATCCTGTCATCTACATCAAGACAGTTCCCAGGCCACTTTTTATCCTTAGCCCCCGGGGCACCATTTTTTCATACCTTGTCCAAGTACACATGCTCGTGTTCAAAATTATCAAATAATTGCTCGTATGGTCAATTCCCTTCAGATATTGTTCACATTGGGTATTTGGTTTTCATGTGTGCAGGTACTTGGACATCATACATCAACGCCACCCCTTTAGGTATATAATTAGAACTGGCATGTAATGATTCCCTCTGAATCTCAATTGCATCTCCAGTCACACCCTCTGACATTTGCCTCTAGGATCCCCATCTCCGTCTCTGCAGTACCAACACCTCCATTGCATCTTAGGTATTGTCACCCGATAGCACTCTCCCCCACATGAGTTGTCCCATTCATAGCACCCTTTTTCACTTTGACACTCATGTTGTTTTTCAACCCTTTAGGGATGGGAGTCCTGATTGTCTTACATCATGTCGTGAATCAGCCACATACTCCTCCTCATTTTGCTAGCTTTCCCACTAGACTCCCAGATTATCTCTTCAAGGTTCTATTTTGACTGCACATCCGCAGTATCATGACCCTCCATTTCATCCACAATCAGTTTGCCCCTCTGCAAATTTTCCCTCATTTCACCTACCTCATACAGAAACCCACCAATGGGGCCCCCACCCTCCACCAGTTCTACAAGAAAATTGCACCCTACCCGGGCCAACCATATTACATTGGGGCACCCATTTCTATATTTGTACACTCATTCCAAATTATTCTTTATTTATTTGGTACATTGTAAAAAGCCTTTATTTCCAGCATTTCCATACCTTTTTGTCGTCACCTTTGGCGACCTTCTTCCCTTTTTTGGAAAATGCAACCCATGTCACCCATGGTTGGGGCACCCCTTATCATCTACCCTTGTTGAAATCGTCCATATACTCCGAGTATCCCATAGGCCACTTACCTCTTCCCTCTGAGTTTGTTCACTTTGTCCCGCCTCTGGCACAACTTATCCCACCTCTTGTTGTCCCCCTGACACTCGACTTAGTTGAACGGTTGTGTCCACTTATACTTCGCATCTACCCCCAACCAAGGGCAGTCTTGAGTCTTCATACATCTTGACTTCTACCATGTACCTCCTCCAGTTCCTAACCTCACCTAGTATATTTCACGAAGCCCTTTCCTTCTTGGAGTCTCGTCCCCCTTTTTGTCGACATCAGCATAGTTTCCAAAAGGGTGACAATATCTTGACTCTCATTAATGAGAGGTCTCGGACAGCATAGGGAGAACCACAATTACTCCCTACTATCGTTGACCCCCGTAACATTTGACTTCAACACTTTCTCATGTTATGGTGGGTATTACTTTGCGACTATTGCAATTATTTCTTATATTTGTCAAAGACCTCTGAACTTGGCCAGGCTATCAATGCCTACAAAATCCATGATATTTCTTATAGATGTCACTGCCTACTATTCAAAGTATGTTTCTATGCAGAATGGTCTCCTGCCCTTATCAAGACCACCCCCGAGGGTGCTGCAGTTGTCTACATCAACACATCATTCCTTTTTTGAGTTACATGACACGAGCATGGGGCATGCCCGCCTCGTTTGTACACAGTTTATTTTTACACACCTTATGGAAGGTCGGGTTCTATAGGTTCCCTTCTCTCTCCAACAGGTAACTCTTGACAATCCCACTATCGCTCTCTCTTACAACGACACTCTCAGTAGAAGAAACATTGATAGATTTCAGCTATATGTCTGCTCCTAATCTCATCCATCAGGGGGCATCTGTTATCAATGAAATTTCGTCCGTAAATGGTTACAAGAATTCAGCATCGCCAAACAGTTATGAGGTCACCCATGGACCAAAATTACCACAAAATAATTTCCAAAGGGTCAAAAACTATACAAATAGTGACAAAATTAAAGTGTGCTATGACTACACAGGGCACGCACACACATGCGCAAAACAGAAACGTGGGAAAAGCGCACATGCTCTTGATGCGCAACTGTGGTCGCTAAAAGCCGTGCACATCTAAGAATGGTGCATTTGTGAGAGTGGTCAGCCTCCCACCCACTTCTGGTTCAGCTTCCAAGTTGATTTGACACTCAAATCTGGACTGGATTTGACTGGGTGGCTGGTCAAAGACCTAGAAATTCCCTAATTAGCCTCTTTACACACTACAAGCTGGTTGCACAATACCTCAAAGAGGTGCTATAAAAAGGCCATGGGTGCACTTCATTTTTTAAGGAATTCAATAGAAAATTTATGCTGCTACTATTCTCTTGAGGAATCCTCTATTATCATCAAGAGTATACTAGCATCATTGCATTGGGCAATCCATCTCACCCCTTGAGTAGATTAGCAAAGAATTATTTCACCATTTTCATTTCAAAGTTGTAAGAAGAGCTTATTTGTGGGGGTCCAAGAGCCCTCCCTTGGAGGAAGAAGGGACTCATAGTCCTCTTTCTTCTTGTTGTTTTCTTTCACTAATATCAACCTTACCATTGGTGACATGGGTCTTATTGTTTGTTTTGTCMTTATGTCCCTRTGCTCATTAGTTTAGTTGTTATTTTATTTCTTAGTTTAATTCTTAGTTGTTCTTTTATATTTATTTCTCTAACCCTTTTCCTTACAGCTGTCCTGCTTAGCAAAMCCAACTAAGCTTGCAAGCACCTCTRTTTTTCTCACTAAGATAATGAAAGAGGCGCAACAATAGGAGAACCAAAACTTTTKTTCAYRGACCCAAGGAAGCAATGCACATTGCCTCTCTACTTCAAGAGAACTTTACAGCACTCACAGACTTGGTCAAATAGTCTGCTATGTTTTCCAACGTGTCTACTTTCTCCAGTAGAACCTTGTTACTTTCCACCATGTCTCTCACRAAATGGTATTGTACATCAATATGCTTTGTCTTGGAATGATAAGTTGGGGTATTTGTTAGAAATATTA
This sequence comes from Picea engelmannii, assembly GCA_009831015.1. NCBI lineage: Eukaryota > Viridiplantae > Streptophyta > Pinopsida > Pinales > Pinaceae > Picea > Picea engelmannii. The sequence goes on along the minus strand of ML794445.1, from coordinate 48,665 downwards.
CACTTTGATTATCGCAATTCATCTGCATAGCTCTCTGCTCAAACATGATTCATGAACATGGTCATTGCAGCCATATTACTTCTTTGTTTCCATGAGTGGATGCCATGTATTTAGCATTTTTTGTTGACAAGGCTACAACTACATGTCTCTTACTCATCCAGTTGATTGCTCCACCGAACATATTAAAAACATATCCATTGGTCGACCTTCGTCGATCCACATCTCCAGCCCAATCGGCATCGACAAATCCATGTACATCTACTTTACTATCAATTCAAGGATTCCCTTGGTAACATATAGCACAGTATTTTGTTCCACACAAATACCTGAATACTCTCTTGAAAGTTGTCCAATGCTCTTTTCCAATTGTCGACATGTATCTATTCAACACTCCCACTACATGGGAAATGTATGGTCAAGTGTAAACCATCACATACATTAGACTACCAACGAAACTTGCATTGGGAACATGTGCCATGTGTTGATATTATGGTAGCTTCGGGAGGTATGAACCTCTATTATGACCTTCGACAAGATTAGAATGTTCCGGAAGAAATAAAATAAATGAAAGTAACCCTAGATGAGATGTCGTCTAAAGAGAGATAATTAATATGAATTAATTAGTACCCAGAAGGAGAATTCGGCCCAGGCAAGTCTACCAGGAACACTATAAATATAGAGCGTCAGTCTCTCATTTGACACACTCTCATAATCACAGAAGTCACTTGTGCGCACTGCAGTTTGGCAGTCTTATGTGCAAGTGTTGGGGAAGGTGTTGCGCCAATTTTGGGTTGGACTCTCTTATCAGCTTTGGTTACTTCTTGCTTGGTGCATTAGCCTTGCTTGGCTATTGGATTTCTACCAGGATTCTTCTCTCTTTCAAGGTCAAGGTGCTCGGAGGGTGGCTTCGGCCTATGTTTGGGTGACAATAGAGATATTGTCAATGGTAAAATGATCACATTCATTCATATTCTAACAGGTTATGGGCCCACACCTCCTTCATTCAGTCTAACCGTTGGAAGGAAGCATAGAAATTAAGATACTGAGCTCACTGGGGAACTACCGCTAGGGTTACTAGCAGGAGAAGCTTCCAAGACACTGTCGCTAGGGTTACTAGTAGGAGTAGTTGCAGAAACCCTAAATCCTAGATCTGACACCTTGTGATGGAGCATCTCGCTCAAGGAGAAGCTATTCAAATGCATCTTAGTTCAGCGCACCTTTTGGCTCTCTCAGAAGACAGAAATGTCAGAGTTGAATTTTTGGATCAAGGCATGACCATCTACCAGTCAACCGAAGACATGAGTGAAAAGATCAGTGTTCTACACTACTCAGCACTCACTGGAACGATTGAATATGACATGTGGATAATCGATAGTGGAGCTTCTAGGCACATGAAGGGAGATCAAGCCAGACTCTCAAATCTAAATGAGAAGAAGACATCGTACAAGGCAGAGCTTGGAGACAAAAGCACTTACCCAGTCGGAGGATTTGGACAAGCCTCCGTCAAGTTGAAAACAAGTAACAATGTTCATTTAAGCAATGTTTTATATGTACCTGGTTTAGAAAAGAATCTTGTATCGATATCTTTCCTAGAAGACAAAGGAAACATAATAGCTTTCGTAGATGGAAAAGTGTTATCTAGCATAAATATTCCAGCATAGAGAATGTTAGGGTTATTGTAAGCCATGAAGGAAACTTATATCAACTACTAGAAAAAAATGAAGAAGCTCTCGTACATGATAAAGTAAATCCCAATGAAATTTGGCACAGAAGGTACGCTCATATTAATTATCAAGCATTACCTTTTCTCAAAAGGATGGTTGAAGGAATACCAGAATTGCAATCTACACATGAAGGAATTTTCAAAGGATGTGCTCTTGGGAAGAATATCAAGAAACCATTCCCAAGCAGCAACAACAGATCTAAGGAAATTCTATATCTGATACACTCAAATGTTTTTGGTCCGATGCCAGTCAAATCTCTAGGAGGATCTCTTTACTATGTAATCTTCATACATGATTATTCAAGAAAAAATTGGTTATATATACTGAAGACAAAAGACAAAGTATTCAGCAAGTTTCAAGAATTCAAAGTAGAAATAGAGAACCTCACAAACAAGAAGATCAAGACATTAAGAATAGATAATGGAGGAGAATACACCTCGATGGAATTCATTGCATTCTACAAATCGGAAGGTATTAGGAGGGAGCTGACTATTCCTCATAATCCTCAACAAAATGGTGTAGCAGAAAGAAAGAACAAATACATCGAAGAAATAGTAAAATCACTACTAAATGATCAAGGTTTATCTATGTTCCTATGGGAAGAAGCAGCCATGATAGCAATATACATGCAAAACAGAAGTCCTCGTCGCATATTGAAGGACATGACTCCAGAAGAAGCCTTCTTAGGTAAGAAACCTAATGTGGAAAACCTAAGAATATTTGGATGTCTTGTTTACTCTCAAATTCCAATGGATAAAAGGAATAAACTAGAACCCTCGGGAAAGAAGGGAATATTTGTGGGATATAGTGATTCATCCAAGGCTTATAGAATCTATATTTCAGAACAACATAAGATCGAAGTCAGCAGAGACATAACATTTAATGAAAAGATGTCTTTCAAGAAATCCATAGAAGAAACTGTAGAAGAAGAAGAGATTGAAGAACCTATTGAAGAAATCATGGAAAACCAAAATGACAGAAAGGAACAACCTAATCATCCTATGCAACCATGTGAAACCATTTTTGATGATCAAGTATCACTTGGCTTGAAGATACCTTACAAGATGTAGAAAGACTCAAGGTTCCATAAGGAACATTCAGAAAATTAAGAAACCTAAAGATTCTCAAGTTATGCAGCATATATGACGAAGCTTCTAGATGAAGAACCTACCACATTTGAAGAAGCAGTTCAAAGGGGACAATGGAAACAAGCTATAAAGGAAGAACACCAATCCATTATGAAAAATGATGTATGGAAATCGTACCTAGCCCTAAAGAAAAATCAATGGTAACTTGAAAATGGGTATATAAGATCAAACATGCAGCAGACAGAAGCATGGATAAATATAAAGCAATATTCATAGCTAGAGGGTTCTCCTAGAAGGAGGGAGAATATTATGACGAAAATTTTTCTCCAGTTGCTAGATATGCTTCCATTAGAGCTATCATATCTCTTGTCGCTTCCATGGGATGGAACTTACATCAGATGGATGTAAAGACATCTTTCCTCAATGGAGAAATCAAAGAAGAAGTATATATTGAACAACCTCAAGGGTTTGAGGTACATTCCATAGACACTCACGTTTGCAGATTAAATAAATCCCTATACGGACTCAAGCAAGCTCCAAGGGCTTGGTATGCCAGAATGGACAGTTATCTAACAAGACTTGATTTCTCCAAGAGTCATGCAGATCCAAACCTTTACTACAAAGTTGTGGACAATTCACCTGTAATTATACTACTATATGTTGACGATCTATTCTTAATAGGTGAAGAGTCTCTCATCATCGAATGCAAGAAGGAACCAGCTTCTGAATTTGATATGAAAGATCTAGGTCTCATGCATTATTACTTGCTACTAGAAGTATGGCAGAAGCGTGGTGAAGTATTCCTTGGACAAGGAAAGTACGCAATAAATATCCTTCAGAAGTTTGGAATGATGGATTGTAAGTCCATGGACACTCCTATGAATACGGATATAAGAAACATGAAAGATCCATATTCTGATCTAGTATATCCATCACTATATTGATAATTAATTGGGTCATTGATGTATTTAGTAAATACTCGACCAGACATTCGCTTTGACGTGAATACACTAAGCCAGTTCCAGGTGGAACCAAGACATGAGCATTGGATAGATGCAAATCATGTCTTAAGATATAATCGTGGGACAATAAACTATGGCTTAAGATATACCACATCCAGTGATATACATCTTAATGGTGTAATATACCAGATATTAAAAGTATGCAGAACATAAATAAAATGCTAGAAATGGCAGAATAGCAGTAATATAACCAGCATAATCTCCACAATAACACAAAAATGATATAAGAACAACAACAGAAATAGCACTTTGATTCAGAGAGAAATGTTCATGGGCCTCTTCGAGGGGGAAACCTCCAGTCGAGCAGTGATCTATTACAATAATATCCAAGCTAGGGTTCTCATACCCTCGACTCCTATTTATACTAAAACGAAGCATCTAGAGTAAGATCCTTCTAGAAGTAGAATCTTCTATTAGGTCTTCTTACATATGCCTTATTCTATTTTATTGAAAGGCCTTATTAATATTGACCTTTAATACATCCAAATATATTGTTCTACCTATGTGCGGGTTAGGACCTTAACATGTCCACCCCCTTAAAAACAGCCTTGTCATCAAGGCTTGAGATGAGGAAATTGTTGCGGAATGGTAGTTGGTTCCCAAGTGGCGTCTGCTGGAGTTGTATCTTTCCACTGTACTAGCACTTCCTTGATGGTTCTCTAAAGTAGGCGACACTCACACTGGTCCAAAACTACTTCTGGTTGTAGCCAAATGGATCCTTCTTCAGCTAACTCCGGAAGGTTGGTTTGAATTTGGCACTTAGCTCCAATCACCTTCTTTAAGCATGAAACATGAAAAACAGGATGTAGCTGCAAATGGTTGGGCAAAGCTAACTGATAGGATACTTGTCCCACACGCTTGAGAATGGTATAAAGACCATAAAATTTGAGTGCTATCTTCTAACAATGCATGGCCTTGAGGGAAGTTTGCTTGTAAGGTTGCAGTCGAAGAAACACATGATCCCCTTCTACAAATTGACGTTCAGAGTGACCTTGATCTCCTTGTTGCATGATGCAATTTTGTGCCATGACCAAATTCTCTTTGAGGGTACGAGGAATAGCCTCTCAAGATGTAAGTGTTAGGTCAATTGTTTGGACCTTCGAGGCACCCAGTAAGTATGAGAGAACTGAAGTTGGCTTCTATCCATATACCGCTTCAAAAGGAGTCATGCATGTAGTTGTATGGTATGAAGTGTTGTACCACCATTCAACTAGGGGTAACCATTGAGCCCACTAATTTTTCTTTTCCAAGGCAAAACACCTCAAATATGTTTCCAAACACTTGCTGACAAATTTCGTTTGGCCATCAGTCTGGGGATGATAAGTTCTGCTGAGATGAAATTCAGTGCCTTGTATCTTGAATAGTTCTTGCCAAAAATTTCTTGTGAAAGTTGGGTCGCGATCAAAAACAATAGAGTGCAACATGCCATGAATCTTGAAGACCTGATCCATGAAGATTGAGCCACCCTGGATGTTGTAAACGGGTGTTGAAGGACGCAGAAATGAGTATACTTGGAAAGGCAATCAACAACCACCATGATGACGGATTTATTTCCCGATTTGGGTAAGCCAGTAATAAAATCCATAGAGATATCCTTCCAAATAGCATCTGGAATCAGGAGCAGTTGTAGTGTGCCCAGAGATTTGACTATTTCTCTCTTGCTGCATTGACACACATCACATTCAGCTACAAAATTACGAATGTCTTGTTTCATACCATCCCAGAAAAAGGAACGTTTGACCCTGTCATAGGTTTTGGTGAACCTAGAGTGCCCTGCTATGGGTGTAGCATGAAGCTCAGAAAGTACCGTGGATTTAAGCTTTGATTGTTTACTTAAATACAAACGGCCTTTGTATCAAAGTTCATCATGGAGCCAAGAGTACCCTAGGGAAGCTAGAGGATTGGACTACAATTGGTGGATCAACTGCAAACTTTTGGGATCTTGTAGCCATTCCTAGAGAACGGCTTGGAGCCAATCTGGTACAATGAATGAAAGAGAAAAAAGGGATCCTTCATCTTCGTATTTTTGGGACAGTGCATCCGCAACCACATTGTCTTTTCCTTTCTTGTAAATGATCTCATAATCATATCCAAAAAGTTTAGTCACCCATTTTTGTTGTTTTGGGGAGGAAATGCGTTGTTCTAGAAAATACTTGAGGCTTTGATGGTCTATATTACTTTGGAAACGTTACCCCAATAGATAAGGGTGCCACATATCAACGTCATGCAGAATAGCCAACATTTCCTTTTCATAGATGGATTTTCCCAGATTTATTTCAAATAGTTGTTTTCTAGTTAAAGGCCAAAGGTGAACCCTCTTTCATAAGGACAGCACCAATTCATTTCCTTGAGGCATCACATTCAAACACAAAGGTCTTTGTGAAATCAGGAAGGGCAAGGACTGGAGTGGTGCACATATCCATCTTCAAGGTTTGAAAAGATTGAGCAGTGGCTGGAGTCCAAGTGAAAGAGTTCTTTTTTAGGAGAGTAGTGAGAGGTGTTGTAATCTTCCCATAATTATTAACAAACTTGTGATAGTACCCTGTTAAGCCCAGAAAGCCACGCAAGCTCTTGAGATTCTTTGGGTGAGGCCAGTCTTGCATAGCTTCAATCTTTTTAGGATCCACCATGATGCCATCTTTGCCAACCAGATGACCCAAGTATTCTACTTCTGAGGCGCCAAAAGCAGATTTAGACTGTTTCAGGAAAAGTTGGTGCTGAGAGAGGATATGGAGAACTCGATCCACATGAGAAATATGGTTTGTCCAGGTTTTGCTATAGATGAGAATATCATCAAAGAAAACTAAGACAAAATGGTGAAGAAAAGGACATAAGACATGATTCATGAGGCTTTGGAAGGTGGAGGGGGCATTACACAAGCCAAAGGGCATGACCAAAAAATCATAGTGGCCCTCATGAGTTCTAAAGGCAGTCTTGGAAATGTTTGCCTCTTTCATACGTATCTGGTGGTAGCCCGAACGAAGATCAAATTTAGTGAAGAATTGGGTGCCACTCAATTCATCCAAGAGGTCATCAATGATAGGAATGGGGAATTTGTCTTTGATGGTAAGTTTTTTTAGGGCACGGAAGTCAGGACACATTCGCCAAGAACCTTCTTTCTTCATGACCATGACCACAGAAGAAGAGTAGGGGCTCGTACTAGGGCGGAAAACACCTGCATTAAGGAGTTCCTGGACCATTTTCTCAATTTCATTTTTTTGGGAAAAGGGGTGACGATATAGACGAATATTGGGAGGAAGGCTTCTGAGTACAAGGGGAATGGAATGATCATGAACACCACGGGAAGGAGGGAGTCATTGGGGAGTGGAAAAGACTAATTGATGTTTAGAAAGGATGGCTTGGAGGTCTTGCGAGACCAAGGGTGTCTCTATTGCTTGTATGGCATGGAGTTGGGTGATAACACCAGAATGACCTTTTTTGGGCATCTTTTCCATGCGATGGGAACTAATGATCTCCAATGAACCAGCGGTGATGCCTTGGAACTTATATTGGTGGACCCCCTGGTCAAATTTCATGGTTAAGTATTTAAAATCCATGAGAATGGGACCCAAAGTCCTTATCCAGTCTACACCCAACACAATGTCACAACCTCCCATGTCGATAGAAAACATATGGGATTTCAGGTGGTAGTCACCAATTTGGAGACGCACATGTTCACAACGCCCTCCACATTTCATGGAACAACCATTGGAAATCATGATTTGGAAATTATTGACGGCATGGATGTAGCAATGAGTTTCTTGGGCAATGTGGAAATGAATAAAATTATGGGTGCTACCACTATCAACCAGAATGATGACCTTCTGATGCTTGATGTAACCGATTAGCTTGAGGGTTTGGGGAGTAGAGAAACGAGTGAGAGCATTGAGGGAAATGACTGGTTCTACTTCAAGAGGGTCTGAGGGAGGGGTTATGTCAGTGGATTTAGGTGACTCATACACAAAGGGAGTTTCCACATCCTCTTCTGAGATATCCTCGGAGATGGCCATAAAAATATTTTGTTCTTTACACTTGTGGCCTGGGAAATATTTTTCATCACAGTTATAAAAAAGGCCTTTGAGTTGGCGTTCATCCATTTCAGCCTGATTCAATTTTTGGATCTTTAGTGGAGCAGAGGAAGTAGTGGGATTTACTGGTTTAGGGAGAGGGAAAAATGAGGGTTTTCAATTTTGAGAAGATACAACTTGTTGTGCTTATTTAGATTTTTTAGTAGCCTCCACCCAACTCTGACACCGAGCCATGAGGACATGGGCCCAAATATCATCCTTGAGGACACTGATAAAACACTCCCAGAAAAAATCATCAGGCATGCCCTCTATCCAAAAAGCCAGGCGCTCAAAGGAAGTTATAAAGTATTCCATTGTTCCTTATTGTTTCAACTTTGTCAAACGGACCAAATGGTTGGTGTCAGTGTCAAAGTGTTCATAAAGATCTGCCACAAAGTGTGTCCAAGAAATATACCCTTGACGAGAAGTTTTTCTCCATTGCCACCATTGCCAACGTTCTTGATCTAGATGGAGAACACCATACCGGAGTTTGGCCCAATCATCGGTAACACCGTACAAAGAGAAATAATGTTCCATTTGGGTTACCCAACCAGTGGGGTCTGAGCCATCAAATTTGGTCACATCCACCCGCGAAAGGCATAGGTCACGTTGAAAGTGATGGTGATGAAAGTTATGGGAATGAGAGGAATGTTCACCTTCAGTATTTAGAGGTGCGTCAGAGGAAGGTTCATCTGTAGGGATATGAAGCTTGGTGCAGAGTGACAAAAAGACATATTCAAGTTGGCTGGTTAGTTCTTGTTTGATTTCCTCCATTGAGGACTGCATGGTTGTATTGATGGCAGCAACATTGGCACTGAGTTTTTTCATTTCTTGTTGGGTCTCGGTGAGACTAGATTGCAAGGTATTGAAGCGAGATTCCAAGTCTTGGCTACGGGTATGGGCCATGAGGGCGAGGGAACCGAAAAGGGGCGGGTGGGGTCAAAAAAATTTCTGAAAAATGATATGTATGAATGTGATAAGGGAGAAGAGATGGAGCCAATGGGATAGGTCTCAAATAATGGTGAAAAAAATTCCAGTCTAAAGAATACTACAATGATGAGATGCCCAAATGCTTAACCAGGAAGAAATGTGTAGTGATTTGGAAACCCGAACATAGTTGTGTGGCAATAGATTTTGTCTGTTTAAATTTGTTTATGTTTTTGTCCCCAAGGATTAGGTATTCAAGGGTTTGTCATGTGCTATAGCTCTCTAATATACGTGCGGGGTCCAACAGTAGTACTCAGCCCAATATCTCAGGGCACTAACTAAGGAGGATAGACCGTACCCTTAGTCATACTACCCAACTACCCAGGTACTAGAGAGTATCTTCCCGAGTGTTGTTCTCGGTTTCACTATAGTAGTCAGGCGGTCAATCGGTTTATCTAAAGAGGGCTTCAAGAAATCTAGGTCGATCCGTACACGGGTGTTGTCTGGTGCGCTACCACTCGAAGGGGTACCAACAAGGGTTACAAGGGTGGCCAACAGATGTACACTTAAGAACCACTTGTATTTATTGCGTGTATGAATCCCTCAACCGTGGGTTTATGCGCGTAATGATAGATCTTTGTGGCTTAAAGATGTCAGAATACGTCTCTATCCTGAAAAAAAATTTACCCACAATTTCTGCCAAGGAAAGTGATATGATACCAATTGTAATATACCAGATATAAAAAGTGTGCAGAAGATAAATAAAATGCTAGAAATGGCAAAATAATAGTAATATAACCAGCATGATCTCCACAATAACACAGAAATGATATAAGAAAAACAACAGAAATAGCACTTTGATTCAAAGAGAAATGTTCATGGGCCTCTTTGAGGGGGAAACCTCCAGTCGAGCAGCACTCTATTACAATAATATCCAAGCTAGGGTTCTCATACCCTCGACTCCTATTTATACTAAAAAGAAGCATCTAGAGGAAGATCCTTCTAGAAGAAGAAGCTTCTATTAGGTATTCTTACATACGCCTTATTCTATTTTATTGAAAGGCCTTATTAATATTGACCTTTATTACATCTGAATATATTCTTCTACCTATGTGTGGGTTATGACCCTAACACATGGATTCACAGACTCGAATTGGGCAGGAATTGCAGAAGACAGAAAAAGTACTTCAGGAATGTGTTTCATCTTGGGCTCCGCTATGATATTTGGGGCAGAAGGAAACAGAAGTTTGTCGCACTCAGCACAGTAGAATCAGAATATATCACAACATGTGAAGCATGCACAAAAGCAATATGGCTAAGGAAGTTAATCTCCGATTTATTTGATCAGATTCCAGATTCGACCATAATACATTGTGGTAATCAGATTTGTATAAGATTATTAGAACATCTTGTGTTTCATGAAAGGTCGAAACATATTGATATCAAATACTACTTTATTCGAGATAAATTCCAGGAAGGAGAGGTAAAGCTCCAGTATATCCCCATAGATGAGAAGACAACAGACATCTTGACAAAGCCTCTATCCAGAATAAAGTTTGCATGTTTCTGAGAGAAGATGGGGATCATGGAAATAACTCCCTTAGCTGAAAGGGAAGAAATGACTCTCTAGGTTGGGAGGGAGCACTGACATATTATTGAGGACATTTATTTTCAAGATTGAAAAATAGTCCAGCTTGGGTAGATTCTTTCCTGTTCGGAAAGTGGATTGAGATTCCTGACGAACAGACATTTTCCAGTTCATAAAATGATCCAGATTATTGATGTACCATAGACAGAGACTTCCCATTGTGGTTAACATGGGGAGTGGTCTAGGGCAGTCTCTCTTCTTGAGGGTTACTCAAGAAGACTGGCCCGCCTCGTCGGACAATGATTTCTCATTGTGGTTAACATGAGGAATGGTTTGTTTTGGAGGTTACAGGACAGTCTTTTCCTCTTATGGTTAACAAGGGAAATGGTCTGGACAGTCATTCCTTAGGGTGGATTCATTCTCTCCAGGTTGCACTTTGTTTAGTGCTGGAGGAATGGCCCAGGGTGGGGAATGATCCAAGCTCGGCAATCAGGGACAGGCATTCCTTAGGGCAGATTCATCCTCTCCATGTTACACTTTGTTTAGTGTCGGAGGAATGGCCCAGGGTGAGGAATGGTCCAGGCTCAAAAATCATAATTATCATTCTTCCTTGTTTGAGAAGAATAAGCCAGATAGCCCATCGTTGATGTTCTACTCTAAGGGCAGATATTCTTTCAGATCTCATAGATGTGAGTGAAAGATTGGCCTAGATGATTCAGTTTATTTTAACAATATTTTTTGTGCAGGTTGATATCAGATGATTGTTATGGAGACTTCTTGTCTCCATACAGTAGATATATGCTACTGTGGTGGATATGATCCATTGTTTGTGACTATGTGTCACAGTTTGAGTAGTTGTGTACTACCATGGATAGACACAGTTGTGTTCTATCAATTGATATTGTACCAGTTGTCATGGAGATTATCCAGTTGGATAATAATGATGGTGCTCATGATACTACCAGTTGAATGGTCTGTTTGTGCTCAAGATCATTATTAGTTATACCTCCCTAGCTAGGAGGGAGTGTTGATATTATGGTAGATTCGGGAGGTATGAACCTCTATTGTGACATTTGACAAGATCAGAATGTTCCGGAAGAAAGAAAAGAAATGAAAGTAACCCTAGATGAGATGTCGGCTAAAGAAAGATAATTAATATGAATTAACTAGTACCCAAAAGGAGAAGTCAGCCCAGGCAAGTCTACAAGGAATACTATAAATACAGGGCGCCAGTCTCTCATTTGACACACTCTCAGAATCGCAGAAGTCACTTGTGCGCAGTGCAGTTTTGCATTCTTGTACGCAAGTCTTGGGGAAGGTGTTGCGCCAGTTTTGGGTTGGACTCTCTTAATCAGTTGTGGTTACTTCTTTCTTGGTGCATTAGCCTTGATTGGCTATTGGATTTCTACCAGGATTCTTCTCTCTGTCAAGGTCAAGGTGCTCGTAGGGTGGCTTCGGCCTATGGTTAGGTGAAAATAGACATATTGTCAATGGTAAAAACGAGCACATTCATTCATAGTCTAACACTGTTTCCTCAATTCTGTCTTGTGTCTTTGGACGTTGTTTATCAATTAGCCTTGGTGCCACAAGAATTGGCACCTTAACAAGTTTGCAATCCTGCATGTTGAAATGTTTCAAAATTGTTTCAGTATATTTCCTCTGGTTCAACCACAACTTTCTAACTTCCCGATCTCTCTTGATCTCCATTATCAAAATGAATTTTGTTGCACCAAGATCCTTCATGTCAAACTTGGAGGATAGTTGCTTCTTCACCTCCTTTATTGCATCCATGTTTTTTATGATTAGAAATGTGTCATCAACATACAATGCTACATATATGAAACACCCACATTCTTCCTTGAAATATATGTAGTGATCAGCGTTGTTTATCACAAATCCCAAACTAATTTGTGATGTATTCTTCTTTTCCCTTTACTCGCTCTTTCTTTCCCTTTACTATAAATCCTTCAGTTTGTTTCATGTAGATTTATTCTTCCAACTCCCCATGTAGGAACGTTGTCTCCACATCCATTTGTTCTATCTCAAGATCAAATGTTGCATCCAAATACATTATCACTCTAATGGAAGTTAATTTTGAAACATGGGAAAAAATCTCATCGATGTCAACTCCTTAAACTTGGAAATACCCTTTGGCTACCAGTTGAACTTTGAATTTCTCAACTTGACCTATTGCATTCATCTTTTTCTTGAAAACCCACTTGCTACCAATGGGATTTCTGACTTATTTGAAGACCACGTCTCGACTGTACATTGTTCTCCTTGATGCAGGATCCTAGACCTTATATCCTTTCATTCCTTCTTTGTATCCAATGAAAATAAACTATGTTGTCTTCTTGTCCAGCTTGTTCCTCTTTTCCCTGGGAACATGCACAAATGCAACACAGCCAAATACTTTGATATGTGAAAGCAAAGGCTTCTTACCAAACCATAGCTCATGCAGAGTCTAGTCGATTAGCGTCGACGAAGGAGACATATTCACCAGATATTTTGTAGTCTCCACTTCCTCTACGCAGAATTATTGTGTGAGCCAGCACCATTAATCATGCTCCTTGCCTTTTCCATCAATGTTCTATTCATTCTTTCTAAAACTCCATTTTTTTGTAGCGTATATGGTGTGGTATTTTAGCATGCTATGCCACATTGCTTGCAGAACTGCTTAAAATTTATTCCATGAAATTCGTCACCATTGTTAGTTCTCAACACCTTGATCTTCTTATCTGTCTGGTCTTCCACAAGATATTTAAACTCTTTGAATTTCTCAAAAACCTATGATTTCTTCCTTAGGAAATATATCCACGTCTTCCTGAAAAAAGTCATCTATGAAGGAGACATAATACATGGATCCACCAAGTGAATGCACTATTATAGCGATAAACACATCAGTATAAACCAATTATAGAACCCCCTTTTCCCTTGTCATTCCAAATGGGAACCTCAATTAATTTTTTTTTTCATATATGCAATGCTCACAAAAATCGACTTCTAAATTACATTCAAGAAAACCTTCAACCATACCTTTATTGTGCATGGATCGAAGTCGTTTTTCTCCAATGTGCCCCATCCTCTCATGCCATAAAATGGTCGAGTCATTTTGAATTGATTCAACCCAAGATGAGTTGAGTTGATTCGAGTTGAATTTGAGTCGACTTCAAGAACAACAATGTTGTTGCATCCAGTCAAGTCAACATTCCCTAACAACTTATATAGGGTTCCAATCCAAACTCATTTCATTAATACCATCGTACCTCTGACCATTTTACATGTATCCTTATGATATAGAGTATGCACTCCAACATCACTCATATTGTTGATGGATATGAGGTTTCTTTCCAAACTTGGAATATGTAACACACCTAGCGAGGTTATACTCCAATTTTGTAGTATCAGTCGAACTCTTCCTTGTCCAACAATTTTGGTTATCGAGTCATCCCCCAATAAAACATCTCCTCCTTCATATCTCTCATATTCGCAGAACCATTCTCTATGAGGTGTCATATGATAGGATGCTCCTAAGTCAATCAACCAAACATCTTGATCCGACTTTGTATTGGTCAACTCCAGATACACATCCACTCCTTTATCTAGAATTGTCTTTCTCTCAAACGATTGTTTCTCATCGAATCATGTATTGACTTCCATTGCGTCCAACTTGTAGTCTCTTTTGTAATACCCAGCTTTACCGCATTTCCAACATCTTCTCGTCGACTAAACCGGGGATTTATATCTACCCTTCAAGTTAGACTTTCTACCAGAGAATTTGTCTTTATCTTTGTCAATCAATTGACCTCTCACCATTAAAGAATATTTGGTTGATCCTTCCATGTTCTTCTTGTTGCTATTATGGTAGCTTCGGGAGGTATTTACCTCCATGTGTAAACTTGATGAGAATAGAATACTCCAGGAAGCAATAAGAAACCCAAATGAGTTGGCTAATAACCCTAGAAGACTTGTTGGCTCAAGAAGATAATTTGTATTAGGTTATTAGCCTCAAAGAGAAGAAGTCAGCCAGAAGAAATAATAATATATTGAATGGACTAATACCCATAATGAGAAGTCAGCCCAGGCAGTTAACCAAAATTACTATAAATATAGGAGGTTGGTCTTCATTTTGGCAAGCAGTCTCAGAATTGCAGAGCAGCACTTGTGCGCACTACAGTGCCTAGTTTTGTGCGTAGGTTTGAGGAGAGTTGTTAGTGCAGCTGCTACATTTTAGCTTGGAATATCTCTTGGCTAGGGTTTGGATTATCTAATCAGCTCGTGTTGGTGTGCTATCCTTGGGGAAAGGTGTGATACCCTTTGTTTGGCTATCTAGCCTAGGGTTTTCTTCCAGAGTGATTCTCTGTCAAGGTTAAGGTGCTCGGAGGGTGGCTTTAGCCTATGGTTGGGTGACAATAGAGATATTGTCAATGGTAAAATGAGCACATCCATTATATTCTAACAAGTTATGGGCCCACACCTCCTTCATTCAGTCTAATCGTTGGAAGGAAAAATAGCTGTAAGGATATTGAGCTCGTTGAAGAACTATCTCTAGGGTTTCTAGCAGGAGCAGTCACCATAGAATTGTCGCTAGGGTTACTAGCAGGTGCAGTTGCAGAAACCTTAATCCTCTCATTGAGACACCTTAAGTGAAGGAATTGACCTAATTTTCGGACAGATTAGTGCGCCCTAGCCTAGCGCATCTCCTGATACTCTCAGCAAGCCAAGACGTCAAGTTTGAGTTTCTGATCAAATCTAGGGTTGACCAAGTCAAAGCATCCATGAATTACTCTATGAAGTTAGAGAAAAAGTTAGATGGAGCTTCTAACTTCAAAGCGTGGAAGATAACGATCTACCTCATTCTTGCCAAGAATAAAGTGATGAATATCGTGAAAGGAAAGATCGTGGAACCAGTGTTTGAAGAAGGAAAAGAGAAGGAACCCCAGAACGTTGCAGTTATGGAGAAGTTCAAAGACGGTGACATCAATGTTATGAGTATCATAGTGGAATCTATAAAATACCACTTGATACCCTACATCTTCTATCTTGACTCATCGAAGAAGATGTACGATACCCTAACAAATATCTTCTCAGTCAGAAACATTGGACAAGTTATGAGTTTGAAGAATGAGCTCCATGACATGAAGATGAATGATTAGGACAACATAACATCATATTTTGTGAGAATATCTCAGTTAAGAGATCAACTACAAGCTATTGAAGATATCATCTCAGAGAAGGAATTGGTAAACATAGTACTCAATGGTCTTCCCAAGATGCGGGATGCATTTGTCGCAAGCATGAACACAAGAAAGGAGTATCTGACATTTGAAGAAATTTGGACTTGATGTGCTCAAGAAGAATCAAGGATCAGTGCAAAAGAGAAACCCCAAAATAAGTATGATGATAAAGCCTTCATAGAAAGATTCAATAACTTCAGGAACAAAAGGAAGTTTGGTTCAAAGAGGAAGACAAATCAAGAGAAAGATATTTCAGAAATACAATGCTTCAATTGTCGAAAGTATGGTCACTACAAGAATCATTGTCCTGAGCTAAAGAAAAGGAAGGAGAAAAACAAAGCATCAATTTTCGAAGAAAAGGAACCTACAATGAAGACTAAGCAGGATGAAAAATACTTCTTCTTCTAAAGGTAACAATACTCTTCTTATTTCTTGTACATATCTTGTTTGCATCATCTCTGTACATATCTTGTATAACTATATCTTGGAAGATAATGTGTTCCAAGAAAAACTATACCTATGGAAGAACAACAAGATAAGGATTGATATCATTAGATAATACACATGAAAGGATGAAATACATCAAAAAAATCATGTGGAAGCTATTGCAAGATAAGCCGAATCAATAATGAAGAGACTTAGAAGAAGCAAAGATCAAGAGGAAATTAGAGAAAGACTTATGACATTTTGTAGAAGACAACAAGACAGAAGCGTGGACTTTGTTAGACAAAGAGAGCCAATTATATATTGCAGAGGACAATAAGGATGCATACGGAAGTGTGGACTATGTTAGACGGAGGGAGCCGATTACATGCACTCATACATGAAGCAAGGATTAGGAGGGATCTAATCCTATGATCCATTAAAGATGATGAAGTATATATCCATGGTAGCAGCCATGAAAGACGGTATGTGTCCAGTTCAACCTCAGAAGAAGTCTTCTTTGAAGAGAATCCTTAAAGTATCCCTAGTTGTCCATCCACATCCATGATCCTATGATGAAAGAAAGAAATGGAATCTTTAGGGCATGGAATCTATAAGAAACTCCATGGACCCAAGAACTAAATAAACACATCAGGAAGAACATGAATATTCCAAGAAAGAAAGTGAATCTAGAACAACCAGTCATTGTATTAAGAATCACAAGATTACCAGCCTGATATGAACTCACTAAAAGCAATCAACTGAAAGTTGTGGTGAAGAATAGTGTATATATGCAAGCATTGCAAGATCCAGAACTAGGGGTTCTCCCGGATGGAGGGAGAAGACTATGATGATTACTTGTTCCAGTAAATCATACATGCCTCTACATGAGTCATTATATCATCCACAACATCCATGGGCTGGAGTTCTACACCATATGAATGTAAAGAATGTTCTCCAAAGAAATTGAATAAAGAGCGCATGAAGAGAAACCTCAAGACTTTGAGGCATAGACTCTTGTATGCAGATGGAAGAAGATAACTTGGTAGAGAACCTCCAGTGCATAGAAGAAGCATGGTGAAAATTCTCTATAACATAGATATTATATCAGAATGATTACTCAGAAGATCAGGATGATGGATTGCCAATCCATGAAAAAGATCTCATGATGACAAAAGAAGTGCCACATGGATATGTTTCAGTTTGACTCTTGCCACGATATTGTGAGCTAGCAAGAGGAATCCAACAATGATATACCTTATTGACTAGAGCTACATGAAGCCTTCAAAAGAAAACCAGTGTTCCAGACTGAAGTACATTTGAAATCAAGCATTACATTACCCGTGATGAAGTCCAGAAAGGAGAAATTTGTTCTCCAATACATATCTCCACAGATGAGAAGATAAGCAGACATTTTGGTAAAAGCTTCTGTTCAAAATGAAAGAGTTTGCGTACTCAAGATGGATCTTGTGGAGATGACTTCCTTATTGAAAAAGGAAGAGATGAATCCTAGGTTTGGAGGGATAATTGATGTATTGTTGATTGATGGACAGTCATTTTTCAGTTCGCAGAATGGTCCAGGATGAGTAGATTATTTCCTATTTGGAAAGTGGATTGAGATTTATGATGGACAGTGATTTCCCATTGTGGTTAACATGGGAAGTGGTCCAGATTACTGATGTACCATAGACAGTGACTTCCCATTGTGGTTAACATGGGCAGTGGTCTAGGGTAGTCTCTCTTCTTGAGGGTTACTCAAGAAGACTGGTCTGCCTCGTCGAACAACGATTTCTCATTGTGGTTAACATGAAGAATGGTCCATTTTGGAGGTTGGTACAAGACAGTATTTTCCTCTTGTGGTTAACAGAGGAAACGGTCTGGACAGTCATTCCTTAGGGTGTATTCATTCTCTCCAGGTTACACTTTGTTTAGTGTCAGAGGAATGGTCCAGGTTCATAAATCAGAACAATCATTCTTCCTTGTTTGAGAAGAATAAGGCAGATAGCCCATCATTGATGTTTTACTCTGAGGGAAGATATTCTTGCAGATTTCATAGATGTGAGTGAAAGATAGGCCCAGATGATTCAGTTTATATCATAACATTGTTTCTGTGCAAGTTGATATCAGATGATTTTTATGAAGACTATATGACAGTAGATGTATACTACTGTGGTGGATGTGTTCCACTGTTCGTGACTATACATTACTGATCAAGTACTTGTTTTCTACTTGGCATGGTAGTGACCACTGGATTGTAGTTATGTACTACTATGGATAGGCATGGTTGTGTTCTATTTTTTTATGATTATATTGAAGACTATAAATAGTTTGTTAAATGATTATCATCCAAATGAATGATTAAAGGACAGATATTTCCAAGATGGAAAATGGTTCAGAACATCTACTCTTCTAGGACATGTGTCCATATTAGAAGAATGGCTCTTGTATCACTCTGTGGTGTGAGTGAATTATCCAGCATCATGTATGATTACTCAGATGGAGTATGGTTTTGAGAGATGATGCAGTTGATGACACTGAAGGTGATGATGATGCTCATGATCTAGTCATGAGATAGTCTAGACGACTATGTTGATGCTACCGGGTGAATGGTATGTTTTGTGCTCAGGTCCATTACCTGTAATACCTCTCTAGATAGGAGGGAGTGTTGATATTATGGTAGTTGCGGGAGGTATTTACCTCCATGTGTAAACCTGACGAGAATAGAATAATCCAGGAAGCAAGAAGAAACCCAAATGAGTGGGCTAATAACCCTAGAAGACTTGTCGTCTCAAGAATCTAATTTGTATTACGTTATTAGCCTCCAAGAGGAGAAGTCGGCCAGAAGAAATAATAATATATTGAATAGACAAATACCCAAAATGAGAAGTTGGCCCAAGCGGTTAGCCAGAATTACTATAAATACAGGAGGCCGGTCTTCATTTTGGTAGGCAGGCTCAAAATTGCAGAGCAGCACTTGTGCGCACTGTAGTGCCCAGTTTTGTGTGCAGGTTTGGGGAGAGTTGTCGATGCAGCTACTATGTTTTGGCTTGGAATATCTCTTGGCTAGGGTTTGGATTATCTTATCAGCTCTTGTTGGTGTGCTATCCTTGGGGAAAGGTGTGCTACCCTTTGTTTAGCTATCTAGCCTAGGGTTTGCTTCCAAAGTGATTCTCTGTCAAGGTTAAGGTGCTCAGAGGGTGGCTTCGGCCTATGGTTGGGTGACAATAGAGATATTGTCAATGGTAAAATGAGCACATCCATTATATTCTAACACTTCCTTCTCATTTCTTCTGATAGTAGAGATGAAACCACATCTTCTAACGCTAATGTGGTTGAATTACTCTCTATAGCCATGATTAAGATATCCCAAGAATTTGGAAAAGAACATAATAGGCTAATACATATCTCATCCTCAATGATTTTGATATCCACAGATGATAACTGACATATTATAGTATAGAATGTGTTCAAGTTCTCAGTTACCGAACTACCATCACTCATCCTTAGAAGATACAATTTATTTCTAAGGAACAGCTTATTTACTAGGTATTTCAACTAGTACAAGATTCCCAACTTGTCCCAGAGTTTCTTGCCCAAGTCTTCGCATGAGACATTCAGCAATACTGAATCTACAAGAAAAAGTAGAATTATACTCCTTTCCCTTCTTTTAAGTTCCTCCCATTCTTCCCTTGGCATACCTATCGAAATGGTACCTAGATAGACTATTTCCCATTGTTCTCGATCTACAAGGATATCTTCAATTTTAATCTTTCAAAGCTCAAAATTTTGGCCATTGAATTTTTCAATCTCTAAACTCAAACTACTTCTGATTCTTTCATGAGATACTTTAAATATATTTGACTTACAAATCTTACTAGACCTGGGGTTTAGCTCAGATCCAACATTGTCAAACCAAGCTCTGATACCACATGTTAGGAAATATACTTCCACACTAAACCTAATAGAAGAGAGTAAGATAGATTTAAGCTAAAAAATAAATCACGGAGTAAACACATAGTACACAGATTTTATCCTGGAAACCCAAATGGGAAAAGTAGCATTCCTTGAGCATATTGCTCTCTTGTTGTCTTATTCATTCAGAAAAAAAGGTTACATGCCTAACCTTGGTGTACACCTAAGACACAATCGACATCATACCTTCTTGCTTCTGCAAGAATAACCCTGTATCCAATCCGGCTTACATCTACATGACCAGCAACCTATGTTAAAGATTCATCTCATGATTATTGATTAGCTTTTACAGTATAACAACATGCCTTATTTATAGGATTTATAGTAGGAAAAACTCCAAAGAAAGGCACCCAAAAACAGTTACAGATCCATGCAGATCATTGGCTTAAAATCTCGTGAATCTCAAAATTATGTTATGGTTGACTACCAATTAACCTCCATTCGATCTTCAATCGGTTTCCACCCGACCTCTTGTCAGTTGACCTCTTAGACTTGTTTTTTATCATGTCGACTTCGAATTTTCCCAGTTCAACTTCAAATTTCACTCCCAATCGATCCACCTCGACTAGAATTTCACTGCAAAGAATATAACAACCCAACAATAGGAAGAACACCTTAGGGTGTTACTTTAGCTTGGGTTCAGCAATGATATCTTGGTTCAACAAGAAGAAATTGTTTGTGGCACTTAGCTCAATAGAGGTAGAATACATGGCAACCAATACTATTGGTTGTGAGTTCAACTCGAACATGAAATTCTTACATAGGTTTAGTGTGAATGTGAAAAAAGTGGTTCAAGACATTTCATTGGTGACCACCTTAGAAACGTGGTCACTAATTTCATCTTGTAATTTCACTTGAAAAATAAAAATAAAAATAAAAAGTGAAAGTCTAATTTTCTAAAGTCCATTTATTCTTAGGAATCTAAATGAAAAGTTCTAGAATTTATAGAACATTAGTGACCCAAATTAGGATTTAATATTAGTCATACATCTCAATATTGAGATAAGCGGCATGTAGGATTGAGAATGTTAGTTGCTAGGATTGAGGAGATTAGTTATCTTTTATCAAATCATAAAGAGGACAATATAGGAGAATTTGAACACACATGAGAAGAGATAAAGAGAGTTGAAGTAAGCAAAAGTCCATTCAAGGAGAAGAAGAGCATATTGCTAAAGAGACAAGCAAGATACTAGCAGGTTGTATGAGTTGTACCACTATTGTAAGCATCTTTTCTTTATGCACAAGGCGTACACCTTGAGATCTAACCATACACTATATTGTTGGAGTGTACTTTATGTTGAGAGGAGAGAAAGAGTGATGTGTTGTCTAGAAAGGGTAGAAACATAGCAAGCCATATTGTTGTATTTGTACCCTCTTATACACAAATCATGCACTCTTGTTTGAGATGATTTTATTGATTGTACAGTTGATATTTAAAGTAGGCTACAAAGGTTACCATGCAAGCTTTGATCAAATGAATGAAAATATTACTAGGAGAAATCCTTTTGTATGTGTTTTATTTCTTTCGTTGTTCATCTTTTAGCTACAGTGTGATTGATGAAATTTTCAGAAATTTAATTTTCTATTTTTAAATAAATTATGCTTTTAATTATTTAATGAAAGAATATTAGGAAAGAAATCATCTAGGCTTGAAAAATTTACACAACTAACAAACACCAACCAACTAATAACACAATATAAATCAGGCCAATAAAAACTAAGACTTTGCAAGTACTCTGACACCTAGAACTATGTCTTTAGTGCAACTCACATTGGTGTACATGATGTGAACTTCTATTATGTTATGATATTTTAAGCATTTGGTGCATAACAAGCCACTGCATTCAACAAAATTATTCTCCTACTTAGTATATATGCAACCTTATTCAATTTTCCAAATATATCTTTAAAACAAGTGAGAAAATTTGTAAAATATTCACTCATTTAAGATGTATTTAAATCATATTATCTTGATTGTTTATGCACTGAAGAATCTTATGAATGATAAACAATATAAACTCTCTTGGAAACTAATAATGCCTCTCATTATTTAAAGCTTGAACAATTATATATAATTCATGGTCATAAATTGAGTTCCTTTTATTGGCCTCATTCAAATTCTCGCTAAAGAATCATATGCGCTTACCTTGTTGGATGAAAAATTACCTTGTTCCCCAAATGATTCTATGAGAAAGGAGTTATGCCCTCTGGAAATAAATTGGTGGCAAAATTATACCATTAATTGTTTCAACTGTAACTTTCTCATACGAGCTCTATTTTGTGTTCCAAATATCTCGTTGGAAATCTCTCTCCAAGTTTTTTTATTTAAGCTATAGAGATATAGTGTACCTTGGTATACCTTGTTCTCGTGTTTTTCGCTCAAAAACACCCTCCAAGTTTATGACCTTCAAAAATCATAAAATATCATAGAAAATTGACTGTTTTTATTGTTATAACAGTCTTTCAAACCAAGTCGTAGATCTCAAATCGAAAGAAATCTCAACCATTGACCCATTAAACCTTTTTGAATCCCACGGATCAATCTCCATCATTGATTGTCGACTCGAAGAAATCTAGATTGTTCAGACTCCAACATCCAAACTCCATCGATGATCGATGATCGATGATTCATTTTGGAAATCCAAGGATTGCTCACAAATTTCATCAATCCCCGATCCTCATCCATTGTTCATTGGTTATTTCTCTTCGCAAATTCCTTTACAACCTCTTTCTTCCAAAATAAGTTGAACCTTAATCATCAACCATCTCTTGGATGATGTGGAAACTATGTTGATTTGTCTTGACACATAGGTGTTGACGTGACAAGAAAATGGATGTTGACATGGCATGACACATGAAAGTTGACATGGAAAGACATGTCATCCTTATTTTCCCTTCATTGGTGCTCAACGACTTATTTTGGATGAATTTGAACCATTGAAAACAAATCTTGACTGTTGATTCTTTAACTTTGACAATTTGAAAAAATGAATCATGGTCCCTGATTATTTTCTTTTGAAAAACTCAGAAAAACTTTTAATTTTTTAATTCAACTTATGATGAATCTACGTCGTTGATCTCATAATCAACCACGATCTTGGTCATTGATTCATCAAACTCTCCCAGCTCCTTCGGCCTCTGTTGGAATGTGAATTTTTTACCTTCCAGGTCAAATATAGTTCTACAATCCTACCGATCGATGCCATTAAACCTTTCTTCGACATTTCTGACGTATTTGAAACTCAAATTTACTCACAAATTTGCGAATTTCGCTATGTTTTTTTTATTGTTTTCCCCCAAATTTGTCACAAATCTAAATCTCTAACAACAAATTTTCCCAAATTCACATTGGTTCTTGGCCTGTGTGGGTCTAGTGTTGAACTAGAAGCTCTAATACCACTCTGTAACATTCCCCATCCCCAAGTTGGGTCAGGCTACTGCTAAAACGACCCAATAAAATTTCTTATACCAATTCTAAATGTGTAAATACCACACACAGTGTGACATTCAATCTTACAAAATGGTCCATGTTTATTAAAAACATAAATGAAATTACTTCACTCTGCATAGCAACAACTAAATGCATATAGTAGCATTCAACCACAAAATAGAGATTTGAATGCATCATTCTAATCACAGTAAATAGCACTAACTAAGATAACTCATAGTAAAATTCACCACAACTATATCATCATTAACATAAATAAACATAGCAAATAAGAATACTTATTATATGAAAGTATGCAATCTGTTGTAGAGGATGCATGTTCCTCCCAACTGTAGACTTTATGTTCAATTTTTCAACAGCAAGTCACCCCCAAGTTGGGGCTATGAATCCATAAGAGACGATGGTCCCTAAGAATGGATAAATTCCCCCTCTCAATAGTCAACTCCCATAGCTAATTCTAGTCCACCAGCTCTCTTCCCCACAACCTGCACAACCTAAGGGATGTGATCTCCCTCCACTGCTCATAGTCCCTTAAACAATATCACTCCTCTCGAGGGCTTCTATAATGGGTTGGACAAGAAATCTCTCTACTGGGACCTCGGGAATTCTACAGCTATAATAGGAATTCCCACAGCAGCAAAATGATTACTTCTCTTGAAAATTTCCGAATGGAACGTTTCTCACAATCCCACGGCCTCTTTATTTATGAAATGACAACTCCAAACAGAGACTAAACATGCCCACAATGGATTTCTTCAAGCTTCAACACTCCAAGCTCTCTTTCCATCTAAAAAAATCCATCTAAATATTGTTATGCATCCAAAAATATGAATGTGTAATTCTACTCCCCATATATATATATATATATATATGAGTTTTCCTCTCTTTGTCTTGCTTGCTTGACTTACACTCTTCCCCAAGCTCATTGTACTCAACTCAATGATCTCAATAACTATGGGATGTGACTTCTCACACCCACCCTCTTACATACATTCAATGATTGGGCTCTAGAACACTCAAGAGATAATAGAAGGTTCAAAATAAGGATAATTTAGAAAGAAAATGGGTTTAGGTTGAATAGACATGGGTAAACTCTTCCCCTTGGACCCCTTCCCTCCCTTGTGGAAAGTAAGCCTCCAAAACTTCGTCTGTGTTCATCTGTAGTTGGAAACAAATTTTATTCATTATATTCAATTTACATCATTTACATATTACATTTATTGTCCCTCGGCCATACTTCACATTTACAATATACATCACTAGTTTGGGGTTTGAAAATAGGGTTGTTACATTCCCCTCCCCCTACAAATTGCATTATCCTCGTTGCACATAACCATACAAATTACACATTGAAATATAGAAAAATATTACATCAAAAATACTTGATAATTTTGTAACTTAATGACTCGCGCAGCAATTCCAACCAGCAACTCTCTTTTCCCCTCAACCTGCACATTGGTTGGACAAGAAACCTCAAAGTTGTGGCTTCAGGAAATCTAGCTACCAAAATGGAGTCTTGATTCACTTACATACAAATGTGCATTCAATTTTCTTCAAAATTAGCAAAACTTTGTGGGTATGCTTCCTACATGGCTTCCTCGTGCTCCCACGTAGCATCTTCAGGACCATAGTAGGTCCATTGAACATTTCCCAAACCGATGGTTTTGTTCCTAATAACGTTGACTTTCCAGTTCAGGACATGTATTGGTTCCACCTAGAATTCCTCTTTGTGTTCCACCAAGATCACATTCCAATCAATCACATGATTAGGATCAGGTACATATTTTTTCAATAAATATGTATGGAACATGTTATGAATTCTCATGGATGCAGACAATGCTAGCATGTATGAAACCAACCTTATCTTTATTAAGATCTCAAAAGTCCCACAATATCTTGCTCCCAACTTTGGGAAACTTCCTATTTTCAGCAAGCTTTTATTGGCTTTAACTTTTTTTTAAATATGTTCTCCCACTTTGAATTCTCTATGTGTTCTTCTTTTATCGACATAAATTTTATGCCTATCTTGTGCAAATTTCAAATTCTACTTGGTATTTACCATCTGTTCTTCCATTTCCCTCAACAGTTATGTACCAATCATGGATCTATTTTTTGGGTTATCCCAACTTACTGGTGTGTTGCATTTTCTATCATGCAATGCTTTAAACGGGCTCATCCTCAATGATTCATGATATCCATTATTGTAAGCAAACTCTACTAAATGGATAGTTTCAAGTTTATCTTTTGGAGAAGTGTTCCTTGAGCCTTGAGTTCTCTTGCCTCATCGAGGCATCCCTCTTCTCCCACTACTTTTTTTGATGTTATAAAAACTAACCTACAACCATTAGAGTTGCATAACCCTAGTTGATAACTCTCTCTTATCTCAAAAACTAACCCTAATAAATCTATCTAACTTCACTCACCTAGTCTACTAACTAGGGCGCACTTTTTAGGCTAGTTCTTGGCACTTTTCCATGGTTAATTTTGTTGTTGCATTCCATTGAATGCTACAGCCATAAGGCTGATAATTTACTGCAGAAAATCATTTTATAATAGCTTGCTTTATTCAATCTCAAAGTGTTATATTTAAGTCATGATTGATTGTCAAATTCATTGATAATATTGTTGGTTAATATTATG
>ML794444.1:367973-385609 GCA_009831015.1 Picea engelmannii | reverse complement strand
TATGGCTATGGTGTTTCAATATCTTCAGCGTGGAGTTCACATGAGCACTTGGACATGGGACCTAGGTTTAGAGTGGTGGTTGGACTACTTCAGCATGGTGACTCACATTCCTACATGGGACCATGGTTCTTCATACTACTTCAGCATTATGGGATATACTTATCCATGGGAACCTGGTATATGGTTGTACACCCTCATAACAAACATTGAGGACAAAAATTTCATAAGGGGGATGGAATGTAGTGTAGCTAGAGATGTAGTGGGGGGCCCAGAGGGCCCATAGTGATAATAGTGGAGTCCATTCAATGTAAGGTGGACTAGTTCCACTATATTATTAAATAAGGCCCACTATGGTAGTTAGATATATTAGTATAAATGTAATAAATGTAATAGGACTTACTAGAAGTTTCTACTTCTATAAGGTCCTCTTACATTTATTATGTTTATACTAATATATCTACTAGCATAGTGGACCTTATTTAATAATATAGTGGACCTAGTCCACCTTACATTGAATTACCTCCACTATTATCACTATGGGCCCTCTTTCCCCCCCACTGCTTCTCTATCTACACTACATTCCATCCCCCTTATGAAAGCATTGTCCTCAATGCTAGAGAGGTAGTGTATCTAAAGAGGTAGTTGGGGGACCAGAGGGCCCATAATGATAACAATGGAGGCCATTCAATGTAAGCTGGAATAGGTCCACTATATTATTAAATAAGGCCCACTATGGTAGGTAGATATTTTAGTATAAACATAATAAATGTAAGAGGACTTACTAGAAAGTTCTACTTATAGAAGGTTCCTCTAGAATATTCTTAGGTGGTTGGTAGCACTATATAAAGGGGTTCAAGAAATGTAATGGGGGTTGAAGAAGAAGTATTGTAATTGGAATAGTAGCTCATTAGGAGGTTGTCCCCTCAAAGAGGCAAGTGAACATGAGAGGATCCCTTCCATAATATGATCCATTGTATGGTGTTTCCCTACCCTAAGGGTTTGATATAATAAAGTGTGTTTTTAGTATATTGTTCCATATATCTTGTGTGGTGATTGTATTCAAATATATTTGGTACTTAACATGATCTCCACCTTACTAATGAGTTGCTCAAGGGAAATAGAGATAAATTAAATATTTCTTTAAATAATATAATACTTTATTTTGGAAGTTAGTTATGGGAGGCAACTGTAACTCAACATTAGAGACGAAATAAAAAGATAGTATTGTTTACTTAGAAGGGGTTGAAAAATTATTGCAGTAGAGGGATGAATGATTAGATCCCACCAGGGCATATTTAGACCATTCAATGGATTCACCACCAAAATTTCAAATCCCATCCTCTTCTCTTTGTTCTTTAATTTTTCTTTATTTAATCCAAAGAATCTTCTATTCTAAGTGACTATATTCTTTTGCATGATTTCCTTCAACAATACATGTTTATTTTGAAGACTTTCTCTCAGTATTTTCTCTACAGTTGTACTTGAATATTATGTTAAATTTTACCAGTGAATACATGCTATTTTATGTGAATTATTATGACTCATCTCAGGGTTCTGAGTAGGATGTTTTCTTTAATTTCTTTGCAATTGACACATTATTTATTATTTTCTACTGGTATTAAAGAATATCCTCCATGAAAATAAAAATTGTGTGAGGGTTTATGTTACTGCTAAGCTATAAAATTTCAGTGAAATGGTCAATATGTTTTCCTGCATATTGTTGACCTCATTGGAACATTTCCGTGTGATTTTTTTCTTATCATAATTATTAAATACTGACATATTATTTATTTATTTATTAAAGATATTATGTTTACCTCAATGCCAAGGAATACCATGTTATTCCCGCTAATATTTGAGGATTTTATTATGTATCTTTCATTCAATATTTTTATGTATCTTCATGCGCTCGTCAACTATTGACACATTGATAAAACACTGAATTTTCTATTTTAGTTTGATTCTCTATTTGCCGATGACCTTGGTCAAACTGCGATCCTTCTTATCCCCAATACCGATCATACTAGTTCCATTGGAGTGAAAAAAAACGCTCGAGTAATTTGAGAAGACACCTCTTTCTAAGTGAAGGATGAGATCTGTGATTTGTTAAAACAGTTAAGAGCTTCACGTAACCGACAACATGACATCGCACGCCGACCAACTTTCAAAATTTGAATTCACCAATGAACTTTAAAATAGCACGCTCCTGCGTCACTAGCTGACATTGTATTTAATCCTAAACATGGTGCGGATTTTGTGGAAAATTGTGCAAACCAAATTTACACTCCTAAATTTAAGACTTGATGCGACAAGGTAAGTATGATTTATGTTTAAATTTAACATTTTTATGCCCAAACATGGTATTTTGTTCACAAATCACTTATCTCCCAAAGAAAATGAAGAAGCGAGAGAAAGCATCGAGGAGGTTACGACCCACTCTCCAACTTTGATTACCAGTAAGACCAGGTTAATCTATTGTAAGGAAGAGGTAAGCATTGTCTTTATCATTTCTATACTTATGATTGTGTCAATAACACTCGTCGAGGTTGGCTAGCTGCTCATTATAACATTTTTATTTTTATACAGGAAAATGCCTCCAGGAAAACCAATGACCAGGCGCTCACAAAGAATGCCCAAAATGAAATATCTAGGGGTCGGTGAAGGGTCTACACCAAGCATTGAAAGTGAGCTTGACTTTGTCTCAAGGACATAATCAATTATCTACACTTCTACCAAAACGTAGTTTACGCAACCTCTGGCGTTTGACGACACAGAGACGAGCACCAAATCTAAAGTAATGCTCCCACACTGGGGAGATATTTTCAACAAAATCAACCAGGAAGATTACCCATATTTTACACCTCAAAGCGACCTAAATGTCGGGATATTGGATGACCAGGCTTTCCCAAAGATTAGGCAATGATATCTACATATGGTGGCCTGCCGGACCCCAGGTTTTCCCTACATTGAAACCCTAGGATGGATGATTGACCACAAAGACGTGACAAAGTGCACACTCAATAATGAACAGGGAAAATGTGTTGGTGTTTTACTTCGAGTAAAGGTCCAAAAATACTACAAGCTCAAAGACCTAAAGGAAAGGATAAATACATAATTTGTGGTCAGATTTTATGAGCTCCATGACACTAGCAAGTTACTGACCTCATGGTGGAAGTAAGATAAGAAGTTCAAAAACAAGATAAATGATTGGTATAGAACGGTAAACCTCATAGAACCATAAATTTATTAAATGGATTTAATATGTTGATTATATGGGAAAAAATATTTCTCTAAGTTTTCAGAAGCATGGTTTCCCTTGGCATATACCATGGCAATAACTGGGAGCAGTTTCAACTGAGGAGCCATCATTTCCAAACATCTAAGAACCAACATCCTACAGGCACAGACACCAGAGGATGGACAAATTCTCGTTTTCCACATGGAATTGTACCTGTTGGACGTAATCTGCACAAGAAACGTTATCGCAGGTATGAATTTTACCTGGCATGTTGCTGAGTTACCCATGCATTTTTATTTCATCATTCTGTGAGAAAATAGGTACAAGAAATTTTACGCCCTGATATGTGATGAGTTCATATACCGAGTGCACTTCATCATATTTATAAAATAATGCCCAAGGATTCCAGCAGCAGCCAAAAGGATGATTTCCAAAGTGGGCCACTGGTATTTTGAAGAAACAAGAACTTATATCAGAGTGTTCAGAGCTATTGGCATGCCAAACCTACTCCATGTTCTTGTCCCGGATCGTATCGTTTTGGGAGAAATTTTTTACCATACCATTATGCAAGGCTATAATGCCTCTTTGGTAAAATATAAGAAGCAAGCTTTCATACCCTATGGTTTTCATTTCGGGTTTTACATGGTAAAATACATTGCACAGGAAGAATAAGAGGGATTGAGTCAACTTGAGTATCGGTTCCCCACATGCCATTTTCATAAGCATGATCCAAAAGGCCTAGTACTCCAACACACATCGCAGGTGTCTTCATGTTGGCCATATTCCCATGATAGCTTCGAATATGAGATCTTCACCAAGGGAACCTAGGACTAGGAGGAAGTGCTCCATAGAAGGGATAACCCTAACATGCCAAGTTCAAAGCAATGACTATGGATGAGAAAGTGGAGACAATAGAGAAAACAACTCAAGAATCCCTCAGGGTAAGAGAATAAAACAGATAAGTAGAAGCAACAAAGGCACGAAGGAGGGGTATATTATTACTAGAAGAAGCTGAAAGAGCTATACAAAGACTAGGGGAAGTTCCCCCACTTAACCCTTTGATAGGACCCTTGAGGATTACCCTAGCCAATACAAGTAATCATGAGGAAGAGATAAATGGCTCAGAGAAAATTCCACCGGATAAGACCGATGATCAAGAAAACCTCAGCCCTATGTCACCACAGGCAAGATCGTTGGTGACTGCTACATCTTAGCGAAGGTCAACAAGAGTATCAAGTGGGACGGGTATGCCTATTGTCCTCGTATATTTAATCAACATATATGACAATGAGGAAGGTTCATAAGCTTCACGCATAACCCAAGTACCAATCACATAATAGGAGGAACCAGGGAAAACATCTACTCCAACTTTCGATGTTTTGACCCCAAATCCCCATGAAGGCGACCATGAGGCTAGGAACACTCTTGAAACTATTTTTCCCAATCACCCAGGAACACAGCCTCAGGGTGATGACTCTAATAATGACTTGGATACAAGTGAACAAGAAAAATGAATAGGGGATCCATAAATAGACATCTCAACGGTCGAACTCCCAGCTAATGTTGATCCTTTACCTAGTTCCTGAGCTAGAACAAATACTTCGTCAATCGACAAGGACCAAAAGAAAAGGAGCTTTAATGGCTAAGATTTTCACCGCCACTATGAGTCCAAAAGAAAAGGTTAAAGATTTCAACCAAAGGTTCATCGCCATTTTGAACAAATTCCAACATGAGGCTAAACCGACCCAGGAGTTGCAAATCAAAGTATATGCTACTGCTCTCCCATCTTCTATTTCCATGTTTGTAAAAAGGGTTGCCAAACATACTCTAGCTAAAAAATTCAAAGAAGCTAAAATGACTGAATTCCAAATGAAAGGATGAAAAGAAGATCAGATCTCACTAATAAAAAGGGAAACCTAACCTCTACCTAAGAGAGGAAGTTTGTTAACAAGACCCTCAGCAAAACAAATAGAACAAGGTCTTGTGAAAGAGGGAGGGGATCTAGAAAACCTATAGCGGATGATAAAAAAATCTCCAACGATATCGTAGATATGAAAATGAGTTTCGGGGAAGAAAACCAAAGTCAAAGGAATTATAAACATTTTTTTAAAAGGAACCCACCTTTTAAGGCTATAGAACCTCCCCCAACCAACCTGAACATTGACTTAGGGAACATAGCATCTAACTCCTTCTGCACGTACCATCAAGAAAAACATTTAGAAAGGGATTGTCCCTAATGGTTTTATGCCAACCGAACAACCCAGTGGCTCGGAAATAGGTGTTATCGATCAAGAAATTCAAGAACCACCTGAAGAGAGTTCCATGTTGATATGGGATTTCGATCACCTGATACCTTTCAATGACATTGTTGAGTTACAGAGACCCCTGGATGAAATTATGGGAATACAAACGTGAAGTAAAATTCAACCTACCCAAATTAATCCTATCACTACTCAATATTCTCGAGGAAATCCAACGGTCGATCGCCCCAAACCCCTATTTTCATCCAAAAAATGTCCAAAAAACATACATACATGAGAAACACCTAAGCTAGACTACAATGTAATAGAATATTTGAAGAATATGAAAGCTAATGTGTCTATCATGGACATGTGTAGGATTCCTCAACAAAAGGAATTTTTGTTACAGGCCTTGAAATTAATAGATACCTCTATGAAAAACATTAGCCAAGGGGATGCCCCATATCCCAAAAACTTAACAAATAAACCTAATGTGAATTATTTTTCTTTGGATAAAAAAGGAAGGCATTTTGTTCCTCCTTTCCTCTTGACGTTTGAGGTTTTTAACATAAATTTATATAATTTCCTGGTCGATTCTAGGGCATCTTCAAATGTCATGCCATTGACAAAATGCAAGAAATTGAATGCAACCCCAGTCAAAAGTGATAAACACGTTATACAAATAGATAAAACTCAAGTAAAGGTCATTGGGGAACTGAAATATGTCATGATCAAAATTTATACACACCCCAAATTTGTTCAAGTAATCGACATAATCGTGGTAGACATCCCAGAGGCCTATGGAATGCTACTTAGTTGAGACTAGTCTGAGAAATTGAATGGATACTTTAGTACCGATTGGGCCCACCTCTGGTTTCCATTGAAAGGAAATCCAAACATGATAAGGATTGACAAATAAAGATACCTCAAACATACTTTCATTGATTTAGAGACCCCAAATGAACCCTCATCAACGGATTTCCCTCTGTTAGGAAACTACTCCCATGATTTTGATTTCAGTAATTTTTCCCTGCACATGTCTGACATACCATATGTGCAAAAATACGAAATGATATTCCAAATAGAATTACTAGAATCCACAAGAGAAATAATCCTCTGTCAGGATTCTCCGACAAGTGTAGCAGACAAGGAAGTTGAAAGTGAAAAAATAGCTAGACGTGAAGAGGTTATAAATTCCCCCCCACAAATTTGGACGTTGTACTTTGATGGTTCTAAGTCGCAAGAGGGATCAAGAGTAGGATGCATCCTCATTCACCCAAAGGGGAAACAAAACTTCTTATCCTGCATATTAGAATTCAAATGCACTAATAACACTGTTGAATATGAAGCTCTAGTCTAGGGACCAAAGAAATCCATCGACTTAAACATAAAGGAATTGAAATTTTTTTAGACTCTGAAATTATCGTCAGACGAGTGAAGAATACTATTCATTTCAATTCACCTCACTTAATAAATTACCAACAAGAGGTGCACAGATTAATAGACAATTTTGAGACCTTCAACATTACTGTTGTTCCCAGGATGCAAAATACCCTTGTTGATGCTCTAGCCACTGCGACATCAATATTATCTCCTTTGGAAGACTATGAAGCCTCAAGGTTTTCAAGAGAACTTCTCTACAAACCGTTGGTACCTAACAACATTTCTAACTGGAAATTATTTGAAGGGGATGAAAACATTGTAGATTTTTTGACTAATTAGGAAAATTTTAAGGATTTGGCTATTGATAATGAAATATTCCAAGAACTATTCACAGAATCAAGTCTCCACGAATAGAAAAAGGGAACAAATCACTCTGATGACAAACCAAAGTTTCACGTGATACCAAAACGTGTTTCCAATCTGGAGAAACATTTCGACTTAAGGGAAATATTTAGAGGGCCAAATAATGCAAAAACAGGGAGCTCATGTCCCATATACGAAACTATAAACCTAGGCACCCCTGAGAATCCCAATAATGTCAACATAGGCAAGACAGTGTCCAAAGAATACATGAAATCTTATCTTAAAATATTTAAAGAATATCAAGATGTCTTTGCTTGGTCTTACCGAGAATTAAAAATGTATGATATCTGCATTATCCAGCATACGATCCCGTTGAAATATAGAATAAAACCATTCCAATAGAAGCTTATGAAGTACCACCCATGTCTAAAACCTCTAATGTATCAAGAGCTGAATAAATTTTTAGACGCCAAGATTATATTTCAAGTAAGAGACTCTACATGGGTATCCAATCTAGTGCCTATCAGAAAGAAGTATGGGGAGATTTGTTTGTGTGTGGATTTCATAAACCTTAACAAAGAATCAGAAAAAGATAACTACCCAATCCCACCCATGGAACTAATCCTATAGATAGTATCCAGCTCTGGAATTTTTTCCCTCCTAGACAGTTTCTCAGGATATAGCCAAGTCGTGGTTTCATAAGATGATCAATTAGAAACTACCTTTCAGACCAAGTGGGGAACATTTGCTTATAAATGCATGCCCTTTGGGTTGATTAATGCAAGAGAAACATTCCATAGGGCCATGGATGTATCTTTTCTAGGATTGATTAACAAGTGTGTGGTAGTCTATTTACATGATGTAACAATATACTCAAAAAACAAGGAAGACCACATTCAACATTTTACTCAAATCTTTGAAAGGTGTAGGAAGTATGGAATTTATTTGAGCCCTAAGAAAACCATCTTTGGTGTAGAGGAAGGAAAATTATTAGGTTATATCATATATCAAGGAGGAATTAGCATCGACCCTGAGTGGATAAAAGTGATATCTCAACTCCCCTTTCCGCACAATAAAAAGGCCATGCAATCCTTCTTTGGGAAAATCAACTTTGTGAGAAAATTTACTCTTGAATTCACTGAAAATTTTAAACCTTTACAAAAAATGATTCACAAATATTTAGAGTTTAAATGGGATGAATAAAGGAAAGGATCTTTCAACAATATCAAAATTGCAATATCCTGAGCACTAGTGCTATGAAGCCCTGATTTCGACAAAGATTTTTTCCTTTATACCTTTACTTCTAACCAATCCTTGGTCGTAGTAATTACTCAGAAGGATGATGAAAACAATGAGGAACCATTATCATTTATGAGCACTAACCTTCAAGGAGCCAAACTAAACTATCCGACTATAGACAAATAGTCTTACGTAGTTTATAAAGAGGTCAAACATTTCAGGCCCTATATCCTAAAAAATCACACTAAAGTCATAGTACATCACCCCGCATTCCGATATTTGTTCACCCAACAAGAAATGGGAGAAAGAAGGGGAAATTAGATGGCATTCATCCAAGAATTTGATTTAGACATAAAACCTACCAAAATAGTCAAGGGTTAAGGATTGTGTAAACTGGTTGTTGAGGCTCAAGATATAATCAACACAGAAGACTCAGGTTGGAAAAATGAGTTGTCATTATGGTGTAGAGAAACCTTATACATTACTCCTAGGAAAGAATCCTGGTACGGAAACCTGTCTTCTCTCCTACACCATGGAACATGTCCAGAAAACCTAAACCCTATAGAAAGGAGATCTCAGGTTAAATTCTGCTCAATATCGCCTCATAAATTATGTGCTTTTCCACGTAAACTATGATGGATTACTCCTCAGATGTATTTAACATGACTATGCAGAAAAGGTAGTGAGAGAAATCCATGATGGCCCAGTAGGTGGACATTTTGCGGGAGGAACCACGGCTCACAAAATATTAAGGGCTGGGTATAATTGGCCTACTTTGTTTAGGGATACTCATGCATATGTCAAGAAATTTAAATCTTGTCAAGTAAGCGCCAGTAGGGAAAAGAGGGAAGCCATTCCACTCTAGCCGATGTCCATATCTAGACCATTCCATCAATGGGGAATAGACGTCATAGGAGAAATTACTCCCAATTCTTTGAAACAACATAAATATATCTTGATTGTTACATATTATTTCATGAGATGGACGGAGGATATCCCTCTCATGCACATTAATGAAAAGGTAGTGATCCAATTTTTAGAACAACAACTAATAACAAGGTTTGGGATGCCCTCCATCCTTGTTCTTGACATTGTTTCCTACTTTTCTTCCACGCACTTGACAAAATTCACCCTTGATAAGGGGATCATAATAAGATATTCTTCTAACTACTATCCGCAAGGGAATCGGGTAGTAGAGTCAACTAATAAAAACCTGGTGAGAATTAAAAAAAAAAACAGTTGTTGAAAATCAGAGGAATTGGCATAATTTTCTTCATAATGCCCTATCGACCGACAGAGTAATGCCTAAATAATCTATAAGAAACTCCCTGTACTTTATGGTATATGGGAAAGAATTCATTCTTCCAAATATATTGTATCTTCCATCTTTACAACTTGCCCAGGAATCAAGAGGTCAACTCTCATCTTCTCTAAAACAAAGGATTGATACCCTTTTCTTGTTGGATGAAGAGAGAGAAAAGGATAAAGTTAAGTTCACTTCTCATCAACAGGTAGTTAAAATATGGTTAGAAAAACATAAGGCCAAAGAAAAACAATTCGAGGTAGGAAACCTAATCTTGAAGTGGGATAAATCAAACGAGTCCAAAGGAAAACACTGAAAGTTCCAAAATCTATGGCTCAGACCTTTTCAAGTGGTCGAGAAGATTGGGGCAGGAACATACCGGTTGAAGAATATGAGGGGGGAATATGACACCCTCTCGGTGAATGGCCAGGCCTTAAAACAATGCTTCTCCTAAGTGTGAGTTATGAGAGATGTATGCACAATTTGCAAGTGAGAGAGACCTCTTCACTGCCCGCATAGCTGATTTCCAAGAAGATACCCTCATGGGGCTGGCAACTTGTAAATACATGAAACAATGGTATGATAAGGCACACCAAGCCTTAGAACCAATAGACTACATCAATGAAGTACAAAAGGGCCTAGATACAGAAGAGCATGGCATATGAGTGATGATGGAGAACAATATCTCCCTAATAAGGAAGGTAGTTGAACATTGGGTAAGAATGGTCTAGGAACCCTAGCAGAAAATGCAGAAGAGATGGGAAGAATGTGAGAAATGTTGGGAGAAAATATATCAAGAAATGATGAATACCGACTTGCCAGAGTTTGTCCCACTGAAGGATTTCATTGATCTACGTGACATAGTTAAGAGGCATGAAAAACAAGACCAGGTGCACGAAGTAGATATTTCATAGGTTTTGATCATGATCCCGTGTCAAGTGAAGAAGTTCATGGATCCTTTGATTAAATCTCTCACAGTATTACAATGCTTGAGTATCAAACTAATCAAGTACAAGTAATAGGAAGTTGATATGAAGTAGGTCCTCTCCGCTCCAATGGATCAACACAGGTTCCCGTATGAAAATACATGTGAATATATCTTCTGCAGATGGTCAGAATACAAAACGAACAATCCACTTCAGTAAAACCACTAGAGAAGCAAAAGCGAAGCAAAAGAGAATAGATAGATAAAGTCTGCCATGTGGCATTTTCTTAAATTAACACAACTTTAGTAGTTATTTTTAGTTTAGTTATTTTTATAAATAAGGGCATCAACCTTGGACAAGAGGTCGATGGTTTTGGAGAGAAAGACTTTTCTGGAATATTGTAAGAGAACTATTTATGTGCAAGTTATTTTAATTAAGAAGTTTTGTTTAGAACCAAAGACACTTCTTTCATCTGAGGCATGAATGTGATTGGACCAAAGGGGATTATCTCTATGTTCAAATTCAATATTTTTTGTTGTATTGAGTAAGAGTTGTTGTATCTGTTATTTAAATTTATCTTATAAATGCTGCAACAGTTCTTTTATTAAAGTTGATGAATAGAAATCAATTGTGTTAACCTGTGATTGATAATAGAGCAATGGAAATTACTTTTCTTGCACTAACTTCTTGTCACATATATATTTTCTTTCTGTAAATATTATCTCAAATGATATTGAATGTTTACTAGTCAAAATGGTATTATTTCTAGTTTGAAGTAGTTTAGATCTTTTCCGTTTGCATGATAAGGTATAAAGGTTAACCTAAAACCCATCCTCCCCCCCAACACATGATTTCACTTCCCTCTACCATTTTAGTTTAATATCTTTCTTTATTTTGTTATAAATGTTAGAAAAGAACAAAAAAGAGAACTTCATAGCCCGAGGAAAGGTTTCACAGAAAAGACATATCCATCAGTCACTATTAAATCCCATTGAAAATTAGAGCCATATCACAAATCTGGAGAACCTTACCACTCATCAAACGCTTATGAGTCTAATTGGGCCTCTTAAGCGGGTTTGGTTCCTACTGTTGAGTTAAAGGGATCTCAGACCCCTCAAAACCTTGCAAATGAAAAAAATTTAGATTATGTTCCCTAGTGGTGAACATGAACATAACAACAAGTGATTTAATTGTTTAAATAAGATTTTTCAATTAATAGTTTCACCCGGTGACTCCAAATTATTGAGGACTCCACTAGGAAGATAACTCTTTTGGAAATGACTAATATCTTTGAGATAGTTAGGCTCATCATGAAAGACTTCTTTCAAGAAATTGTGGTTTTGTTACTCAATCCTTTACTATTACTCCCTATGTATTTGAAAAATATTTTTCTTTATTTTATTAATTGGGAAAATTATAAGTTCAAGTTTTTATTTCCTTTCTTGGAAAATGAAGTTTTGGATTATGTTAACATTCCTTATTTGAATGAACCTTCTACATTATTATCTCTTGAAAACAATAGTGAACCCTTTACTGCATTTTATTTTCAAGGTTCACATGAAAAATAATCCCAAATACTCACCCTTTCAGTGAACAATCACTCATGTGAGACATTTGAGATAGAAGCCCAAGTATCCATTCCTTTAGTTATTAAAAAACCTCCTGAGCAGTTGGTAAATATTTATCCCTAGGTTTTGAATAGAAATAAGGCTTTAATTTTATCATCAGTTCTTCATGATATTCCTATAAACTATTTGAAATCCCTTCCTAGGTTCAATCCAAATGATGATGTTTCAGTAGAACAACATATAGTTTATTTTCAATATTATATTGATGACTTAGAAATTGAACATGATAATGTCATCATGAGAATGTTTTGTCATTCCTTAGAAGGAAATTGCAAAGAATGGTTCAAAAATTTGTCTATCGGTTCTATAAGTTGTTGGTCGGATTTTCATGATGTATTCTTGGACCAATGGGTAGATAAGAAGAGCCATAATTATTACCTCATTGTTTCTATTCAATGAGAAGAAGGAATGATTATGTTGACATAATATTCAACTCTCCCTGTGAGTTTTTCAACATCTTTTAACAACCTCTCAATAGATCCTTAACTGGGATGGTAGAATGTGTCCATCAGGTGTGCCTTTTGGATCTAACGACTAGCTCAACTCCCAACAAGTAGTATCAAAGTGGAATCCCAGGTTCAAAACTCAATCAAAGAAAGATGAGGGGGATATTTTTGGCATAATGTTTAGTGCTTGCCATGAGTTTTGTGACATGGTATGACAGTCTCTCGGGAGATCCTTAATTGGGATGGTAGCGTATTTCCATCAGGTGCGTCACCTTTTGGATCTAATGGACAACTCAACTCTAACAAATGAAATCCTTTCATAATTCAACAAGAGGTTTAAAACATTTTACCTTAATATGCCTATTGAAATTCAACCCTCAAAAACTATCGCTAAGGTGTATTATGCATCAAAAAATGTGCCTAAATTTTCTTTTCTTCTTACAGAAAGAAGATCATCTTCATTAGAATATATGTTTATTGATTCTTTGGAAATGGAAGGAAACTTATGGGCTTGTGGGAAGCTACCTTATCATTATACTAATGAGTATTTAATAATGAATGAGAAAAAAGAATAAAAAGGACTTTTGAATGAAAAATTTGTTGTCCCAAAACAACATGAAGTAATCTCTGAAGTTGTTGTCCTAGAAGAGCATGAAGTTATTTTTTTCCAAGAAACTCATGAAGAAACACATTTGTAGTTTAAATACATGAGGGGGTAAGTATATGCCTATGAGGTTGAATGTGTTGGAAAATATTTTATTTTCCCTCATTGTTATAATGAAGATAAGGTATATGAAGGGTGTAAAGAGGAAGATACACTTGGAGAAATTCAATAAGTGTTGTACATTCAACCTAAGAAAGAATTTATCCAAGGACTTTCTCTAGATAATACTAAAGAAGATGAGTGTGGGATATTTTTTCTTTTGGTTTATCAAGAAGAACTTTTTGATCCTGGATTTTTTGAAAGGCAAGTCTTAGAAAATCCTTAAATGGAGTGCTTTGATGATAAACTTATTTACAATACATATGAAGATGAGTCTCAGTTGGTAATAATGTTATTATATCCTACATAATACTCCAGTTACTTATTATATGGTTTTGAAAATCAAGAGAAAAGACTTGTAGATCGCGTTGACAATCATGAAGTAACTAAATTTTTTGAGCAAGAAAAGGAATGCATATTTTATGAAATTTCCATTGAGGATACAAAAGATTTGGTACATGATATTGTGTTTTATAATACTGATGTATCATTGTCTTTTCTTCATAATTATAAAAATGATGTAAAACTTGATGAAGATTCAAATGCTTTGATATGTGATGAGAAGTATAGTAATATTGGTCTACTATTAATCCTTCCTCATTATTGTAGCTCAAAAGAGTTGTTATGACCCAAAGGGGGAATATACAGGGTTAAATGTATATGATATGACCCCAAGGGGGGGAATATATGGGGTTAAATGTACATGTAATGTGTAAATATATATGTAATAGGGTCGGCCTAATAGTAAATGGCCATCATGTGTAGGTGTGAATAGGTATATATAGAGATCATATGTTCATTATTATAGACATGTTAATTGTGGTGTATGAATGTCGAAGGTTCTCCTATTCTTTAAGGAGTTATTGTATAACTCATCTCCATTATATATATTAGAGTTGTGATCCATGCTTACATTTATGTACATGGTGTGTACTTAAAATCTTTTATGATATCTTAATCATTGGGTACATAACATTTAGTATCAGAGCATTGATCCTAGGGTTTTTCTTCTCTAAGCGATTCATCTTAGCATTTTCACTGTAACTTTTTTTTATAGGATGATTTAGAATATGAAACTTGGAGATTGTTTATAAGGAATATCAAGTTATCTTTGGTAAAAATTTTATCTTTTGGGTCATTATACTTTCGGAGATATACCCTGTGGAATATA
Source organism: Picea engelmannii (assembly GCA_009831015.1). Classification (NCBI taxonomy): domain Eukaryota; kingdom Viridiplantae; phylum Streptophyta; class Pinopsida; order Pinales; family Pinaceae; genus Picea; species Picea engelmannii. The sequence continues at coordinate 370,909 of ML794444.1, read as the reverse complement.
GGATTTTTTATTAGTCCTATAACTAGTCTCAAATAGGTGTTCCGGGGAAAAAAATCATATATTCTTCAGAGTAGATCTAAATTAAATGAGACTAGTTTCATTTGAAATAGGTCAGTCCCTAGTTTTTGGATCTGATTTTCAGAATCTAGTATTAAATATTGGACATGTGGCATTCCAAACAATTCCTCTCTATAGAAAATTCTAAAAATCAGCAAGGTTTGGGAAAGTTACCATATATTTCATTTGTCACATCAAATTTTGATCAGACCTATGGAATTGTAGAGAAGACATATTATAGTACTACATGCCAAAATTTTAGACTTAGAAGGCTTAGAATTTAAAAAATACATCAAAAGGAAGGCCGGCTAGCAAGACAGACTCCAAATCAGGGTTTTCAAAGGTATGTTCACTTAAAACTATAATAAATTTTGATTCAAATGTCTAATTACGCTGATTCAAAATCCATTAGAAAGAGAAAACATAGAATATGTTATTTGGAAAATGATTATAACTATTTGATATCAACATCCATGATATATTGAAGTTATAAGTTGAGGATTGTGGTTAGACCTCAATTAAGAATCAATGGAAATGAAATAAATCCAGTGGAATGGTTGAGGATGGTAAAAGAATATTGTAAGACTCTTTTTCAAGAAGTCCTTAAGTTTTGTGGTAAATATTTCAAATGGTTTTATAGCCATGATGAAGGTACTAGATTCTCCCTCTCATGGGAAAATTTTGAAAAACGCTTCTCAAATAAATGGATCAAGGATAAAAAAGAATGGAGGATATGTACAAAATCCAAGTGGAGCTAAAGGAATAAAAATAAAATTTATCCAAATCGAGAAAGGATAATGAAGATGTAAGAAAATATATTACAAAGAAAAATGATGAGTTCAACAGGATGCCACCCCTTAATGAATCACTTATTAAGGAGGTTAAGAACTTAAAGCAAGAAAAGAGTAGCAAAGCAAAGTGGGAAAATGATGATTCAAGTGAAGGATTGAAAAATAAAGATGAATAACTATGTAGATTATGAAACCATAATAAAAAAAAATATTAGATGAGGTTAAGAGATTGAAAGAAGAAAAGAAGAATTATCAAAATCAATAAGAAATAAGGATCTTGGATGACAAATCTACCAAAAGACTGGAAGAGGAAATTTACAAGAAGGTTGAGGAATCCATAAATATTAATGAGGTAAAATTAGAAATGAAAGCCAGAATTGAAGAATGACGTCAAAATTTGATAAATGGGGAAAAATTGCAGCTTCAAAAGGAGAAAGAAGACAAGATTCAAGAAGTTCGTCAGAAGATACTTGAAGAAGTTGAACTTCATATAGAGGATGTACATGCCAAATATGATGGTATTATATCAAAATCTAGAGTAATAAAAGAACAAGCAAAGAGGATAGATGATTCCATTGTCTATGAAAATAAGATAGATGAAAGGGGTGTGCATAATGATGAAAAATCGTCAAATGTCAAACCATATCGACACCCTCATTATCAAGAAAGGAAGACTATAATATCAATATCAACATTATCAAGGAATAAGATGGAACACTCATCAATATTCATGGAATACGGCATCACAAAACCATTATTCAACAAGATATTATCATATACCAACATATACTACAAATGGTAGAATCTTCAACAACAATACATGGAATCAAGGGAAAGAAAATTATGCAACAACTAGCCACCAAGGATTATGACAGAAAATAATTGATTTTGGATGGATGTATCATCATCACTCGAAAGAAAAAAGTAAGAACATAAGAAAATAATATTACTTGGTTTCATCACATATGAAGCCTTTAATTGCAAATCTTTGAGGATAGAGCTTTTTGAAGGAGGGTACTATGTTATGACCCAAAGGGGGAATATACATGCTTAAATGTATATGATATGACCCCAAGAGGGGGTTTTTATGGGGTTAAATGTATATGTAATGTGTAAATATATATGTAATAGGGTCAGGGCTAATAGTAAAGGGGCCTCATGTGTAGGTGTGAATAGGTATATATAAATATCATGTATTCATTATTGTAGACATGTGAATTGTGATGTATGAATATATTTGGTTATTTGGAGGATGTTCTCCTATTCTTTAAGGAGTTATTGTATAACTCATATCTGTTATCTATATTGGAGTTATGCTCCATGATCACAGTTATGTACATGGTGTGTACTTCTCTTATGTTATGATATCTTAAGCATTTGGTACATAATAAGATCATTTTTACATACTATATGATAACGAGAATATACCTCAATGTCTAGAAGATGATGATTATGTAAGGGATTATATTCAAAACCTTTGCCAAAGCTCACAAGTGGACAAGGTCGTACATAAAACACTATTGAGACAAAACATTGAAAATGTTTGAAGGGATATCAAGTGAAGGAGACATCCTACATTGTTTTGAAGGAGAGGAAGAGGTCAACAAAGTCACAAATTAAGTAGGGAGATGCATAGATGAGATCAATTTGACACTTTATGTGAAAAATGAGAATATTGTCAGACAATTGGCTTAGTTTGATGGATAGTTGGTATGGATTTTTGGTTTTCATTGATTTCAACCATTGGAGAGTGATATTGTAGATTTATTTCAACCCTTAGTGATTGATATCAATCCTTGGAGAAAGTTCGGTAGTGAATTATGGTAGCACAAAGGTTTGGGTAATGGACCCAAGGTTGTTTCATGTATAATGGTATGATTTTTAATATATTTGAAGGTAATACTATTCTATATGGATATTACATTTCATTTAATTTTCGGTGGTATGTAGAACGTCACAAAACTCCTCACGGTTAGAGAGTTATGGCCATGTGAAGTTGGAGAACCCAGGTTTGGGTAATGGACCCAAGTTTGTTTGATGGATAATGGTATGAGTTTTAATATATTTTAAGGTAATACTATTCTATAT
>ML794444.1:333749-360377 GCA_009831015.1 Picea engelmannii | reverse complement strand
GGTGGTTGTAGCCACCTTCCGGTTGTAGTTGGAGAACATAGGGGGTTGTGGCCTCCTTCTGGTTGTAGCTAGAGAATTGGGGAGTTGGAGCTTCCCTCAGGTTGTAGCCTGAGAAACTAGGGGGTTGGAGCCTCCTTCCAGTTGCATCTGGAAAACAAAGGAAGTTGGTGCTTCCAATGAATGTAATTCTTAAAGACATATAAGAAAAAGAATTCCATGGTTTTCTCCCACTTTGGGTTTCCACATAAAAACACTGGTGTACTTTGTATGTGTATGATTACTCATGTGTTCAATGTTTATTTACTCTGCAACTATTGGATGATAATGTTACATTGATATAAGACTTGCATATTGTAGTTAAAAATGATTGAATTTCTCTATTACTGATTCACCCCCCCTCTTAGTAATCCAACAATTTGTATCAGAGCCAGTTCCTTCAAGAAATAGTTTAACCACTGGAAGGAGATCATGGATTATTCTGAGAATGGAGTACCAATGTTTAATGGCCAGAATGGTTTTAAGTATGAGATGTGGAGCATAAGGATGAAAGTGTTTTTACAGGAATAGGGACATTATATTTGGCTATCAATTGTTACAGGATATGATAGCTCAAAAAGGGAAAAGACTGCAATCAAGAAGGAATTGAAGAAGAATAAAAAAAATAGAAATGGATTTCATCTGGGAAGGATTACCTAATCTGGTAAGAGAAAAGGTTGGTAAATGTTCATCAACAAAAGAAATTTGGGATAAGTTACGTGACATATATTCTTCACCCATTGCAGATTCATAAAAAGCCAAAGAAGATGCAGATACAAATCAAGAAGAATTGTGTTTACCATGTCAAAAATATTCACAAGATGAAGAGTACATAATCACCAGACGTATGTTGTTTTTCTTTAATTGTGAAAAACGTGGACATCTTGAAATAGAATTCCATGAAGGAAATGAGAGAGAAAAACAAATTGAAAAAGAACACAACTATGAGGCAGAATTGATTAGTGCTTTAGATGAACTAAGAGAAGAAAACAAGTCACTCAAGAAAGAATTGATGAAACAAAATGAAAGTGTTCACATTTTTGAAGAAGCCCAATAGGTCATCGAGAACTTAATAACTCGGCTAGAAGAAGCCAGAAATATCAAAGAAAATCTTGAATATCCAAAGCAGTGTTTGGAAGCCAACATAGAAACACAGAAGGAAGAAGCAGAAATGAGAGAGAAGATATTGACAGATCATATTAAGGAAAGAACTAACGATCTAAACCATCTTGAGTTAGAGTTTGGTCAAGAAGAGAAAGTACTTGAAGAAGAAATAATCACATTAAAAATTTAGATTGAAGAAGCGAAGAGAACATAAGAAGTCATGAAGTCTCAGATATTAAAGAAAGAAGAAGAGGTTGAGAAGCTTGAAGAAGAATTTGTCACATTGAGAAGTAAAATCGTCAAGCTCAAAAAGAATGTTGAAGCGACGGAAACATCCACATCAGTTACAAAGAATGAAGAGAAACACTCTAGGTTTCTATAAAAGAAGAATGAAGAAAATACAAAGAGTTATACAGAAGTACTCAAAGTAAGGAATCATGGTCAACCAGAATCTAAAAAAACTATTGAAGATACATATTCAAGAAAACCATCTGTTTTCAAGCCACAATGAAGCTTCAATCATGATCATGATCAGTCAAGGCAGAAATTCAGAAGGACTACACCATAAAGAAGATCATTTACTCCCAGGTATGCAAATTTCTTTTATGTTCATTGATTTTATTGTACTAATTTTGGACATAAGGTTGCAGATTGCAGGGATTATAAAATAAATGTTCAAGAAATAAGTGCATATGTGGCCCCACGTAACATTGAATGTTACAAATGTCATAACTATGGACACATAGCTAATGATTGTAGAAGCATGATCAATCTTTCCATGAAAGAGAACATTGATATCAGAAATAAGAAAGTATGGATAAGAAAACATGAAGAACAGGTGAACAAATACCAGGTCCCACAGATTGCAAAATTGGTAATTAAACGCGATGAAGAAAATTCTACAGAGAAAAAGAAAGATGTCAGATACAAATTTTTTTGGAAAATAACTGAAAGAAAAGAAGGACAGGTAAATAAGGAACATGTTCAAGAGATTTTATTTTCAGGAATTGCAGTGAAATATGAATCCACAAATAGAAAGAAAGAAGTCAGAGCTCAGAGAGATGATGAATCTACTAATGAAGATGATGATGAATCTACCAATGAAGATGATGATGAATACACATTAGAGAAGGAATTGTTCCGAGCCATTCGAATTAGAGACTCCCAAGTTATATGAATATTAGACAAGGGAAGTCTATGTAGTAGTTGTGATAGACCAAAGAACCATACTTCAAACAAGTTGCAGAGATTGAGAAGATAGATCTAGAGCAGTCAGTTAGCATAAGTACAATTTGATGGATTAATCAAGACTTCATGATAGTATAGTGATAAATGGGTCAACATTATGGAAATTTGTGAAAGTAGAGTCTTGGACAGTATGGATGAGAGCAGGGATTCATAGATTGGTTCAAAGAGTGGTTCAAAGACAAATGAACATTATCATAATGGATGATAATTACACAGGAAATGGCTTGAACAATGTTAATGGATTCCAAATTGACATATATTTTTTGGACACATGTAGTGCATACATCAGTTCACATTCAAAACAGAGTAATGCTCAGAAACAAAAATGACAAAACTCCCTACGAACTATGGAAAGGAATCACATACAATAACCTCTACATCAAGGTAACTCAAGGTAATATTTTATTAATTGAAATTTATGTTGATGATATTTTCTTGGAAGTACTAATGACAGGTTAAGCCAGAAATTTGCAAAGGATATGCATAATGAATTTGAAATGTCATTACTTGGAGAACTATCCTTCTTTTTGGGTCTTCATATATGTCAAAGAAACCAAGGAAATTGTATTTCTCAAACTAAGTATATCAGAGAAACACTAAAGAGGTTCGGAATGGAAGATTGCAAACCAGTTATCACTCCTATGCAAACCAGTTGCAAGTTGAGAAAAGATGATGATTCAAAGTCTACAGACAAGAGGAAATACATGTTAATGATTGGTAGCTTACTATATGTGACAACATACAAACTAGATGTAATGCAGGCAGTTGGACAGGTGGCATGATTTCAAGAAGCACCAAAGGAATCGCACGTATTAGCAATGAAGAGGATTTTCAGATATCTCAAAGGAACAAAAGATTTTGGATTATGGTATCCAAAAGGAAAGGATCTATCACTTATTGCCTACACAGATGCAGATTGTGAAGGTTGCATTGATGAATGATGAAGCACCAGTGGAGCAACTTTCTACTTGGGTGAGTGTTTAGTATCTTGGTTAAGAAAGAAACAATCATCAATATCCTTATCTATAGCCGACACATAGTATATTGCAACAATAGAATGTTGTACATAGGTTCTATGGATGAAAAAAACTTTGAAAGATATACAGGTTGATTATGATGATCCCATTCCAATCTATTGTGATAATACAAGCTCCATTAGTATCTCAAAGAATCTGGTGATGCACTCCAAGATGAAGTACATTCCAATCAAGTATCACTTTCTATGGGAAAAGGTTGCATATAATAACATCAGAGTTGAATATGTGCGAACAAAAGAACAAGTAGCATACATCTTTACAAAACCACTTCCACGGGAAGCCCTTGAGTATCTTCGCCAGAGACTAGGAGTAATTTCTACTCCAAAATGAATTATTTTTAATGCTTATCTTATATGTCTTAGATGTACATGAGGAAACACCATAAATATGACAAAGGGGGGGAGATTTATCAGATGCAAAGATAAATGCTTGGAGAGAGAGAATAGATGCATGTTTCCAAGGGGAGCAATTGTCACAAGGGAAGAATGAGTGATATGACTTCAGAGTGATACCCTTTGTCAAAGGGGGAGATATTATTCATATGAAAGGAGAGAGAGTAATCAGAGGCTTATAAACACAAAGAAAAATCAAAGGCATGTAGACAGGGGGAGAAACCACAAGGAGAGTTCAGTTAGGGGGAGCAGCCCCAAAGGGAGATACCCTTTTCCATTGATGTCAAAGAGGGAGATATAGAAACATTGATGACGAGTATAAGAATGAATGTTATCATGACTAAGTGTTGCCATCAATGTTGGTGTTTCCATCAATGCCAAAGGGGGAGATGGTCAAACAGTTGACTTAGGTTGATGGATAGTTGGTATGGATTGTTGTTTTCCATTGATTTCAACCATTGGAGAGTGGTATTGTAGATTTATTTCAACCCTTAGTGATTGATTTCAACCCTTGGAGAAAGTCTAGTAGCGAATTCTGGTAGCACAAAGTTTTGGGTAATGGACCCATGGTTGTTTGATGTATAATGGTATGAGTTTTAATATATTTGAAGGTAAGACTATTCTATATTGATATTACATGTCATCCCATTTCTGTTGGTATGTGGAACGTCACACAACTCCTCACGGTTAGAGAGTTATGGCCATGTGAAGTTGGAGAACCTAGGTTTGGGTAATGGACCCAAGTTTGTTTGATGGATAATGGTAGGATTTTTAATATATTTTTAGGAAATACTTTCCTATATGGATAGTACATGTCATTCCATTTCCAGTGGTATGTGGAACGTCATATAAATCCTCACAGTTAGAGAGTTATGGTCATGTGAAGTTGGAGAACCCTCATGAGTCATCTAGAAGCCCCAAAAGGTCAAAGTAGTCAAAATGGTTTAAGAGATTTTTAGAAGGTAAATAATAAAATGAATTGATGAGTGTACTATAATTCAAAGTTAATACAAGATAAATTATTTAAATAATAAATTTAATGGAGAAATTACTAAGTTGACAAGTGGTTAGAAGTGGGTTAGCCCTAAAATAAGGAAAGTTGTTTAAGATGGTTAGAAGGTAACCCCTTGAGGTAAACTGAAGTGATGAGTGTACTATAAGTCAATGTGGATACAAAATAAATTATTTAAATAATAAATTTAATGGATAAATTACTAATTGGACAAGTGGTTGGAAGTTGGTTAACCCTAAAATAAGGAAAGTGGGTTAAGATGGTTAAAAGGTAACCCCTTGAGGAAGCTACATGAAAGTATAAATAAGAGGAAAGGCTCTCTAATTTCACTTCACACTTGAGCATATTGAATATATACAGGTCAATAAGGTAACCAAAAGATATCTAAGCTGAATTTCAAAGAGAAGGTGAAGTAAAGAAAGTTGAAATTCAAGGGAGGATAAATTATTTTGATGATGCTTTCTAAGGTATGTTATTTACAGGTCATCTCACCATTTTCACGATAAATGTTTTTCTAGAATGATTCAGACCATGAAATGTATAGGCCATTGAGAAAAAATATCAAAGTAGTTGTGATACAAATTTGAGCTTGTGGGTTGTTGTAGTTTTGGAGTTACACTCCGTGGAAAATAGGGTTTGTGGATAGTCCTGAAACTAGTCTAAAACAAGTGTTTTGGGTAAAAACATCATACCTTATTCATAACAGATACAAATTAATTAAGACCAAAAGTGTTGGTTAGAATATAGTCTATAGTATTCTGTGTAAAATTTTCAGATCCATACAACAAATATTTCATGCAGGGCATGCTCTACAAGTTCGCTCTCTAGAATAAGACAAAATTCAACAAGGTATGTCATTTTTGCTATAACTCCTTTTATGAGATGTTCCAAGTAGTAAAACCTAGAGGAATTTCATAAAACACACTGAAGAACATTGTGTATTATTTTCATATCTTTATTCATTACAGGTACATAGTTATGATTATTTCAAGTTAGGGTTGTTGACTAATCCAAAACTAGTCATGTGAGACTAAAGAAACGTTTGATGAAAATGCTAGTCTCTTGTTGTTAAAGTTAAGGAAGTTTTGCAGGTATTTGATCATATACACTAGGTATATTATAGAGTTACAAATTAGATTTGGATGATGAAATTGATGAGGGATTTTGGTTGAGGTACATGTTGGGTGCATGGTTGAGACAAGTAGTTGATGAGTTGGCACATACATGACGTGTATAGTTGATGATGTTGGTACATCTTGATGAGACATAGTTGATGAGTAGTTTATAAATGATTGGTACATACTTTGTACATGGTTGGAGGCACTTGTTAGTAATATTGTTGACACATGGTTTATGGATGATGTAGCATACTTGTATTGTTATATTATTAGAAGCACATATTGATCTTGGTGATGATTATGAGTTGTTGTGTTATGCTTGGTTGATGCACATATTTGAGAGTTTTCTTAGTGATTGATCTTGGTGAGTAGATCTGATTTGATTGATAAGATTGATGAGACATATTGTTGTGATAGGTTGTTTGGACAAGTTATTTGTACATGTTGGTGCATGGTTGATGCACTTGTTTATGGTATAGGTTGATTACAGGTTGTTTCGTACAGGTTGTTGCATGGTTGATGCACTTTTTTATGGTACATTTTGATTACATGTTGAGGTACATGTTGATGCATGGTTGATGCATTGTTTAGGTTATTGGTACAGATTCCTTGGTGTAGGTTGATTGGTACAGGCTTACAACAATATATCTCACAATGATAGTGTGACAGTGGTTCCATCATCCTAATTTTATTTCAGGGCGGTTGAACGAGTCAAGGACAAGTGGTTGTAGCCACCTTCTAGTTGTAGCTGGAGAACATAGGGGGTTGTGGCCTCCTTCTAGTTGTAGCCAAAGAACTGGGGAGTTGGAGCTTCCCTCAAGTTGTATCCTGAGAAACTAGGGGGTTGGAGCCTCCTTCTAGTTGCAGCTGGAAAACAAAGGAAGTTGGTGCTTCCAATGAATGTAATTCTTAAAGACATATAAGAAAAATCATTCTGTGGTTTTCTCCTGCTTTGGGTTTCCACGTTAAAACACTGGTGTATTGTGTATGTGTATGATTGCTCATTTGTTCATTGTTTATTTAATCTGCAACTATTGGATGTTAATGTTACATTGATATAACACTTGCATATTGTGGTTAAAAAGGATTGAATTGCTCTATTACTGATTCACCCCCCCCACTCCCCTCTCAGTAATCCAACAAATATTCCTATATTTACCTTAGTGAAACAAGAGCTTCACACTAGAAAATTTGAAGATCCAATTGAAGCTTGGTTGGAGTATGTTCTAACTAAAACATCAACTTCTTACATACTCTTAAATGTATTTCTTGTAGGCTATAAGTATAAAATTTGTTTTCAGTTTGGGTCTCAGTTGTTTAAGATAATTGTTTTATCTTTGAATCAAGGCCTTCATAGTTTTCTTTTTGCAAAAACAATGATTTCCTGGTTGCTTTGGAAATTTGATTATACCTAGCTTGACTAGTTTATTTATTAGATTAGGAATAGATGTATATAAATAATCTTTTTGTTAATAAATAGTGTATTTGTTTGATTGTATATACTTTAAGAATTTTAAATTACTTTTTAGTAAACATGGTTAGAATTCTAAAATAAAAGAGAATAATAAAGCCTTTCTATCTCAATAGTCCTAAAGGGTCTCAAGGGAATGATATTCCTAATTGGTGATGAGATTGGTGAACATATTATAAAAGATTTATTTTCTCGTGATTAGGTTTAAAAGCTTGTTCTTTTGGTAATCATGTCCTAGAAATTGGTTGGGATGTCAAATTTCAAAACTGATTATCTTAACCTATTCAAGGTTCCACATCCATACTTAACATGATAGAATACTTGGTCTATGTGGACAGATAGAGTCTAGCCTGTGGGGATATACAAATTAGATGGGTATGCATTATTACATGGGAATATCCAACTCATATTCACCAATAGACATCATCCCTTTGTGCTAAAAACATATTGATTTCCCCCATATCAGCTTGCTTAAGGTATACAAATAAAAATGGAGATGGTTAAAGGAAATTAAATTGGAAAATGTAGGTATCTTCGTTGGGGATATGGACACTCCCTAGCAGTGAAGTAAGGCCTATGATGTCGGGGTGACTACACCATAGGCTAATGTCTCTTTTTGGCAGTGTAGAAACACCAGAAGAGAAGAGAGGATGCTCATATAAATATTTATTTTGTTACTCCATCATTAAAAGTTTCCTCATATTTAACCATATCTCATCAAATTTAGATCATGTTACTGATAAATGAACTCTCATCATGCATTTCATTAAGAAAGATAAAGAATAGATTGGGATTTGAAATTCAAGGCTAACTCATTGGAATTGATTAACCTAAGCAACACCTAAGTAGACTGGAAATGAAGAAAGTGGATATTTATCTAATCATAATTGTTGTGTTGGTTTTTTCACTTGGGTGAGCAAAACAACAACACTTGCATGTTTAGATAAGCCTACTAAACAAGAAAAAAAATTGTGAGTGGGTTAGATAAACCAAACACATATGAAAACAAATAAGTACAACTAAAAAAAACTAAGAAATAAATGTTATAAATCTTGAGAAACTTAGAACCATGAAAATCAAACAATGACCAACATATTGCTACCAATGGATCAATAGATTAGTAGGCAAAACACCATAGAGAAAGACAAGGACTTATGAGTCCCCTCTTCCTCCTTGGTAGGGATATTGAGTTCCCTAATTGAGAGCTCTTCTCTTCATACAATGGAAGAATTGACAAATGGTGAAGAAATACAAATTCTTATTCCCTCAGGAGGTGAGTGGAATGGCCTATTGCAATGGTGTTTGAAGGCTTCAAAGAGAAAAGAGGATTCCGAAGGAAGAATTATTGCAACATAACAATACCCTAAAGATATTGGTTTCTTAGCACACCCATGGCTCTTATTTATAGCATCCATTCATGGAAAAATGTAATTAGTTCATAGTGTGAACAAGGGGCCTTCTAGGGAACCCTCTAGCCCTTGACCAACCTCCAAGCTAGATTTTGCTCAGATATGAGTGTCAAATCGCTTTGGGGGTTGGACTAGAAGTGGTTGAGGGATTGACAAGATTCATAAATGTGTTGTTCATGGAAGTGTGTGGATTTTCTCATAGACAGTCGCGCATTTGGCGCATAGTGCATGTTGAGGGTTGTGTTGGCCCATGCATTCTGCGCACTGTGCACGTGCCTCCTTTAGTGAATTTGTGCACTTCAATTTTTGAACAATTGTATATTTTTTTCCTTTTGAATGCATTTTGGTGTTGTAGGTGGACTAATTGTTGCTGGAATCGATGTTTTCTTCAACCATTTGTGCAATGTTGAGGATGATTTTTCAGTGATAACAGATTCCCCCTGATGTGTGAGGTTAGGAGCATACGTATAGCCTAAATACATCAATGTTTCTTTTACTGAAAGTGCCATTGTAATGAAGAGTGAAGAGAGGCACTGCAAGAGAGATCCGTCGGAGGGAGAGGGAAAACTATGGGAACCAAACCTTTCTCTAGGGAAGGAAAAAGGAAAATATGTGTACAAATGAGGCGGGCATGCCCCATGCTTGTGTCATGAAATGAAAATGTGAGCCTGTAATTGAAGATGTATAATGATGTAGATAACAGCAACGCCCTAGGGGGCGGTTGATAGCGGAATATGATAGTTCTAAATGGTGAAAAAACTCTAAAGTGAGGCAAGGACGACTGTACGAATTGTCGATGACTCATAGGCATTGATGGCCTAATAAATTCTGAGGTCTTCGACTGGCATGAATCAACTGCAATAGTCACATAGTAAGACCCACTATAACATGAGATTTTGCTGAAGTCGAATGTTATGGGGGACAATGGAATTAGAAAGCAATGATGATTCTCGTTGTGTCATCTGAGACTCCTCATTGACAAGGTAATGAGAGTCAAGATATTGTCACCCTTATGGAAACTATGTTGATGTCGACAAGAAGGGAGAGGCGATGCCAATAAGCAAAGGGATTCTTAAAATCCACTGAGTAATAGATTATATCAAGTACTGACGGGTAACACGGACAAAGTCAAGATGATGTGAGACTCAAGACTGTCCTTGGTTGGGGAATTTTGAAGGATGACTGACATCAACCATAAAATTGGATCTAGCATTTGGGGGACGACTAGATATGGAGTTAAATTGTGCTAGAGGCTAACAAAGTGGAAAAACTCATAAATCATGGGTATACAGACTTGGGATACTCGGAGTTCGTGAAGGATGTCAGAATAAAAAGAGTGGATGCCCCAACCAAGGGGGACATGGGTTTCTTTGCCAAGGAAAGAAATGCCATCAAGGATTGTGATGAAAATCTATGTATATGTTGGAAACAAAGGCTTTTTACAATTACCAAATAAACAAAGAATAATCTGGGTTGAGTATACAGATACARAAAYGAGTGCCCCAGTGAAATATGGTTGGGCCTATTATGGTGCAAGTTTGTGAAAGAGAATTGGTGGAGGGTGGGGGCCCCATGGGTGGGTTTCTGTATTAGGTAAATGGATGGAGGGAAATATGCATATGKGAAAACTGACAGTGGATGAGATGGAGGGCTAATGAAACTACGAAGGTGCAGTCAATAGAACCRAGATGATATGACCTAGAAGTCCATTGGGAAGGTTATATATATGATGAGAAGAAGTATGGGGTTCATTCTCGGAAGTGCATAATACTATTGGGACTCCCATCCCTAGGGGTGAAATTAGCATGAGTGTCAAGTTTCCAAGGGGAACTATGAATGGGACAACTCATGTGGGGGAGAGTGCTATCGGTTGGCAGTACCAAAATGTGGCATAGGTAAAGATATTGCAGAGCCAGATGTAGGGATCCTAAAGGTAAATTTCAGAGGGTTTGACTAGGATATGCAATTGATTGATTGAGGGATTAATTACATGCCAGTGTCAAACATATACCTGAAGAGGCTGTAAATATTACTGAACAAGTACCTGAACAAAAACCAAATAAACGATGTGAACAATATTTGATGATAAATAACATATAACAACTATTTGATAAAATTGAAAGTAAGAATGCGTACTTGAATGTGGCGTGAGAAAAATGCTCCTCCGGGGAAAAGTGCAGATGATAACCCAAGGAATGTGAATGTGTAGATGGTTGGATCAGGATCTCATGGCTGAAAAAAGATTGGAAAATGGAGGCTCTAGGCTCCTATAACAAAATGTGGAAGTTGGGAAAAAAGGGCCTATATATGGATGGTGGGCCCACAATGCCACCTCATTTGTACCTGACACTATTGGTGATCTAGTGAGAGTTATGTGAGGTGTTTCGGAATATCACGGTAGTTTTGAGAGATAGGGTAGTGGCCTTATCATCCCACATTTTGTGAATTTGAGGGAGGGTAGCTAGGGACTGTATGAAGGTCCAGTATCAGAGGATTTGATGAGGGGATTATGCTGCATAATGCACGGTGGGGTGGTCGTATGAGGTTGGATAGGGGTTGAATGATGAACTCGATATTCAACAATCAAAGGACACCGGTACGTGTAATGAGCAAGTGAGTCACATAGAGCACAAGGACATATCATTCACTTGGGGACTGACAAAGAAATATAACGAATGTTAGTAATGTGAGCATGAGTAGGGAGTGATAGAGAGGGATCAACCTGATATGTGTGGTGTACTGCAACTAATTTTTGGCGAAATTGAGGTAGAGTCAGGTAGTGATGAGTGTAATGGCCATATTCTGACCATATAGCACAAGTGAAATTGGTTCGTAACCCTTTATTGTGTGTGGTTGAGGAATCTGTAGTAGCAGTGGATGTACTTGGTGGACTGGAAATCAAGGGGGTTTCTTTAGGTTGCTGGATAAGATTGTGTAACTTAGGAAGAGTAGGACATATGTTAGTGGGGTGTCCCACTCTTTCTCATAGTGCACAATGAGGTTGAGCTCAGGGAGGGAATGAAGTTATGGGCTCGTTCTTCCTTTTTCTGCCCCCACTGATGGTGGTGTTGCTGCTAGTTGGTGGTGGGGGTGGTGTGGTAGGAGCCTATACTGGGATCTACATCAGTAATCCCTCCATTTGAGGAGGGAGAGATGGTGTAGGAACCATAGCAGGTGGATGGAGATACCATACAGGTATGGCAAGAACCATGTTGGGAAGGGTGAGAGTAGCAGTAACCTGGAATGCTTGGACTCTAGAAGGACGGTAGAAAAAGGGAATTTGCATAATGTCTTGGGGAACNGTGAGATTCTCAGGGAACTCCTAAGGTAATACTTCTTCGACTAGTGGAACTGTGATGTGGGGAGGGGCCTCGGTGAGAGAAATAGTGTGACCGAGATATGTTCCATTAGAAGATACTACACACACTTGTGTTGAAAGGTGTAGGAGAGGTGGTGCTCCATGATATGTCCTTGACAAGTATGGGTCCTTGAAAATTTTGGGACCCATGTCGATGACCGAAAAAGAATCTGATCTAGTGTGGACAAGGGGGAGAATGTTATCAATGTTGGAAGAATGATTAGGCTTGTAATCTGTAAGTTGGTCAATGGTGAAGATTTTCCCATTGTGGGGGGAAATCATCATTCAAAATAGAGAAGAGGCTACCTCCTTCATAGAATACATGTTGCTACATCCGAACAAGATATTGTAATCAAGTGGAGCATCGATAACTTCGATGTCAATTAAGATAGTTTTTCCCCCAAGTTCTACAGGGAAATTTTGGAAGAGCCCTTCAGGGGATGATGGTCGACAGTCATAAGCTCTTAGGGTGATGGCGAGATGGTACTAGCTCGGGTGAGCCAAGTTTCTGCCATATGAATTTGGACATGATGCATGTGGATTCACATTCATCGATTATGCATTGATTAACTTTGATGTTCTAGATCTTATCTGGTATCTGAAAAGATACCAGGGTGGGGAGGCATGGTTCTCCACTATCTAGATCAAAGGTAATGAGTCTAGTATCAGCTAGGTCGACTGCTCCCAAGGCTGAAAGAAAGGATTTCTGTTGAGATAGATAGGTTTGGAGGACCTCCAATACAGACATGGTTGCAGGAGACCGTGTTAAGTCATTGACCAAACTGTAGTTTTGGGCTACCCTAGCATGAGGGTTATGTACATTATGTCATAATGGCATACAAGGTATACAAGGATTTGGTTCTGTGTTAGGGCGTGGAATCATTAATGGTTGTCAAGTTGTAGTTGGATCCACTTCTGAGGTGGTCAGGGAAGGGTCAAGGGGAACACCATATTGATGACCACGTTTTTGTAGAAGAATATCTTCTTCACTGGTAAGGAGGATATTGCAATCGACCAGATTTCCAGGTTGATGGGGACCTAGGGTTGGATATTTCCCCATTTATGGTGGAGCAGAGTGTACCTCTTGTTGGGTATTCATCACACCTTGGTGTGGAATGGGGTTTTTCAAAACAAACAGAGGTGGTGGTTGCAAATAATGTTGTGGGGCTTGCTGGGGGGCAGGTGGTGCTGGGGGGTTTTGTGTATTCATGGATTCTTTCATCTATTTGTAATCAACAATTTGGGAGAAGTGGTGAGTATAATGTCCATACTCACCACATAGAGTGAAATGGAATTTACTTCTAAGGTTATTGTTCTTCCCTTGTCACGGTTGATTGTTATTGTGGCCCCCTTGGGGGTTTTGGTTGCCTTAATTTTGCTTGCCCCAAACGGGGTGGCTTTGTTGGGGGTGATTTCCTCCTGGACCTGTGTTGTTAATGTTTCATTTTTTTCCTTTCTTCTTGGCATTATTTGGTTGATGGGACGAATTTTCTGTATTCAATTGTTCAAAAGAATGAACCTGTTGAATGGGAGATGGTTGAACAAAGTTAACGTTGGCATGTGGTTGTCCTGGTGGAGGAGAAATTGGTTGTGGAGGACCAAGAAATGGAAAATATGGATTGTTTTGTGGAGACGATCCATATGGCATATGGGAAGTTGAAGTAATTCCACAACTCTTAGGATCATATGTGGGGGTTGGGGGTGGACCCATATTTGATTGAGAGACCAGATGCATCTGGGGTACCGGTGGGGTCCCCCCAATGGTTGAGGGGGAACAACAGGATATGACTATTGGTGAGTGAGGGGAGGGTAATAAGACATCCTGACATATGGTTGTGGATACTGAGGTGCACCATAAATAGGTGATGGGTGGTTGTAAGGGATATGGTGCGTCATAGAACCAATCAACCCATTCACAATGTGGGTCATCCCAGGTTTGTCCTGACCAAATGGTATGGGTATGGGTGCATCAGGAAATACTATGTACAATTAACCTGACTGAGCATAGATGAGGTCAAACTATTGGGATTTGTTGATGGCTTCCTCTTCTAATTGAGGAAAAGTGGATTCTACATCCTTGGCAATAACATAAATGAGTGAATTAAGAAACCAATCAAGACGTTGTTACTTGGTGGTTTCTGCTTTTCATAGGCTACGTCGTTGACGCCATTCATGGATGTAGTCGGCGATATGGATAACAGTGGTTTGTTTGAACTCTAAGAGAAGCTTTAAGCCAGTATCATGACGAACTGGTAGTTGGAAAAAGGACAAAAAGGCATTGTCCAATGATTCAAAGGTCACATGGGACCTTGATTTTTAGTCCACATACCATTTGGCTGATGAACCCATGAGAGTTTGTTGAAACAACCTTAAGCGGATGGAATCATCCATGATGTTTTTTGAAGAAAACCATAAGTGGAAGGTCATAACATGGTTGGTGGGATCGTCCCCTGGTTTTCTTTCAAACTTTGGAATATCTGAAGGCAATTTTGTAGGCATATTGGGCCAAGTGGGGTCATGTAGAATGGGATCATTCATGATTTTTTTTAAATTAGGAATGTTAAGGGATTCCAAGTATGGCATAGGTATATTTGGCGTAGTATTAATTCCAGCCATCATGTGTGTAGGTAGTGGACCTATCCCTTGAGAGGGATTTGGTGGGGTTGTACCTCTCCCTTGAGAAGAAGTTTGACCCTTGCCTCCTTGTGAAGGAGAACTAGTGGATGTATGGCCTTGGGGATTGGACCCAAGCAAAGTGGAACCAAGTAAATATGACCCCAAAATAGTAGCACTCACGGGGGTGTGAGATGGTTGAGTCGGTGAGTTGGCGAGACTAGGAACACCTCCTATAATAGGAGGGAGATCCTGCAGTTGTCTATAATGATGGGGATTCTGTGGTTCCCCTATGGCTCCGACTAGCAGAGTGGATGTGTGCAAATGGTGATAAGAGAAAAATAAATGAACGGGATATTTTGACCTTCTCAAAATAGTATAACTCACAATTGCATGTAATCAAATGAACATCATACATAAATCAACTGTAGAGTAAACAATCATGTGGATAGGTGGATTTTTTCTGCGTGGGGGAACAATAAAAATAAATTCTCATGTTCTAAAAGATGTATCATCCTTCCTCTCAATTAGCATTAGGCCTTCCAATAGCACTGAACAGTGGGGTCTTAAGCCACTAGAAGAGGAACTAGTGAAGGTTGAAGTAATCAGTTATAATGAGGGATAGAGGGTGCATATCCCGAAAGAGCTGGTGATATTTCCCAATAGTCACACAAAATATGATCAAGGTGCAATTGCAGCCCACAATTGCCACCAGGGTGGATATCCTATGTTTGGCCAATAGGTACCTCAGTCAAAGTGCGACATTTAGAATTTCAGCGACACTTGCATGTTTAGATTTTCCAATCAGTTGTGTTGGTTTTGTCACTTGGGTGAGCAAAAAAAAACACTTGCATGTTTAGATTATTCTGCTAAATAAGACATAAGTTTGTGAGTGGGTTAGATAAACCAAAAACACATGAAAACAAACAAATACAACTAAAAGCAACTAAGAAATAAATGTTATAAATCTTGAGAAACTTAAAACCATGAAAATCAAACAATGACCAACATATTGCTACCAATGGATCAATAGATTAGTAGGAAAAAAACCGTAGAGAAAGGTAGGGACTTATGAGTCCCCTCTTCCTCCTTTGGAGGGCTCTTGATTTCCCTAATTGAGATCTCTTCTCTTCTTACAATGGAAGAAATGACAAATGGTGAAGGCTTCAAAGAGAAAAGAGGATTCTCAAGGAATAATTCTTGCATCATAACAATACCTTGAAGATATTGGTTTTTTATCACACCCATGGATCTTATTTATAACATCCATTTATGGAAAAATGTAATTAGTTCATAGTGTGAACAAGGAGCCTTTTAGGGAACCCTCTAGCCCTTGACTAACCTCCAAGCTAGATTTTTCTCAGATATGAGTGTCAAATCATTTTGGGGGTCAGACTAGATGTGGTTGAGGGGCCGACAAGATTCATAAATGTGCCATTCATGGAAGTGTGTGTATTTTCTCATAGACAATCATGCATTTGGCACATAGTGCACGTTGAGAGTTGTGTTGGCCTGTACATTCTGTGCACTGTGTGCACCTCCTTTGGTGAATTTGCGCACTTCAATTTTTGACCCAATTGTATATTTTTTTTCCTTTTGAATGCATTTTGGTGTTGTAGGTGGACTAGTTGATGTTGGCATCGATGTTTTCTTCAACCATTTGTGTGCAACGTTGCAAACAATTTTTCATTGATAATAGATTGGCGACCATACTGGTGATATTTCTCGCCCCAGTATGGTCGCTAATATGTTGTGTTGGTTTTGTCACTTGGGTGAGAAAAACAACCACACTTGCATGTTTATATAAGACTGCTAAACAAGACAAAAGTTTGTGAGTGGGTTAGATAAACCAAACACACATGAAAACAAAGAAATACAACTAAAAACAACTAATAAATAAATGTTAAGAAGCTTGAGAAACTTAGAACCATGAAAATAAAAAAATGACCAACATATTGCTACCAATGGATCAATAGATTAGTAGGAAAAACACCATAGAGAAAGGAATGGACTTATGAGTCACCTCTTCCTCCTTAGGAGGGATCTTGAGTTCCCTAATTGAGCGTTATTCTCTTCTTACAATGGAAGAAATGACAAATGGTGAAGAAATACAAATGCATGTTCCCTCAAGAGGTGAGTGGAATGGCCTATTGCAATGGTGCTTGAAGGCTTCAAAGAGAAAAGAGGACTCTCAAGGAAGAATTCTTGCAACATAAGAATACCTTGAAGATATTGGTTTCTTAGCACACCCATGGCTCTTACTTATAGCATCCATTCATGGAAAAATGTAATTGGTTCATAGTGTGAACAAGGGTCCTTCTAGGGCACCCTCTATCCCTTGACCAACCTCCAAGCTAGATTTCACTTAGATATGAGTGTCAAATCGCTTTGGGATTCGGACTAGAAGCAGTTGAGGGGTCGACAAGATTCATAAATGCATCATTCATGGAAGTGTGTGGATTTTAACATAGAAAGTCATGAAATTGGCACATGGTTCTCGTTGAGGGTTGTGTTGGCCCGCACATTCTATGCATTATGCATGCGCCTCTGTTAGGGTCCTAACTCGCACATAGGTAGAGTAATATATTCGGATGTAATAAAGGTCAATATTAATAAGGCCTTTTAATAAAATAGAATAAGGTGGGTGTAAGAAGACCTAATAGAAGCTTCTGCTTCTAGAAGTATCTTCCTCTATATGCTTCTCTTGATAGACATATTTAGTATAAATAAGGGTCGAGAGTATGAAAACCCTAGCTTGGAGATTATTGTAAGAGAGCATTGCTCAACTGGAGGTTTCCCCCTCTAAGAGGCCCATGAACATTGCTTTCTGAATCAAAGTGTTATTTATGTTGTTGTTGTTATATCATTTATATGTTATTGTGGAGATTATGCTGGTTATATCACTGTTACTATGCCATTTCTAGCATTTTATTTTTGTTCTGCATACTTTTTATATCTGGTATATTACAAGTGGTATCAGAGCACTTTCCTTGGCATAAATTGTGGGAATTTTGTTTCAGGGTAGAGACGTATTCTGATGTCTTTAAGCCATAGAGATCTGTCGTTACACGCATAATCCTGTGGTTGAGGGATTCATACACGTAGGAAATATAAGTGTTTCTTAAGTGCACATTTGTTGGCCACCCTTGTAAACCCTGTTGGTACCCCTTCGAGTGGTAGCGCATTAGACAACACATGTGTACGAAATCGGCCTAGATTTCCTAAAGCCCTCTTTAGATAAATCGATCGGTCACCTAACTGCTATAGTTCCACCGAGAACAACACTCAGGAAGATACTCTCTAGTACTTGGGTAATCGAGTAGTACGGCTAAGGGTACGGTCTATCCTCCTTAGTTAGTGCCCTGATATATTGGGCCGAGTACTATTGTTGGACCCCGCACATATATCAGAGAGCTATAGCATAGGGAAAACTCTTGTCTGTAGAACCCTTGAATACCTAACCCTTGGGGGACAGAAACATAAACAAGTTAAAACAGACAATATATGTTGTCGTGCAACTGTGTTCGGGTTGCCAAATCACTACACTTTTCTTACTGGTTAAGCATTTGGGGATTTCATTGCTGCAGTATTCTTCAGACTGGAGTATAACTCTGCAGGTGTAAAAGAAAAGAAAAAAAACAAGTCTGGAAATTTTTTCACCATTATTTGAGACCTATTCCATTGGATCCATCTCTTCGCCCTTATCACATTCATCCATATCATTTTTAGGAAAAAAAATTTGACCCCGCCCACCCCTTTTCAGTTCACCCATCCTCATGGACCATACCCGTAGCCAAGACCTGGAATCTCGCTTCAACACCTTGCAATCTTGTCTCCTAGAGACCCAAAAAAAAGTGAAACAACTCAATGCCATTGTTGCCTCCATCGATACATCCATCAATATAACTATAAATACAACCATGCAGTCCTCAATGGAGGAAGTCAAACAAGAACTGACCACCCAGCTTGAATCTGTCTTTGCATCATTCTGCACCAAACTGAAGATCCCTACAGATGACCCTTTCTCTGACGCACCTCCAAAGACTGAAGGTGAACATTCCTCCCATTCCCATACCTTTCAGCACCATCACTTTTAACGTGACCTAAGCCTTTCGCGGGTGGATGTGACCAAATTTGATGGCTCGGACCCCACTGGTTGGGTAACCCAAATGGAACATTATTTCTCTTTATACGACATTACAAATGACTTGGCCAAAATTCGGTATGGTGTTCTCCATATAGATCAATAACGTTGGCAATGGTGGCAATGGAGAAAAACTTCTCGTCAAGGGTATATTGCTTGGACCCAATTTGTGACTGAGCTTTATGAACGCTTTGACACTGACACCAATCATTTGGGTCATTTGACAAAGTTGAAACAATCGGGCATAGTAGAAGACTTCATAACTGCCTTTGAGCGCCTAGCTTTTTGAACAGAGGGCATGACTGATGCTTTCTTTCAAGAGTGTTTTATCAGTGGCCTCAAGGATGAGATTCGGGCCCATGTCCTCATGGCTCAACCTTCGAGTTGGGTGGAGGCTACTAAAAAAGATAAAGAAGAACAACAGGTTGTATCCTCTCAAAACCGTAAACCCTCCTTTATCCCTCACCCTAAACCCATAAATCCCACTGCTCCCTCCGCTCCATTAAAGATCCAAAAATTGACCAGGGCTGAAATGGATAAACACCAACTCAAAGGCCTTTGTTATAATTGTGATGAAAAATATTTCCCAGGCCACAAGTGTAAGGAACAAAAGCTTTTTATGGCCATCTCTAAGGATATTTTGGAACAGGATGTTGAAACTCCCCTTTTGTCTGAGTCACCTGAAATCACTGACATAACCCCTCCCTCAGACCCTCTTGAAGTGGAACTGATCATTTCCCTCAATGTTCTCATTGGCTTCTCCGCCCCCCAAACCCTCAAGTTAATCAGTTACATCAAGCATCAGAAGTTCATCATTCTGGTTGATAGTGGAAGAACCCATAATTTTATTCATTGCCACATTGCCCAGGAAACTCATTACTACATCCATGTCATCAACAATTTCCAAATCATGATTGCCAATGGTGGTTCCATGAAATGTGGAGGGTGCTGTGAAAATGTGCATCTCCAAATCGGTGACTACCACCTAAAATCCCATATGTTTGCTATAGACATGGGTAGTTGTGACATTGTGTTGGGTGCAGACTAGCTAAGGACTTTGGGTCCCATTCTCATGGATTTTAAGGAATTAACCATGCAATTCAACCAGGAAGGCCACCAATATAAATTCCAAGGCATCATTGTTGGTTCACCTGAGGTCATTAGTTCTCATTGCATGGAAAAGCTTCTCAAAAAATGTCATTCTGGTGTCATTGCCCAACTCCATGCCATACAAGCAACAAAGACACCCCTGGTGCCACAAGACCTCCAAGCCCTCCTTTCTAAACATCAAATGGTATTTTCCACTCCCCAAGGACTCCCTCCTTCCCATGGTGTTCATGATCATTCCATTCCCCTTGTACCCGAAA
The DNA here is from genome assembly GCA_009831015.1 of Picea engelmannii. NCBI lineage: Eukaryota > Viridiplantae > Streptophyta > Pinopsida > Pinales > Pinaceae > Picea > Picea engelmannii. Next base: position 340,068 of record ML794444.1, on the reverse strand, counting down.
TCCTTCCTCCCAATATCTGTCTGTATCGCCACCCCTTTTCAAAAAAAAATTAAATTGAGAAAATGGTCCAGGAACTCCTTAATGCAGGCGTTATCCACCCTAGTACGAGCCCTTACTCTTCTCCTATAGTCATGGTCCTGAAGAAAGAAGGTTCTTTGAGAATGTGTCCTGACTTCCGTGCCCTCAACAAACTGACCATTAAAGACAAATTTCCCATTCCTGTCATTGATGACCTCTTGGATGAATTGAGTGGTGCCCAATTCTTTACTAAACTTGATCTTCGCTCGAGCTATCACCAGATACGTATGAAAGAGGCAGACATTCCCAAGATGGCCTTTCAAACTCATGAGAGCCACTATGAGTTTTGGTCATGCCCTTTGGCTTGTGTAATGCCCCCTCCACCTTTCAAAGCCTCATGAATCGTTCTTCCATCCCTTTCTCTGTCATTTTGTCTTAGTTTTCTTTGATGATATCCTCATCTATAGAAAAACCTGGACAGACCATCTTACTCATGTGGATCGAGTTCTCCATCTACTCTCTCAGCACCAACTTTTCCTGAAACAGTCTAAATGTACTTTTGGTGCCTCAGAAGTAGAATACTTGGGTCATCTGGTTGGCAAGGATGGCATCAAGGTGGATCTGAAAAAGATTGAAGCTATGCAATATTGGCTGCACCCAAAGACTCTCAAAATCTTGTGTGGATTTCTGGGCTTAATAGGGTATTATCGCAAGTTTGTTAAGAATTATGGAAAGATTGCAGCACCTCTCACTGCTCTCCTAAAAAAGAACTCTTTCACTTGGACTCCAGCCATTGCTCAAGCTTTCCAAACCTTGAAGATGTCCATGTGCACCACTCCAGTTCTGGCCCTTCCTGATTTCACAAAGACCTTTGTGTTGGAATGTGATGCCTCAAGGAAAGGAATCGATGTTGTCCATATGCAAGAGGGTCGACCTTTGGCCTTCACCAGCAAACAACTATCTGAAAGGAATATGGGAAAACCCATCTATGAAAAGGAAATGTTGGCTATTCTGCATGTCGTTGATCTGTGGCACCCTTATCTCTTGGGGCAACATTTCCAAATTAAGACAGACCATCAAAGCATCAAGTACTTTCTGGAACAACGCATTTCCTCCCCGGAGAAACAAAAATGGGTGACTAAGATCTTTGGATATGATTATGAGATAATTTACAAGAAAGGCAAAGACAATGTGGTGGCGGATGCATTGTCCCGAAAATATGAAGAAGAAGGATCCCTTTTTTCTCTTTCCTTCATTGTACCAGATTGGCTCCAAGTTGTTTGCCAGGAATGGCTACAAGATCCCAAAAGTTCGCATTTGATCCACCAATTGTAGACCAATGCTCTAGCTCCCCCAGGGTACTCTTGGTTCCAGGATGAGCTTCAATACAAAGGTCGTTTTTATTTAAGTAAACAATCAAATATTAAATCCATGGTACTTTCTGAGCTTCATGCTACACCCAGGGGCACTCCAGGTTCACCAAAACCTATGACAGGGTCAAACGCTTTTTTCTGGGATGGTATGAAACAGGACATCCATAATTTTGTCACTGAATGTGATGTGTGTTAATGCAACAAGGGAGAAACAGTCAAATCTCCAGGCACACTACAACTGCTTCCGATTCCACCTGCTATTTGGAAGGATATCTCTATGGAATTTATTACCAGATTACCCAAATCGGGAAATAAATCAGTCATAATGGTGGTTTTGGATCGCCTTTCCAAGTATGCTCATTTTTGTGCTCTTCAACACCCATTTACTGCATCCATAGTGGCTCAAATTTTCATGGATCGGGTCTTCAAGCTTCATGGCATGCCTCACTCTATTGTTTCTGATCGTGACCCAACTTTCACAAGCAATTTTTGGCAAGAATTGTTCAAGCTACAGGGCACCCAATTGCATCTCAGCACAGCTTATCATCCCCAGACTGATGGTCAAATGAAAGTTTTCAACAAGTGTTTGGAAACATATTTGAGGTGTTTTGTCTCTGAAAATCAAAATCAGTGGGCTCAATGGTTACCCCTAGCTGAATGGTGGTACAACACTTCCTACCAAACAGCTACACGCATTACTCCTTTTGAAGCAGTATATGGACAGAAGCCACCTTTAGTTCTCTCATACTTACTGGGTACCTCGAAGGTCCAGGCGATTGACCAAACACTTACAGTTCGAGAGGATATTCTTCGTACCCTCAAAGAGAACTTGGTCATGGCACAGAATCGCATGAAGAAACAAGTAGATCAAGGTCGCTCTGAATGTCAATTTTCATAAGGGGATCAGGTGTTTCTGCGACTGCAACCATACAAGAAAACTTCCCTCAAGGCCGAGCATTGTCAGAAGCTAGCACCCAAATTTTATGGTCCTTATACAGTTCTCAAGCATGTGGGACAAGTCACCTATCAGTTAGCTCTGCCCAATCATTCGAAGCTACATCCTGTTTTTCATGTTTCATGCTTAAAGAAGGTGATTGGACCTAGGTGCCAAATTCAAACTAACCTTCCCGAGTTAGCTGAAGAAGGATCCATTTGACTACAACCAGAAGTAGTTTTTGACCAACGTGAGCGTCGCCTGCATCAGAGAACCATCAAGGAAGTGCTAGTCCAGTGGAAAGATACAACTCCAGCAGATGCCACTTGGGAACCAGCTACCATTTTGCAGCAGTTTCCACATCTCAAGCCTTGAGGACAAGGTTGTTTTTAAGGGGGAAAACATGTTAGGGTCCTAAACCGCACATAGGTAGAGAAATATATTCAGATGTCATAAAGGTCAATATTAATAAGGCCTTTCAATAAAATAGAATAAGGTGGATGTAAGAAGACCTAATAAAAGCTTCTGCTTCTAAAAGGATCTTCCTCTAGATGCTTCTCTTGATAGACATATTTAGTATAAATAAGGGTTGAGGGTATGAAAACCCTAGCTTGGAGATTATTGTAACATAGCACTACTCGACTGGAGGCTGCCCCCTCAAAGAGGCCCGTGAACATTACTTTTCGAATCAAAGTGTTATTTCTATTGTTGTTCTTATATCATTTATGTGTTATTGTGGAGATTATATTGGTTATATTACTATTATTCTGCCATTTCTAGCATTTTATTTCTGTTCTACATACTTTTTATATCTGGTATATTACAACCTCCTTGGGTGAATTTGTGCACTTCAATTTTTGACCCAATTGTATAGTTTTTTGCCTTTTGAATGCATTTTGGTGTTGTAGGTGGACTAATTGTTGTTGACATTGATGTTTTCTTCAACCATTTGTGTGCAACATTGCGTAATATTTTTCAGTGATAAAAATAACCATACTTATCATCCACAACATAATGAGATCTTTGGTTATCATCAGATCTATCATTCTTACTATAGATTCATTAATATTGAGAGAGAAAGGGTTTATTTTCCCACATTACGATTTTATTTCCTTCATTAGGGTTATATTTCTTGCATTAGAATTGATCTAGATGGATGTCGGTGGCCTCCCACCTATTCCAGCTAGTTCATTTTGGCAATTTTCTAGTTTGGTAGTTTTTCCCTAGTTTTTGGGTCCCTGACTTCCGGGGTCGTTTTTGAGGCCCTAAACAACGTTTTTAGGGATCGCCACAGTTATACTATAGACAGAGACAAAGTATGATGACAACATGTGTATTCCTCGTATAGACCTTTCAAATGGGCTATCGTGTGCCTAAAACAAACATTGTATGAAAAAGTTATGACCCTGAGAAGTTGTTGTACTAGCTTACCCCAATGGGGCCCACATGAATTTTGGTGCTTCATCTCCTAGGGTTAGGTTTTTGGATGGCTAGGGTTTTGGAATTCATGTTTATTGTAAAAATTCCTTCAAAGCCTCATTTTAATCATATTATTGTGAATGAGTGCAGTCGTCACATCTCTTCTCAAAGATAATATGCCACCATTCCAGCAAGCTTGTTTTCCACTACATTTTACAGTTTCGACTTATTTACTTATTGAATAGAAACCAGTTTTACTATATCTTTGTTATTCTATGTTAATCATATTTTAATAATATGTATTCATTTCATTATGCTCATAAAATCTGGATCAGTGGTATCATAGCAGTTTGCTCATTTTCATTCTTAATGCATGTCCCCAACGAGGTCAGGGTACAAAGAATTGGGTCTCGAGCTTGTTTCTCTTGAGAAAAATCTCTCGCACACCCAAGAGACCTCTCATGGAGGGAGAAAATAAAGACAACGAGACATGAGATACTTTAAAAATGTTGATTGAGGAATCCCTCACACAACAGAGGAACAAGATGATGGATAGTTTCATGCAAATAATTCGGTGGCTACCAATAGGAGACACATCTTCCTCGAGCATAGGCATCGCCCCCTTCAATGTATAAATAAACTTTGATATTCCTATATTTGAAGGTCATATAGAAGCAGATGTTGTATACAAGTGGTTGAATCTACTAGAAGGGTATTTTTCTGTCCATAACTTTTCGAATAGAGAAAAGATTACTTTTGCACTCCTCAAATCCTTTTCCCATGTCAAAGATTGGTGGGAAACTTTCTGTGAGAAAAAGGAAACAAGGGAACCCTCATTATTTAGATTCGTGGTCACCTGGGAATCCTTCAAGGATTCTATTAAGGAACAATGCTACCCTGTCAGAATTTATGACAATCTGTATACAAAATAGACCACACTGCGGCAAGAAAGAGACCAAGTAGTGCCCGAGTTCACAAATATTTTCCATACCTTTTGCACCAAGCTAGGTATAAAATATTTTGAGTGACATATGGTGCTCAAGTATCGCGGTTCTCTACATCGATACATCCATACTAAAATGGAATTTCTCGACATCTTGTCCTTGGGCGCAGCCTATCGAAATGTCGTCAAAATCGAGCAGAAGATCAAACAAAAGACACGCCAATTTGGGCCTGGGAACCCTTCACAACAAAAGAAAGGAAAGGGAAGCCCCTACTCACACAAAAAAGGATAGAGAAAATATGGACAACATCAGGACAACCAATCCAAGCCGCAAGCACAGAAGGACATTAGAAACACAAATAAAGATATCGAGAAGTGTTGCGACTTCCATAAGAGCCCTTGGCATAACACTATTGATTGTCGCTCAAAGCAGCCATTTGTGGCTGAAGTGAAATCCTCTAAATCAAATGCGGGTTCTGACTCTGAGTCAAAACCATAAATGGGGAGACATATCATTGATATGGAACCCAATTCCATTGTTTCTACCACCAAGCTCCATCCTGGTGAACTAGACGATCCAGAGGAAGGAAAGCACCTTTTCCATTCATATATGTGGGTGAAAGGACCTTGTTGCACTTCATCGTTTATAGCAGTAGCCATAAGAACCTCATCTCAACATATTTCATCAAGCGGCTAGCCCTGTCGACAATGACGCACCCACAACCCTACACCGTTGGATGGCTCCACTAAGAAAGTGATCTCCACATTAGCCAATAGTGCCAATTGTCATATGACACCAAGCCCTTCAAGGACGAGGTATTGTGTGATGTTTCTCCTCTCGAAGTTTGTAATTTTATTTTGGGCCAACCTTATTTATGGAAACATCATGTTGTATATGAGTCTAAGCCTCGAAGTGTTACTATTACTTTGAATAGGAAATTTTATAGGATACCCGAGGCAGTCCCACCTAGTGTTATTTCCTTGATCTCTGCCAAGCAATGCAGGAAGGTCATCTCTCAAACTAGGAAGTTTTTCTTCTTCTTGATTCACTCTCAGAGTGAGAGAAAGATCGTAACCACATCCGAGGCTTCCATGGCCAATATCTCCACACAACAGAAGTAAGTGGATAAGTTTGTGGAAGAATACTCAGATATCTTCTCCTCACCAACGAGGGTACCTCTACACTATCAGGTCAAGCATCCCATCAATATGACCCCCGACGCACCACTACCCAATGGGCCAGTTTACTATCGCTCTCTGTTTGAAAATGAGGAATCAAAAGGAAGATCCAAAAACTGCTCTGCAAGGGGCACATCTGTCCCAGCTCATCGCCTTGTGGGAGTCCAATTATGCTGGTGCAAAAGAAAGATGAGACCTGGTGACTCTGCATTGATTACCAGGCCTTGAATAAAATCACATTTGGGAACCGGTACTCGATTCCTCAAATCGAGGACCTCCTTTATCAGCTCACGGGGGCCAAATACCTTAGTAAGATTGATATGAATTATGGCTACCCCCAGGTCCCAATAGAATAGAAAGATGTATGGAAGATCGCCTTCAAGTAAAAAGAAGGTCTTTTCGAATGGTTGGTCATTCCCTTAGGTTTGAAAAATGCTCCAACAACTTTCATGA
>ML794444.1:284980-329507 GCA_009831015.1 Picea engelmannii | reverse complement strand
TTTTTCGGTGTAACACAGAGGATGGAAAGGAAAGATCCTAGTATAAAACTTACTCAAGCATATCTATTTGAAAATATTTTTGAAAATAATATCAAGAATAAGAGATACAAAGAATTCATGCATCCACATATGCTCAAGTTTATTTTCTCTAATCAAAGATGAATCACACAAAAAAATGAAATTGACTCGCAAGATTCTGAAGTGGATATTGGTTTCATAATAAGAGTGAATCCATGCCCAACGACATAAGGCACATGTATACAGCTCTTGGTGCCTCACACCGAGACACCATTCCCAAGTTGAAGCCAAATGTTGTAACTCAAAGTGTCCTTCCAATTATTTTTCAAAATTTCGTTAATCCTAGACATTTGGCTTCCATTTTACTCTTATTAAAGCAATCTTCAGTGAAAATATACCTCTACTTCTATCCTCAACCTCGTCAATCTATCAATTCACTTTTCCCTCGGCCATTATCTTGTTTCCAAAGTAAATATTTAATTCCACACATTTTATTTAAATCTAAACATAGTTTTATTGAGGTGTTTTAAACCTTGGACACTATAAAGAGGGTTTATCCTACACTAGGGTTTTATTTAAATCATGGTTGAGTTCAACCTCTATTTTTCATGACAACTTCGTCACATTGGTATATGGATGAGCATCAATTGGATTATCAATTTTCATAAAGACAAACATAGTTTATATATATATATATATATATAATCTATTAATTACACAGATATAAATATCATGTATATTAAATATTAAATTATAAACATATATGTATTATATACTTATATATATATAAAAGTTATAATACATATATGCTTATAATATAATATACATGATATTTATATCTGTGTAATTAATAGATTGAATATATATATATATATATATATAAAAGTTAATATTGACTACAATAAAATACACACATACATATATTAGTAAGTGTAAATAGTATAAATGTATATATAATTATAAACTAGATATAGCTTATATATTGATAAAAAAATCCTTAGATATTTATTAATCTTTTAATACATAAAAAGCATCTACTTGATCTTCTAAATAAAATGATCGCTTGATTGTATGCAAATTTATGTGAAGAACTTATCTAACCAAATTCAGTTTAATGATAAAATAACTTGCAAACAATTAAGCTTGAAATGAACCAAACTAATGGATTCACATACACAAGTTGGAAAAAGTGGAGTTCACCCAATTTAGGCTACCTCTTTGGGTCTACTTCCAATAGAGGAATTCTTTATTAATGCTCAAATACTTGTTTTTTACAATGACCTTTTTACATGTTGCTCAAATGCAGAAATGGAGTGCAATGTTGGATTCCTGGCAAAAAATCGTGCAAAATGAGTATAAATTCTTGAAATTCTGTCAAGGTATCATTTGGAACGCTTTACGGTGTAACCTCACAAATTTGGTACCCTTGGGAATGATCTACGAGAATAAAATATGCATTAATTAATGTGTACAACCTCGATCCATGCACCCATTAAATAGGGCACAAGCCCCTAACTTTCCCTCAAATTTTATGGAAGACAATTAATACATTTTTTTTGGTTTCATAACCAAACCCACACCATAGGCGGATTAGTTAATTTGTTGGTACTACATGTGGTAGGTCAGGGGTTTGAGCCCCACCAACTACTAGTTTCCATGCATTATATTCGGTGGTTGGTGTAATTATATGGCATATAGTTTTATGCCCTCCGTAACTTTAATATATATGGTTATATATATGCCGGTTCTTCGCACGGATTGTGGACATGGTTACATTGGACGCTAATAACACCATGGGTCAAGGGCTTAGGCCCTTGATCCCTTTTGACCACTAATTGAACCTCCAATCTAACTCAAATACAATTGATGCCATAATAGGGTAAGACTAATGTTTGTGGTTTATTGGGAACAAATATTTGTTTAAGGATTTGGGAGGTCGCGGGTTCAACCCCCGTCGACTTCCAAAACAATTAATGAACCATGCCAATATAGGCCAATGGGAGGTCACCACATGGTGGCCTCTCATTAGCTTATCCATACCACATGTCGACTTTTAATTGGACCACTTGTGCACCACTTGTAAACCTGTAATTGGACCACTTGGATTATACCTTTCCCAGTCAACTACCAACAATCATGTGTCGTGTGTCACCCTTACAGTTGTGACACATGTCACCCTTTTTTCCCATGTGGACTTTGACCTTTGACCTCGTTTGACTAGAACTTTAACTGTTCATAAATTTCGCATAGGAACTTCATTTGAGGTGAAATTTGCATCGTTGGAAATATATCATGGAGTTCTATACATTGATGGAATTTTGAAGAGAATTTGGGACGATCAAATTTTGAGCATTATTGAACCATTCTGGACCTCTATGGATGTTCCGAATATTTCTAGACCTCTGTGAGCATTCCTGAATCCTCCTGGATCATTCCTCCCAATTGGAAGACTTTCGGACAATTAAAAGTTTTCATTATTCAACAACTAAGTGAGTGTAGAGTTCCCTCACCATTTTGATTTCCACCAATTTGTATTTACTTGGTTTTATCCCTTTAAGACCAAATCAAAGATATTCCACATCACCTCACTGTGAATTTATTATCCTTATGTTGAGAATGACATCTTCCTTTAGCTCGTCCAAATATTCTATTGGAAAATCATCAACTGGTAGAACTTGAATACTTTCATATTCATCCATAATCATAGGAGGCTCATAAAGCTTCAAATTCTCAACATTTACCACTGAATACATTCGCATGTAGGCCAATGGAACTAAACTAAATGAATTAGTACCAATCTTATCCAAGATATTGAATGGACCATATCGGATTGGCCTTAAATTTTTACCTTCTCCTTTCATTCTATCTTTGCTTATATGTAACCATACTTTATCACCAACTTCAAACTAATGATCATCCTGATGTTTGTCATGTCTTGCCTTGTACTTGGATTAAATATTCTCCAATTGTTCCTTTACTGCTTGATGTACCTGTTGAATCTTTTGAATGGACCTTTTAGCTTTATCTGTATCATCATGTCCATCTTCTTTACCTGCTTCTCCAAAAGCAAATTCCATAGGTGTCTTAGGAAAGTACCCCAAACATACTTCAAAAGGAGTTTTCTAAGTATATGAATGCATGACATGATTGTAGGAATCATGTATATAAGGTATATGTTCCTACCATAACTTAGGATGCTTACTATAGTATCCTCGAAGTAGATGTACCATTGTTCTGTTTACCACCTTTGTCTATCCATCTATCTGCGGATGAAAAGTTGTGCTCTTCTTCAACTTAGTGTCCATCAGTTCCCATAAATGAGACCAAAATTTTCCCAAAAATCGATATTCTCGATCTAATATTATAGATGTAGGATGTCCAAAAGGAACCCATACATTAGCGAATAACATGTGTTGTCTGTTTAGCTATGACTTGTTTCTTGCATGACATTAAAATATACATCTTGCTAAATTTTTCCACTGTGACATATATATAATCATGACTTGTCCTGGACATAGACAAACCCCCTACAAAGTCCATGGAGATACTTTCCCATGGTTGAGAAGGTATTATAAGTGGTGTATATAATCCTAGCTTTATGTTGCTAGGATTACTTGTGGCACACATAACACACCCTTTGATATACTTGGAAACTATCTCGTTCATCTAAGGCCAATAAAAATACCTATGTATCTATGATACTATCTTACCAACCCCAAAATGACTAGACATGAGAGATTTATGAGCTTCTATGATTAAATTCACTCTTTCATCTCTTGGTATAAATAGTTTTCCAAGACGATATAACAAACTGTCATGCATATAATAATATGACTATTGATTTATGTGAGTTAATGCATCATATACTTCTTTAAAATAATCATCCCTAGTATATTGTTCTACATAACTTTCAAGTGATAAAGGATTATACTTGAGTATTGTGGATGTATTAACTACTGGTCCTTAGAACATATCTACAACCTTATTATGAATACCCTTCTTACACTTGATTACCAAATGAAACTATTGTAGAAAACCCATCCACCTGAAATGTCGTGACTGTTGTAGCTTGGTCTATGATTGCAAATACTATAATGGTTGATGATCGGTATGAATTATTGTCTTCTTTTCCATTAAGTAATTCTTCCATTTCTTTACACTTTGTACCAATGCATACAATTCCTTATCATATGTTGGATAGTTATTCATATCTTGAGTGAAAGTCATAGAATGATAGCATATAGATTTACCTCGTTGCATCAAGAATGTGCCCATTGTGAATCTGCTTGCATCGGTTTGAATCTCAAATGGTTATTGGAGATTTTGCATATCTAAAACTAGTGCGATGCTTATCTTTTCCTTCAATGTCTCGAAGGATTTCTACTACTTACCTCCCCATTGAAAGACCTTCTTAACACTTGTTAATGCATCTAGAGGCGATGATATGTATGAGAAATTAACAATGAATTTTCACTAGTACTGTACTGCTCCTAAGAATCTCCTAAATTCAGTGGAAGTAGTTGGATTGGGACATTTTACAATGACTTCTAACTTTGTGGGATCTATCTTTAACTGACCATTCCCTACCATATATCCCAGATAAACCAGAGAAGTTTTTCCAAATTCACATTTATATAACTTGATATATAACTTCTCCTTCTTCAAGAGTTCAAAGACTATATTGACATGCTTTATATTATCTTCCCATATTCGACTAAATATCAATATATTGTCTAGATAGACAATAACAAAATAATCTATGTAGGGTCAAAACACATCATTCATCACCCTCATAAATGTTGTTGGTGCATTATTGTCGAATCCCTTTTGCGCTTCCCCTTTATTTCTATTTTTCCCATTTCTTTTCTTACCTTTTCTTTTCCCTTCTATATTTTCCCTTCCCAAATCTCTTGTATTCCCCTCTTTTTCCCTTTCTTTGTTGTAATAAGATTACCATACTTTGTTGTTTTCATTATGTTTGCGGACTTTCGAACATGCAAACTTTCAGACTCATGTTATCCTCTCTTTCCCTCTGTATAAGTTCATCCAACACTTAGATTGTTTTTGCATCGTGCACTTTCAAACTTTCGGACTCGCAGACCTACCTTTTCATACTAGTCACCCACTATGATTCTCCTTCGTTACATGTCCCTTCCTTAAAAAAATTTGATGTCACATTTAATGTTATCCCTATGGACTGAACCACCAAATTTATTATTGAAGTGGTCATTAATTAATGATGATTATATCGAGGCTAATGATATTTATTTTGATTTAATTCTCCTGTAAAAAGAAATATAACTCAAAATCATTTTACTGTGCAAAGTTATATTTCAAGAAAAGTTGGCCAGCTCCACGAAGACAGTCATGAGAAAAAAAGTGTTATGTGGTGATACTTTGAACCTCTTCGCTAGAGAATAATAGAACTATAATTGGTCCCGTTCATACTGGTATTATTCAAATTTGTTGGGTAAAGAGAACAACAAGGTGTGGACCTCAGGAATAGTTCTCGCGGGATGCATTCCAAAAGTATTTTAATGAAATTATATTGTCACCTCGTGCATCGAAAAGTTTATTCAAAACATAAGGGTCATCACATTGCAGAATATTTCTCCTATTTCATTGGCACCTTCAATATTCAGAGAGATGTTGAATTTTCCAAAGTCGAACCTAGTTTATAAAGGGGAGGAAGCTAGAAATTTCCTAAAAACATAGAATAACATAATATAACTTCTTCAAGTGTATCTGCATGACCCTGCATCAATGCTTGTAGATATATCCATAATTTATATAAGTTCCTTAAAAAATCCTTGTAAAGAAATTTCCTGGTTGTTTACTCGAATTGTTGGCCAAGACTCTACATAAACCATTCCTCGACTGGAATTATATATACTTCATTTCGTAGTTCATGAAAATGCTATCTTTGACTGGGCGAAGATTATTTCGAATGAAATCACTACACAATTGACTAATTTCAAGACTGAGAAAAAGTTTTATATGTCGTCTTATTTGATATTTTCTATTACATACTATCACACCTTTGAGGGTTTAATCATTTCCCGAAGAGTGAAAATAAAGATGGACCATGTGACCATGTGGTACCAAGCTCTATGGAGGAAGAGAGTCAACCATCATTTCTATGAGGTATATTATTATTTTGTGTCTAAATTAAAGAAGTTGTTATTTGGGGAATACACTTCCCAACTATCATTGGAGGCAACGAATTTTCTAAAGGGAAAATAAGTTCTTGAGAAAATGGAGAACTACAATATCATCATGGTTTTTTTCTCTATCAAAAAACCTATTTTTCTCCCTTATTATATATCTGATAAGTGATTTATCATTGAGATATCTAGACAGTATAAATTTTGGTTCCATACTTTCTCTAGAAAAAGAAAAAAGCAGTTCATACCTCTCCTGTGGAAAGTTGTTGAAATTATTCTTTGAGGGATTTCCAAAATAGACAAATATGCTAGTTGTTTCGATCATTTTGATCTGATATTCTCAGAGGAAATGAAGGTTTTTGACCCTAATCATATTTTTTATAATCATTTGCTTTTAGTTGGACCCATCCCTGCACTTATAAATTCAGTTGTTAGCAGAGAAGAAGAAAATGACAACCACAATCCAAATAATCAAGAATCCAATAGATACTTTGAAGATATAGATATTGTTATAAGTGTCAGTGTTTCATGGAAACCTGCACATGAAACCTAGCTAAAGTATACACAAACAAAAATTATCAAGAAAAGGAAGAGAGATACAATATGAAGAATGAGAATCAACGTATATTATGATATAATCAATGAATGAGTGATATTCACTCATATAGGCAATGACATCCTATAATAGGAATGCATGCATAATAGTGATGGTCTAAGATTAGAAAGTCTAAAATAGAACTAATCAGTTAACTCCTACTGAACTAGTGTGCTGAAAATATAAATTTCTCCAACACCCCCCTTGAACAATACTATGGAGTAAGAAATGAGTCTTGACTACTAGGCCATATTAGGTACTCATGTACAATGAAACTAATGAACACTGAATAAAAATGAGGAAAGAGGGAAAACCACGTGGGAACAAAACCCCCCCTCAAAAGACAATGCATCAAAAGAAGAAAAGACATCTACTAGGAAATTGTGTTGTTCACTGCAAGATGATCCCGCAAAGTATGAGACTTCTGCTCAGTGAAGGTATTGGTGAATATGCCAGTAGTCTTTTCATAGGAAGGACATAACTACAAATCAATGATCATGTCATGTACTAGATATATGATGAAATGCATGTGGACCTCAATGTGTTTGGTTCGTTGTAGTTGTACTGGATCTCTGCAAAATCTCATTGTACTATGATTGTCACACCATATGATAGTCGAACATTGAAACTAGATACCAAGATCAGTAAGAAAGTGTTGAAGCCAAAGTGTTTGAATGACACAGTTGACTACTCCTATATACTCGGCCTCTGCGGAAGATAAAGAAATGGTTGATTGCTTCTTACTTGACCAATAAATTGAGCATGACCCCAAACTGAGAGTGTACCTGAATGTGGACTTGTGATATGTGTTATCACTGGCCCAATATGAATCTGTGAAGCCTATTATATCTAATGCAAAACCATTTGCATAGTGAATCCAATAACTCATGGTGCCATGCACATATCTGAGGATGTTCTTGGAATACTTCCAGTGCAGATCATGCGGTTCCTGCATGTATCTGGAAATTGCTCCTACTACATATGAGATATCTAGATGGGTGTGGGTGAGATATATAAGACTCCCCACCAATTGTCGATACAAATTGTTTTCCACTAATGGTGTATCCCCGCCATCCTCAAGTCTGATCCCAGGTAATAAGGGTGTAGGTGCATAATTACAGTCTTTCATGTGGAATCTATCCAGAAGATCTATGACATACTTATCCTGAGAAAATTTGATGCCAGAAGCATCCTGACTAATCTCAAGACCAATAAAGAAGTGTAGTGGACCCATGTTCATCATAGAGAACCTTTCATGAAAAATATATTTGACCAAAGCAATGGCTAAAGCAGAACTACCAGTGATCAAAATATCATCAACATAGAGTACTAAAATCATCATAGAGTTAGTGGTCCTCAACGAGGTCAGAATTTCGGAACTTTGGAATTCAGGGTCCGGAAGGTATAGGGGGTAAAGAGTTCGAGATCAAGCATCACGAGCTCTCGGTACGTGAAATTGTGCCAGCCGTCGGATCAAGGAGATATCTACAACCATTGATCTCCTTGGAAGTGGGATACCATCATTTCGGTATTTCAGGGTTCGACACACCGAAAATACTGATGACAAGGAATAGGGAGCAGTAAAGGGAAAATCCCGAAGTCACAAAGTGCAACATGACTTAGAGTGGACTTTCGAGATTTTGGTACTTCAGATTTCGGGACTCTGGGAGTCAAGAGGCAGAGTTGCATATCAACCCAACTCCCGAAATCGTGAAGAGCAGAAAGTCGAAGTCAATGGAGAGAATTGTCTAGTGTTTGATGTTTTGGGTTTCGGGGGATGAAAAGGTAAGGCGCTCGACATCAAGATTCACGAAATTGTGAAATCTGGTATCCCGAAAGGAAAAGGGGAAAGTCCCAATGTCAATTGGGTTTTTATTTGGAGTTCATGCTAGTGCAAAGATCACGTGAGAATAACTTAGAAGGACCTGTGACATACACTCAGTTGGGTGTGTGAATAAATTTCCTGAAGAGGAAATTGAAGAGCCAGACAGAATCTAAAGGGTCAAAATTGAAAGATCCTGTGCAGACTCCGACCTGAGGGTTGGGGTGCTGCGTCACTATTCATCTTCTTGAGAGACATGTTCTTCCTTTCAACAACTCCATTATGTTGTGGAGTGTATGGAACTATGTGTTGCAACTGGATACCAGCTTCACGACAAAGATTCTGAACATCTTTGTTGATATACTCCCCCCCATTGTCTGTATAGAGGATTTTGATTTTCTTCCTAGTTTGTGTCTCTAGTAAAGATTTGAAGTCTTTGAGATGATCAAAAACTTCAGACTTTTGTCTCAAAAAATAAACCCAAGTACAACGTGATTAATCATCAATAAATTTAATAACATACCTTGATTTGTTCATGGAAGAATGTGGAAATTGACCCATGAGATCACTATGAAAAAGAACCAAGGAAGAGGAGGCTCTCCTTGCCTTCCCCTTTTCAAATTTCTCTTCAGGATGCTTGCCAAGAATGCATCCTTCGCAAACCCCTTCAGAAAATTGAATGTCTAGAAAGCCTTTGACCATTCCTTGCTTGGAAATTCGTTGCATGTACCTAAAGTTTAAATGACCAAATCTCTCATGCCATACTCTACTACTCTCATTAGCATGTGTAAGTAGCAAAGAGGAGTTATAGTCAGTAGAATTAGTGAACTAATACAACCATAATTTGTGATCTACCTCACCAACTGCAATAATGGAACTATCATTCATGTCAAGTACAGTAACTGAATCTGATGTAAATTCAACCCTTTTACCTATTTGAGTGATCTAATAAACTGAGAGCAGATTTATAGAAATATTTGGAACATGTAAAACATTCTCAAAACTTCCATTAGGAAGTTACACTCTTCCCTCCCCTACAACTGCTATTGGATTATCATCCCCCCTGAGAATAGGAGGTCTGGAGCATGAACTCAAAGAAGTAAAAACTTCCTCCTTAGCTTCCATATGATGTGATGCGAAAAAATATATAATCCATGAATCAAATGAAGAATTAATTGCAACCAGAGCATGATGATTACCTCTCTTAAGCACATGGTCTTATTCCTTCTTCTTCTTGGCTCCTTTAGGAATGAAGTCTCCAAGGTTATTCTTCTGAAGTACTTGTGTCATAATATCGATGTTCTTCTTCATGCATATGGATTTCTCATGATTCGGTTTATTGAAATATGTGCACTACTTTCCCTTCTTCTTCTTCTCTTTGGAATTTGAAGAATCATTGGAACCTGAAGAATCCTTGAAGGGTTTGGAATATCCCTCCTTCTTTGACTTTGGATGTGATAGCTCCTTTCGTTTCTGCTTCGATTTCTGATTGGATGAGCCTTTTCCATCATGCATGGTGAGTGCATCTTCTTTGGGATCTTTCATGAGGCCCATATGTATTATTTTGGTCTTCTCTTGTGTGAGAAACTCAATGAAATGATACATCATAAGCGTTTTCCAATTTGCTCCCAAAAGACATATGCCATAATTGAAATTGGATACATATACAACATATTCTGGTCCTAGCTTGGCCAAGATTGTTAGAATAAGTTGTTTCTCTTGTGTAGAATTGTCAATACCACATTCACCCAAGATCAAAATCAAAGATTTAAATTTAGTAAATAAATCATGTATATTATCAAAACTTTTAGGGTCTAAGGTATTCAACTCTACCTCAAGCATATGACCTCGTATCTCATCCTGCTTTCCAAAGAGTCCTTGCAAGGTGGTCCAGATATCATTTGGAATATTTCATGCAACAACATGAAACCATAGATAAGTGGATATTAACTCAAGAAGTAATCATGTGGCCTCATCCTTATGATTCGCCCATCTGGTCTTCTCAAGTGCTGATGTAGATTCTGTTTTTGTCGCCATCATCAAACTATATAGTCCTTTTATTTTTATTTGGAATGAGGCCTTCGAATTCCAGTCAAAATAGTTGTACGGTGTGAGTATTATCACCAGACGTGATTGAATAAGTTGTRTCACCTCCATCTTKCTATTGATTCTGAAAAGATTATGAAAACTGAGATCGTGGATTCCGAGATATGACAGAGGGTTCTATGGAAGCTATAGATATGATAAAACAACTATATCTCCTAAACTATGATGTGGATTTTGGAGATTTTTGGTGAGAATAAGAATCCCTATGTTATATGTCTCTAGTCAAAATTTTTGCCCAATCCAGATCGCGAATTTAGGGATATGGTTATTTTACTTCAGAAACCCATTTTTCTGGAGGGTTATTGAATCGTCGCACCCTAAAGAAGGATAAAGTGAAAATATGTTGAATCGTCGCACCCTAATGAAGGACACAGTGTGACGATTGTGAAAAATTGAATCCCCTTACCTCAGATGAAGAACACAGTGCGACCTTCACACCCTTCTATAGGGATAGGATGCGATGATTACAATCATCACACCTTTCGATAGGGATAGGCCGCGACGATGGTGGAAACTAGGTTTACTCCAATCCTCTTTCACTCTTCTCTGGTTTGTATGGGTTGTTCCAAGCAACTTGACTCTGATACCATGTCATTGTTTCATGGAAACCTGCACAGGAGACCTAGCTAGATCATACACAAACAAATCTTATCAAGAAAAGGAAGAGAGATACAATATGAAGAATGAGAATAAATGTATATTATGATCTAATCAATGAGTGAGTGATCTTCAATCATATTGGAAATGACATCCTATAATAGGAATGCATGCATAATAGTGATGGTCTAAGATTAGAAAGTCTAAAATAGAACTAGTCAGTTAACTGCCACTAAACTAGTGTGCCAAAAATAGAAATTTCTCCAACAATAAGTACCATGGAGCACCATAAATAAAGAGGTAAACGCGTGAGTGAGAAAAATGTCTAGTCACCAGCTATCTCTCGAAGAATTTCCCTATCAAAGGAAAATCCTTATCCAAGGACATCCCAAAAAAGCAAAATGCATAATAATAATTCAGGAGATGATGAAGATATAAACCCTCCTAAGGGGAACCTGAAGAATCCCCATAAATTAAAATTCAAAAGAAAAAGGACTAATTCACAGTAGGAGGGGGAAGAAACGCATGCCCCAAAAAATGATTTTTTATTGGAAAACATGGATTTGGATGTAGATATTGAAAATATTAATTTCCCAGATGTAGAAGCACTGACTAGAGAAAATGTACAACATATTTATGCGCTCATGGTCCAGGAGGAGACATTTTCTGATGAATAAACATTTGTTGTGCAAAATGCCTCTTTTGATAGAGAATCTAAAAATTTGGTTTTTTAAAGAACTGTAAAGAGTAGAAATGGGAAACAACGGTCCACCACTAATATGAGAGATATGTTGCCTTATAAATTATCTTCCATTCATAAAGTTACAAGAGAGGCATTAGGCGTTTCAATTTCCAATATGGAGAAATAAAATGCTCAGTTAAAAGAAAAAATCAAAGAGTTGGAAGAAACCCTCATGCCTCCACCTATTCTGGCTTTCCATGTTGCCATGATTCGTCCAGAGAAATGTTTTCCATAAACCATAGAATCAAGTGCCAGAGTCAAGGGAATCTCAAATTTTATTATTTCTACTCGACATTTTGTCGAAGAGAATATTAAGAAAAGGATGTCATTAATATTAGATTTGTGGGATATGGAAAAAAAAAATTCCTCTCTCAGTCTGAGAATCTATAATAGAAGGGAATACTTGAATTCATATTTGAAAAATGACGAAGGATTTTATACAGATGGAGTTGTAATGTTTGCAACGAAGGTTTTAGCAATGACAAAGCAGTTGAGAAAGCAAGAAAATATACCTTCTATGAGCCGCATCAAACAACTAAAAGCCTACTGGATTGAAAGAATTAATGTATTAAAGGGACTGTCAACTCAATTGACTAATTTATCAAGAAGGAAAAATGAAGCATACTAAAAAATTCTTGATTTAGATATTATTGGAACCACTATTGAAGTCTTGGATCCTAAGTATCTCTCAAATTCAATGCTCATGACTCGACAACATTTCGAAGGACAAGTTGAGGAAATAAAAAGGGAATTGGCTAAAAGGTTTGATACTATGATTGAATTTACACATGATGATATTGATAGTTGGCATGTTGAGTACACAAATAAAAATGAGGATATTGAGAAATTGAAAAAGAGTTGTTTGACATTAATGTAAAAAAGGAGGTAACCACTTCTCTGTTAAGGAAGTATATTCAAGAATGGTTAAGAAATTCAATTGCCAAGATCTGTGGAATTCTAGAAGAAGCAGTTACAACCCGTAATCAAACCACAACAAGCAAGGGTGCAAAAGAAACAACAACAAGCAAATGAAAAGGAGAGAGAGATCATTAGTAAGTCAATATTGATCACATACTACTTCCTTTATCGGTTTTCATCCAGTTATTCTTCTTATTTAATTGAAAAGTTTAACTAAATCCCGATAAAATTCTTTTGTCTTCTTACCAGATCTTGTTGTTCGACACCCATCCATGTTCTTCTTTCTATTTCTTATTTTCTTGCACGTGTTTTATTTATGGTCTGTGCGAGCCCCAATCCCAGGCCTTTTGACGAACACATTTAATTTTGATGCGTTGTAACAGACATTATTATTTTTGAGAAATCCCAGAGAACTAATTTGGGATCAATTTTGATTGTATTTTATAACTCTGAGTCTTGAGTATAAAGTATTTTAAATTGATCTATCATAATATTTTTTTGAGCTATATAAGCAATACTCTATAAAAGTTCTTTTGTGCGAAAGGGCCATCTTCTTTTATTTTGAATGTGATCAGAAATTTTATTTTCACTATGATGGATGTGAGGAAATTTTGTTTATTTTCTGAAGTGTATGATGTCTGAGATTCCTGGTCCACTTATCAGGAATTCTCTTTTGAAAATATACTCTTATTTTTCAGAATTTTTATTTTTCTTGAGCATTAAAGATGGGATTGTCTTAAGGTCCTATATTATTCTTGATTCAGAATCACAAAGAGTATCATAAGCCAAAGATGAGTACCACCTCTTTAAAAATGCAGGAGGATTCATATCCTCCCAAGGTTTTCATTTTGGTCCTTGATGGATTCAAGTGTCAACATTTTTGGCGACCATACTCGGGAGAAAAATTGAAGATTTATATATGGTTTTGCATCAGAAAAGTACAAGACTTTGCCTCAGGATAACCAACCCCAGTTAGAAATCAGATTGAATAACCAATGAAGTATTTTTCTTTCTATTTCTTACTTTCTTGTACATGTTTTCTTTATGGTCTGTGGGAGCCCCAATCCCAGTCCTTTGGACGAACGCCTTTAATTTCAATGCACTGTAACAAACATTATTATTTTTGAGAAATCCCAGAGAACTAATTTGGGATCAATTTTGACTGTATTTTATAACTCTGAGTCTTGAGTATAAAGTATTTGAAATTGATATATCATAATCGTTTTTTGAGCTATATAAGCAGTACTCTATAAAATTTATCTTGTGCAAATGGGCCATCTTATTTTATTTTGAATGTGATCATAAATTGTATTTTCACTATGATGGATGTGAGGAAATTTTGTTTATTTTCTTAAATGTATGATGTCTGAGATTCCTGGTCCACTTCTCAGGAATTCTCTTTGGAAAATATACTCTTTATTTTTCAACATTTTTATTTTTCTTGAGCATTGAAGATGGGATTGTCTTAAGGTCCTATATTATTCTTGATTCAGAACCACAAATAGTATCATAAGCGAAAGCGGAGTACCACCTCTTTAAAAATGCAGGAGGATTCATATCCTCTGAGGTTTCCGTTTCGATCCTCGATGGTTTCGATTGTCAACATTTTTGGCGACCATACTAGGGAGAAAAATTAAATATTTAAATATGGTTTTGCATCACAAAAGTACATGAATTTGTCTGAGGATAACCAACCCCAGTTAGAAATCAGATTGAATAACCAATGTCATATTCTTCTTTCTATTTCTTAATTTCTTGTACATGTTTTCTTTACGGTCTGCAGGAGCCCCAATCCCAGTCCTTTGGATGAAGGCCTTTAATTTTCATGCACTGTAATATACATTATTATTTTTTAGAAATCCTAGAGAACTAATTTGGGATCAATTTTGATTGTATTTTATAACTCCGATTCTTGAGTATAAATTATTTGAAATTGATCTAACATAATCGTTTTTTGAGCTATATAAGTAGTACTCTATAAAATTTCTATTGTGAGAATGGGCCATATTCTTTTATTTTGAATGTGATCAGAAATTTTATTTTTACTATGATGGATGTGAGGAATTTTTTTTATTTTCTGAAATGTATGATGTCTGAGTTTCCTGGTCCACTTCTCAAGAATTCTCTTTTGAAAATATACTCTTTGTTTTTCAAAAATTTTATTTTTATTGAGCATTGAAGATGGGATTGTCTTAAGGTCCTATATTATTCTTGACTTGGAATCACAAAGAGTATCATAAGACAAAGATGAGTACCACCTCTTTAAAAATGCAGGAGGACTCATATCCTCCCAAGGTTTTTGTTTCGGTGCTTGATGGATTCAAGTGTCAACATTTTTGGCGACCATACTAGGGAGAAAAATTGAAGATTTAAATCTGGTTTTGCATCACAAAAGTACATGATTTTTCCTCGGGCTAACCAACCCTAGTTAGAAATCAGATTAAATAACCAATGAAGTATTATGCATCAACTATATTACCTTGTGATAACAAAAACTAGAACTAGAGAAGAATTAGAAAGGTATTTGGAAACGCTATTCCAAGAAGAAGAAAGAGAGATTCTCTGAAGACAAAGGAGAGATGAAAGACAAGATCAGAGAAATGAGAGACGAGATCGAAGGGTGCAAGAGAAGGGCATGAATTGAATATGGATGAATACAAAGGACCAATCAATAGAAGAAAAATCAAGCAGTTACATACCTCATAAAGAGAAAATCATAATCTTGAAGAAAATAAGAAACTTCCAGACATGGTTGAAAGGGAAGAAAGATGTGAAGAACCACATGAAGAAAGATGAGAATATAGAAATGAAGAAAGACAAGAAGGAATGCGAGAGGATAAAAGACATGAAGAAAGACGAGGATTTAGAAACCTGAGAAGGATAAGAGATTCCCCCCTCGATATTTGCGATGAACAACATGATCTCCCTTTTCTTCCTAAAGGTACTTTGAAATAATTTTCCATAGATGGAACAATCGATGCTAAAAGACATGCTGATTTTTTTCTAGATGTTTATGATTTTCACCTTGTTGAACATGATGATGGGATGTTAAGGTTATTTATTCAAACTTTTTTGGGCCAAGCTTATGAATAGTACACGACATTTCCCACCAAATCAATCAGCTCATTCGATGATCTCAAATCCATGTTCCTGAATATGTTCGCTCCCCTAGTTGCATATCACACTATTCTCACTAGTTTTACTCAATTTTGTCTAAAGAAAAATGAGAGGATAAGAGACTTTAATCTCCGATTCAATAAAACAATAAATGATATTCCTAAAGATAAAAGGCCTAATAATTCGGTAATACTTAGTTTTTATAAGAATTCCATGCCACCAAATGTGAAGTTTACTATTAGAGCCTCCAAAATTGAGACTAAGGATGAAGAAATGACCAAAGCTACAAAAATGGAGGAAAACATGATTGAAACAAACACTAACCCTAATACTATTCTTGAAAGAGTCCAAAGGAAGATGGATAATTTGAACATTAATGACCAAGGAGCATCCAGTTCAAAAAAGAATGAAGAACAAAAGCCATGACCTAGTGAAAATAAGGCAGTTAGTGGAGGATTTTTTAAAGGAACTATCTTGGATGTGAAGATGGATCCTGTTGCAGCGAAGAAGACAAAACAAAGAATCGAGATTGCACAAATGAATATAAATATTAGACAAATGCAAAATGAGATAACAAGGTTAAGAAGAAATGATAATTATGGGCCTAATCTGAGGATGCCAGTCCCAAAACAAAGAAGGAAGCCTACCCTAGAGAAAAGAACGAGGTTTAAAAATGTCAAAAATCAACAAGAGAAAGGGTTCTGAGACAACCAACCCATAACACAGTAATACTTGATGAGTTGTACAATGAACAAATGATCGAACCAAAAAATGATTTTTTTCCAGAAGAAGTCTTTGAATATGTACAGACGGATGGAAGGGAGGCATCCATGTATATACCTGAAGAATATGGAGAAGATCATATCTCACAAGAAAATGTTGTCCAAACACTGGCACATGTAAATAAGGCTAAGAATAAGGATAATTCTCAAAAATATAACGAGAAAGATAGAGAAAAAGAGAATGATAAAAGTAAGACAGCTAGCAAAGAAGTCGGAAAGAAAAAAATGTTTCTCAACCCCCTTCAAATGATATATAATGTTGTTGATGACTTGAGCAAGTTAAGGATTACTTTGCCTTTCACAAAAGTAGTAAAAATTCCCCAAAAAAGGGAAAAAAAAATTAAATTATTGGATGTTCCAGCTTGGAGAATTGAAGAAATAATTGTAAACCCAAAGTAGAGTCAGAATACATCAACAATAAAATTAAGAGGAAAGGCCCCACCTTTCTACATTTCAATAGAAAATCATGATGTTGTGCTCCACAATTGTCTAGTATATTTGGGTGCAACAGACAACATCATGCCCTTGGTGTTTATGGAATCACTTGGCATGAGTTACACCAAGTACTATGAAACAGGAGAGATAATCTACACAATTGATTCCAGGAAGGTGCTAACTTATGGAGAAATTAAATATTTTTATGCTTGGATTATTGTCGCTCCTCGTATCATTACATTTTTTAATATCATAGTTGTAGACCTACCTACAACATATAGGGTTGTCCTTGGAAGAGACTGGTTTTCCATGATTGGTGGCTATATAATGAACGATGGAATTTGTATGATGTTACCTGACGAAGATGGAGAAATGATCAAGGTTCCCCATGAACCCAGGAGACCCTTTTCTTTCAAAAAGAAGGACAACAAGTTGATGGAAGACTATATAGATGTTGGTATTGGGAACTATGTTATCCTTGATATGGAGCAAATCGAGGATATAAAGGATTATTATTTTTTTGTTTATCGGAGGATTTCATTTGATGGAGCCTATTCAAGCTCAAGGAGTGGAGTTTGGATTGTACTCAAAAGCACCGAGAAGATTGTATACCCACATGCCATCAGACTTGAGTTCCCTTGTACAAATAACAAAGCAGAATATGAGGCTCTAATTCAAAGAATGATACTGGCATTGGAGGTGAAGATCAAACATTTGATTGTGGCTGGTGATTCGGAAATTGGTCATAAATCAGGTCACTCAAAAGTATAAGATTAAAAAAGAAAGGCTCAAATTATATTTCAAAAGAGTAGATGAATTAATGGAGACTTTTGGTTCTTTCAATATTTCTTTATTGCAAGGGATAAAAATCAAAAGGCAGATTCTTTAGCATTGGTTTCTTCATTGTCAAACCCAGATGATATTCAGAGTTAAATACCTTTCTAATTAAAAATAGTTTTTCTACCTTTAGTCCCATATAATTGAGATTATCTTCAGGTGTTTGAAAATGATGAAGGCTTAAAGGATTTCCTAGAAAATGAAAACGATGATGAAGATAATAGTATTACTCGTGTCCCAAAGAATTGTGTCTATTCTAAATCTTTTTTCACAAGAGATGATCATACAAAGAGTCTCACTAAAGAAGTGTCATCCAGAAAAGTGCAAGAGACGAAGAAAGTTAATATTGGGACTGATAGTTCCCAGAAATACATAAACTTGGGAGTTGACTATACATTTGAAGAACTTGATCAATATATTTCCCTCTTCAAAGAATGTTTTGAATTTTTTTCTTGGAGTTATGATGATCTAAAGGCCTATGAAAAGTTGATATTTCATCATATTATCCCACTAAGAGAAGGATCAAATCCCTTTAAGAAAAAAATAAGGATGATGAATCCAAAATTAAAACTATTGGTGAAAATCAAGTTGGAAAATTTGAAGAAAGCCAGAGTAATATATCCCATCAAACACTTTGACTGGATTTCAAATCCACTGATTGTGAGGAAGAAGATTGGGGATATTTGGATGTGTGTGGATTTAGAGACCTCAACAAGTCAAGTGTAAAAGACAATTATCCTCTACCTAATATGGAATTCCTTCTTCAACAAGTCACTGGATCTTATTGTGTGTCCATGCAGGATAGTTTCTCTGGATACAACCAAGTTTTAGTCATAGAGGAAGACAGGCCTAAGATGACTTTCATAACACCATGGGAGACATATGCATATGCTCATATGAATTTTGGTTTGAAAAATGATAGAGAAACCTTCCAAAGGGCTATGTACCATGAATTTGAAGGTTTGATAGGAAAATTCATGGCAGATTACCAGGATGATATGACAATCCATTCAAAAACAAGAAGTGAGTGTATTAATAATCTGAGGAAAGTATTTGAAAGATGTAGAATGTATGGTGTCTCTCTAAATCCAAAGGAATGTTTATTCGTTGTAATTGAGGGAAAGTTGTTGGGGCATATTGTATGTAAATAAGGAATCTATATTGACCCAGAAAGGGTGAAGGATATCAATGAACTCAATCCTCCATCTTATAAAAAGGGAGTCCAATCATTTTTTTTCAAGATAAACTTTGTGTGAAGATTTGTTCCAAATTATGTGAGCATAGTAAAGTTGATTAATGTGTTGTTAAAGAAAGATAAAAGGTTTGAATGGAATTCAAATACAAAATAATCCTTTAATAACATTAAAACGTCAATTACCAAAACACCTGTGCTCATCAGTCTAGATTTTCAAAGATATTTTATTATGTACTCATTTGCCACATAGAGTGTTGTAGCATCAATCCTTAATCAAATAAATTCTACAAGCAAAGAGTTACCAATCAAATTTATGATTAAGATCCTCCATGATTATGAATTAAGATACTCAGAATTGGAGAATCAAGACTTGTCTCTTGTAAACACAGTAGCACATTTTAGGACCTAAATTTTAAATTTGAACCAACAATTGAGAGAAGGGAAATGGGCAAATTGACTGGAAAAAATTCAAGAATATGACATTGAAATCAAGCCTCTGAAAGCGGTCAAAGGGAAAGTATTGTGCAAGCTCATTGAAAATAGTGATGCCCTAAATGGAATGATTTCACTTTCCATTGGAAATCCTATATCTAATTCAGAGTGGTATAAAAATATTGTATTTTATTTGAAATATGAACAATTTCCCATTAGCATGACTCCAAAGGAAAGAAGAAATTTAAAGATAAAGTCAAACCAGTATGTCTTGATTGTTGAAGTATTATTCAGAAGGAATTATGATGGCATGTTACTGAGATGTGTTGAAGAAAAGATAGCTAAAGAACTGATACAATAATTTCATGAAGGAATATGTAGAGGAAATTTTGCACCTACTGCCACAACGCATAAAATAATAAGAGCCAGATATTATTGGCCATCAATCTTCAAGGATTCATACGCGATGGTGACAAAATGCACCCTTTGTCAACAATTTTCAGGAAAGATGAAATGGTCTACAATGCCTTTACAACCCATGTCAGTAGAAAAATCATTCACACAATGGGGATTGGGCATCATTAGGCCAATAAATAAAAAATCAAGTAAGGGGCATGTATATATTCTTACTGCTATAGACTATTTCAAAAAATGGCAGGAGATAATAACATTGAAAAAGGATGACTCTAAAGAATTGATTACATTTTCCAAGGATAATATATTATCAAGATTTGTTGTTTCAAAGAAATTAATTACAGACAACGGCTCAATTTTCATTGGATCAAAGTTCACAAACTTTTGCGGAGAATATGGTATTGTGATGTGACAATCATCGAATTATTATCCACAAGGGAATGGCCTAGCTAAATCTACAAATAAGACGTTGATTAAAATCCTAAAGAAAACTATCGATAGAAATCAAAAGAATTGGCATTTGAAATTGATAGATGCCTTTTGGGAGAGCAGAATGGCTACAAAATATAGCACTGGGATGTCCCCTTATATGTTGGTTTATGGAAAGGAAACAAATATGCCAATCAACCTCGAATTGAATGCCTTGGTTTATGTAGTCAACATGGAAGATAGTGAAGAAACTTCCCCTTTGAAAAGGAGATTGAATCAATTATTGAAATTAGAAGAAGAAATAAGTGAGGCCTTGCATAAAATATCATAGAGGAAAAAAAATGTTAAGAGATACTTTGATCAAATTGAAACGATCAAGAACTTTCAAAAAGGGGAATTGGTATTACTTTGGAACAGATAAAAGGAAAATCCATCAATGTATACGAAATTTTAGGCACTCTAGATCGGGCCTAACTTCATTAAGAAAATTATGGGTTTTAATTCATATATGCTTAAATAAATGAAGGGAAAGATGTTGATGTTTCATGTCGATGGGAAACATATGAAAAGTTTCTTCTCCTGAAAAACATTCTCTTTTCTTTGTACATATCTTTTTCATTTTATTTTGTACATCCTCATTGTCTCTACTCCATTTCCCAAAGGATAAAACATCTAGTCATGAGATTCTAGATTCTTGATAACCCGCAGGGGGTTATCATCCCATAGTTAGATCCAGTTTTTGAACCCCTTTTTGCGCTTCCCCTTTATTTCTATTTCCCCGTTTATTTTCTTACCTTTTCTTTCCCCTTCCCCAATCTCTCGTATTCCCCTCTTTTCCCCTTTCTTTGTTGTAATAATATTACCATACTTAGTTTTTTTCATTATGTTTGCGGACGTTCAGACATGCATACTTTTAGACTCATGTTATCCTCTCTTTACCTCTGTATAAGTCTGTCCAACACTTAGATTATTTTTTCATCATGGACTTTTAGAATTTTGGACTCGCGGACCTGCCTTTTCATATTAGTCACCCACTATGATTCTTCACCATTACATGTCCCTTCCTTCACATTTTTTGATGTCACATTTAATTTTATCACTATAGACTCAACTATTAAATTTATTGTTGAAGTGGTCATTAATTAATGATGATTATATCAACTCTAATGATATTTATTTTGAGTTAATTCTCCTGTAAAAATAAATCTAACTCAAAATCATTTTACTATGCAAAGTTATGTTTCAAGAAAATATGGCCATCTCTGCGAAGACAGTCATGAGAAAATAGTCTTTCAGTGGTGATACTTTGAACCTCCTCACTAGAGAAGACCATAACTATCATTGGTCTCGCTCATACTGGTATTATTCAACTTTGTTGGGTAAAGAGAACAACAAGGTGTGGACCTCAGGAATAGTTCTCGTGGGATGCATTCCAGAAGTCTTTGAATGCAAGGATATTGTCACCTGGTGCATCTACAAGCTTATTCAAAACATAAGGGTCATCGCGTTGCAGAATAGTTTTCCTATTTCATTGGCATCTTCAATATTCAGAGAGATGTTGAAGTTTCCAGATTCGAACATGGTTTATAAAGGGGAGAAAGCTATAAATTTCCTAAAAATAAAGAATAACATAATATAAATTCTTCAAGAGGATCTACATCAACCTACATCAATTCCTGAAGATATATCCATAATTCAAGTAAGTTCCTTAAAAAATACTTATAAGTAAATTGCCTGATTGTTTACATAAATTGTTGGCCAAGACTCTACATAAACCATTCCCCGAATGGAATTGTATACTACATTTAATGGTTCATGAAAATGTTATCTTCGACTAGGTGAAGATTATTTCGAATGAAATCATTGCACATTTGACTAATTTCAAGACCAAGAAAAAGTTTTATATGTCATCTTATATGATATTTTCTATTACATACTGTCACATAGTTTAGGGTTTAATCATTTCCCGAAGAGTGAAAATAAAGATGGACACTGTGGTCATGTGGTATCAAGCTCTATGGAGGCAGAGAGTCAACCATCATTTCTATGAGGTATATTATGATTTTGTTTCTAAACTAAAGAAGTTGTTATTTGGAGAAGACACTTCCCGGCTATCATTGGAGGCAACGACTTTTCTAAAGGGAAAAGGAGTTCTTGAGAAAATGGAGGACTACAATATCATCAAGGTTTTCTGCTCTATCGAAAAACCTATTTTTCTCCCTTATTATATATCTGATAAGTTGTTTATAATTGAGACAATATAAATTTTGGTTCCATACTTTCTCTGAAAAAAGAAAAAAGAAGTTCATACCTCTCCCGTGGAAAGTTGGTGAAATTCTTCTCTGAGGGATTTCCAAAATAGATGAATATGTTGCTTGTTTCGATTATTCTAACCTAAGATTCGCAGAGGAAATGAATGGTTTCAACCCTAATCATATTTTTTATAATCATTTTATTTTAGTTGGATTCATCCCTGCACTGATAAATTAAGCCATCAGCGGAGAAGAATAAAATGATAGGCACAATCCAAATAATAAAGAATCTGACAAAGACTCTGGATATATAGAGACTGTTATAAGTACCACAGAGCAGCATAAATAAAGAGGTAAATCCACAAGTGAGAAAAATGTCGAGTCACCAGCTATCTCTCAAAGAAGTTCCCTACCAAAGGCAAATCCTTAGCCATGGACATCCCACACAAGAAAAATGCATAGTAATAACTAAGGAGATGATGAAGAGAGGAACCCTACTAAGGGGAACCTGGAGAAACCCCATAAATTAAAAGTAAAGARAAAAAGGACTAATTCACAKTAGGAGGGGGAAGAAACACATGCCCCCAAAAATAATTTGTTGTTCGACAACATGGATTTGGATGTATATATTAAAAATATTACTTTCCTAGATGTAGAAGCACCGACTGGAGAAAATGTAAAACATATTTTCGTGCTCAWGGTCTAGGAGGAGACATTTTCCAATGAAGAAACATTTGTTTTGAAAAATGCCTCTTTTGATAGAGAATCTAAAAAGCTGGTTTTTGAAAGAACTACAAAGAGTAGAGCTGGGAAACTACGGTCCACCATTGATACGAGAGATATGTTGCCTTCTATATTATATTCCATTCATAAAGTTACAGGAGAGGCACTGGACATTTCAATTGTCAATATGGAGAAAGAAAATGCTCAGTTAAAAGAAAAAATCAAAGAATTGGAAGAAAACCTCATGCCTCCACCTATTCTGGCTTCCCTTGTTGCCATGATTCGTCTTGAGAAACATTTTCCAGAAACCCCAGAATCAAGTGCCAGAGTCAAGGGAATCTCAAATTTGATTATTGATACTTGAAATTATGTCAAAGAGAATATTAATAAAAGTATGTCATTAATATTAGAATTGTGGGATATGGAAAAAAGTTTTTCCTCTCTCAGTCTGAGAATATGGAATAACAGGGAATACTTGAATTCAAATTTGAAAAATGAAGATTATATAGATGGAGTTGCAATGTTTGCAATGAAGGTTTTGGAAATGATAGATCAGTTGAGAAAGAAATAAAATATACCTTCTCTGAGCTGCATCAAACAACTAAAATCATGCTGGATTGAAATAATTGACATATTAAAGGGACTACCAACTCAATTGACTGATTTATCAAGAAGGAAAATTCAAGCATACTAAAAAATTCTTGATTTAGATATTGTTGGAACCATTATTAAAGACTTAGATCTTAGGTATGCTGGAACCACTATTGAAGTCTGAGATCCTAAGTATCTCTCAAATTCAATGCTCATGAATCGACAACATTTCAAAGGAAAAGTTGAAGAACTAAAAAGGACATCAGTTGAAAGGTTCAATATTATGATTGAATTTACACATGATGATATTTCCAACTGGATTGTTGAGTACCTAAACCTTTAATCACTCTGAAGAAACTGAAACCTAGGGTTTGAAAGAAGCGGTATCAACAACACACAGAATGGTTACTAAAGGGGGTGGGAGTTGAACCCCCTCATACAAGTAGGTAGTGGTGGATAAGGGGAAAGGCCCACGGGGCGTGGGTTTCAAAGAACTATTGACAAGCACCTCGATATCAAGATTGGAAAATAACCAGGAGAGAAACGAAGAAAAAAGGTAACGCATGGGGGAGGAAGTCAAATAAGCGCAAGAACCATTGAACCCTAGTGGGACAAATGGGTGCCACCCATGTAAACCTAAAACCACAATGATACCAAGAGTTATACTAGAAGACCCACAAACGCAACTCTATTGGGACCAAATGAAGACTAATGCACTAATTTGAAAATTCATGGGGTTGTGGCCCACGGAAAGAACATTGCGCAACTAGATAAAATATCATTGGAAGCCAAGTGGAGAAGTGGAGCTCCACCTGGTTTCGAAATATTTCTTCACAACAATTTTTATGAACCTGGAGGAGAGAGATAAAGTCTTTGAGGGGGGTCCATACTTCCATGCCTCAGCAGGGTTGTACATGTGGCCGTGGAAGGAAAACTTATCCCCAAAGAAAGAAACCTTTAAAAATGTCCCAGTCTGGCTGAGGTTTTACTCCCTACTGCTAGACTACTCGTTGTTGTCCACCTTCGAAGCAATCGAGAATAAGCTGGGAAAATATGTCAAGACATTGGAAGCAACCCTAAAAGGGATATATACATCATATGCAAGGATCTTCATAGAGATGGATGTGTTGGGGGCACTCCCAAAACCATAAGCCTAGAATTCAGGGATGAGGAATGGATACAAAGCATCGACTATGAGCAGATCCCCTTCCAATATAGAATATTCCATGAACATGGACACCTAATCATAGAATGTCCACTCAACAAAAAACAAGAAATGAAAAATACGAAAACACAGCAGGATGAGGACGGGTTTGTAAAACCTAATCACAGAAATAGAGCAAACAAGAAACCAAGCAAAGCCCCAACAGGAAGAAACCCAGAAGCTAGGACTAGACCAGAAGGAAGGGACAAGGCTAACCAAGGGGAATAAGGAGGAAAGGAAAAGAAAAAATCTAGAGAAACTAGGGAATAATCAACTCAGGAGGACACAGATATTCCAAGCAATAAGAGGGAACATGGAGGTACCACAATTCCTATGGAAAGAGGCAACGAAGATACCAACACCCCAATGCAGGAGGAAAATGAAGACTCAAAGATGACACAAAGCGAGGTAGGCACGGAAGATCCGGATCTCAGAAACATTATGGAAAGCGAAGGAATATACCTCCCAAACATATTGGAACAATGGAAAAAGAAGGGAGTAGACAACGTGCCAGCGGAGCAACTATTTCGTATCCAATACATTTTCCTTCTGAGAGAGGAAGAAAAAACCAGAGGGATCAAGCGCACGCATGGTGATATAGGACACCTCTAAATCAAATCAAGTGAGGAACAATCATAGCAGTCACCCAAGCAGACAAGGTGGAAGAAAGGAAGGAAATCAAACAACGTACCCCTACAAGAACTAGGAGCCCTGTTGATCAATTCACGTAAGATCCAAAAAATCTTCCCCAACTCCCCCCCACATGTTTAAATGAATATTATAACATGTAATATAAGAGGCCTAAACAACCCATGAAAACAAATAATCCTTAAAAATAGACTGAGGAAGGAACAACCTGACCTCTGTTTCATTCAAGAGAAAAAATGCAATGTAGACAGAATGGAAACAATCAGTAAACAACAATGGAGTAAGTAGAAGGTTTTGGCTATTGAAGGCCAACCTATGGTAGGCGATATACTCACCTTGTGGAACCCACACTCGCTAACCCTACTATCAGCTGAAGCAATGAGACACACACTTTCGGTTACCATGAAAATTATAGGTAACACTGAGGTGATTCTATGCACAAATGTGTATGGCCCCTAGAGGTTGGAAGAAAAAAGGAGAATGCTCCTAGACCTCGAATATCTACAGACCCGAGCCTGCAACCTCCACTGGATCTTAGTAGGGGACTTCAAAATCATCATGACACTTGCGGAGAAAAAAGGGGGCACCAGGAGATTAGATAGAGACGCAGAGGAATTTTCATCTTTCATTGAAGCAATGGAGATGTTGGACATCAGAGCCAACAATGGGCAATTCACCTAGAATAACAAAATAATTAACCACTACCAAGTAGCAACAAGGCTAGATAGATTCCTAGTGTCAGAGTCTATTATTCTGCAGGGACTAACCTTAGAGTGCAACATCCTCCCATGGGGGGGTTCAGACCATTGGCCAGTTCAATTGGAATCAAACTTCCAAACCACTCTGAAGAACAGACCCTTTAGATTTGAGAAATTTTGGATCAATCATCCCACTTTCAAGGAGAATATCAAACAATGGTGGAGGGAGGAATTATCTGATCAAGGGACAAGGATGTTCAAACTTTATAAGAGAATTAAGTACATCAAATACAAACTCAAGGAGTGGAACAAGTCAATCTTTGGAAACATAAACCAAGAGAAGAAAAATATCGAGGAAAGAATGAGGATACTCCAGGAAATCTGCATATATGAGGGCTACACAGAGGAGAGGAAAAGAGAAGATATCCAAATGATCCAAGAATGGGAAGAAAGATGTCAGCAGGAAGAGACTCTATGGCGCCAAAAGTCCAGAATCAGGTAGCTAAAGGAAGGGGAGCAGCATACCAGGTTTTTTCATAGAATAACCATTGCAAGAAGAACACACAACAAAATCCTAAAAATCAGAGATCAGGATGGGATCGAAAGAGAATCCCACAAGGAAATTGAAAATACATTGGTCAATCACTTTGAAGGGATAGCCTAGGAACCTAATCAAGATAGAACAGAGGACATACAAAGGATTACTCAACACATCCCTAGGTTGGTCACTGAGGAACAAAATATCAATCTAAACAAACCCATAAAAGAGGAGGAAATCGACCAAGTGGTCCAGGAGATGCCCAATGGAAAGGCCCCAGGACCAGACGGTTTCACATTGGAATTTTTCAAAGCTTGTTGGGAAGAGGTTAAACAAGATGTTTATGGGGTGGTGGAAGACTCCAGACACTCGACTTACATTATGAAAGCTTTAAATTCCATAATGATCACACTAATCCCAAAAGAAAATGAAGCAAGGACCCCGGGTCTCTATAGGCCTATAGCCCTATGCAATGTAGTGAACAAGATAATCTCCAAAGTCATAGCCAATCACTTGAAACCTCTCCTGCCCATACTGATTTCACACGAACAGGCTGGATTCATAGAGGGAAGACAAATATTGGACAACATCACCCATGCCCATGAGCTTATACACACGCTGAAAAGCCAAAGGAGAGGAAGGATGATAATTCAACTTGACCTGGCGAAAGCTTACGACAAATTTAGTTGGCACTATATGGACAAGATGCTGGAAGCCTTTGGGTTTGAACAACACTGGATCAACTGGATTTTCAATCTAGTCTCAACAACAAGTCATTCTCTGCTAATCAATGGAGCCCCAACAAAACCCTACTAGACTTCGCAAGGTATAAGACAATGAGACCCGCTACCCCCCTTCCTGTTCATTCTGATGATGGAAGGGCTCAACAGAAGAATAAAAAACACAATTGCAGCAGGAGAATTAAAAGGCATCAAACCTTTCAAAAACTTTCCAACCTCCACACACCAACAGTTTGTGGATGATACCCTACTCCATGGTACACCCACGGTCAAGGAAGAAAAAACCTACAAAATAATCTTAGAAGACTTTGGGGAAGCCTTTGGGGTAGAGATAAACCACTCCAAATCCATGATCCATTTCTTTAACACTAATCCTGCAATTCAAAGGAACCTAGCCAACATTCTGGGGTTTGAACGGAAAATGCTCCCAACGAAATACTTAGGAATCCCCTTGAAGGACAGAGATTTCAAAATGGCAACGTGGGAAGGAGTGATCAACAAACTGCAAGATAGGGTAAAAAATTAGACCTACAGAGCTCTCAACCTGGTAGGGAGGCTTATCTTCACCAAATCAGTTCTACAAGAAATTCCAGCATATATGATGTAAGTGTTTCCAGCTCCCAAAGGAGTAATACAAAAGATAAGAGCCATTCAAAGATATTTCCTATGGTGAGGTGCAAAAACTAAAAATAAATGGGCCCTGGTAGTCTAGGAGAAGGTTTGCAGACCAAAAGGAAAAGGAGGCATGGGGTTACAAGACCCAGAGATAACCAATGAAGCCTACGGGGAAAAACTCTAGTGGAGATGGGTCAACGATGATTCAGTACCGTGGAAAAACCTCTGGAAGGACAAGTATTCCCAGAAAATTAATGATCAGGACCACATTTGTTTCATGGGCACAAGGGAGGGATCAGCCATATGGAATCTATCATGGCACAACAAGAATTGGATCCATAAACACAGCTTTTGGGAAGTCAGAAATGGTCAAACAACCAGATTCTGGGAGGACACATGGCAACAAGAACCTGGAATGGAACATCCGGACAAGGAGGAACTACAACAGGAAATGACAGCGTAAGGTAAAACAAAAATCCATCACTACTCAAAGCAAATAATAGATAGCAACAGATGGAGGACCGAAGACAACTTCAACCCCCAAAATAGAGATTGTATTGCAACCCAAGCGAAAGAGGTGGAAGAGGAACTAGGGAAAAGGAAAATTTCAGTCTCAAAGGACTAGGATCAATTAAGGCGGGGCAGGGAAAATGGGGGGGAATTCAACTTATAATAAGCATGGCAGCACATTGCAGACCAGGAGGAGGAGGACCCAACGCAATAGTGGGGAAAGATTTGGCACAACCCACAATGGCCAAAAAAAAAACTATTCGAATGGTTAGTACTCCACAACATAATTATAACCTGGGAAAATACTAGGAAAAGGGGTTATATACGTCCATCTCGCTGCCACCTCTGTCAAGCAAAAGTGGAAACAACCAATCACCTCCTCGACGAGTGTAGTTACACAACAGAGATATGGGATTGGGCGACTGATATATATCAACAATTGGAATGAGAGTTACAGAAAAAACGAAATGGTGAACCGCTACTGGGAAATAGTGTCGGGGATGATAATTTGGGAAATATGGAAAGAAAGGAATCAGAGCATCTTCAGGAATGAAGGTCTACTAGAAGGAAATCTCAAGGAGACAATAATCTCACAAATACGAGAAATGGTGCAGAGCTGCAACTGCAAGAAGGAAAAAATGCAACTCACTGACCAAGACGCCTGCATCCTGGAGTTCTTTCACCTAAAGGATGGGTGCAACAGATCAACGGTTGTGAGGTATCTGCAACTCCAAATAGGATACCGCAACTGGACCCCCCCTCCCCGTTGGGGTTCCTCAAACTAAATTTTGATGGGGTGGAAAAAGGCAACCCGGGAGTGGTAGGGATGGGAGGGGCTATCAGAGGCAATGGTGGTAAGATCATCTGGATGTATTCTAGGAGTATGGGAAATTCAACCAACAATGCAGCGGAATTTGGAGCTCTGGAACTTGTCCTTGAAATCCTAAGGCGTGAAGGGATGACAAACACAATCGTGGAAGGTGACTCAACCCTAGTCATCAACATGGTGAAGAGACTCCAGAATGGAACCATAGTCAGCAAGGTTTAGAGACAGTGGTGCCTTTCCCTCTCCCTACAAAAAATCCAGGAGCATCTGAAAAATATGAATACAGTAGAGTTGCGTTGGGTCTGCAAATCAACGAATGGCCTGGCGGACAAACTAGCCAATGAGGGGGTAGATAAGGAAGGACTAGAACTAGGCACTACCTAGATCAGCATCCCAAATGGTCAACTCATAATAGACTACATCCAGCTAGCGACAAAATACCATGAAGGCAGGTCACATCGAGAAGGGCAGTGCAAGGCCCAATGGCGAGCATGCGGAACCTAGGCAGGATATGACTATCTAACACTCGGTCACCAATCAACATGCAAGATCAACATCAAAAACATGTGAGAGTATGATAGCAAGACCCTAGTGACAAAAAGAAGAGCAAAGAAAGAAGTAAGGAAAGTATAGACGAGAAACCACATATAATGAATGACATAAGGCATGAGGGAGTGACATGGCCCAGACTCGATCCTCCATACCAAAGCTCAGATATGAACAACAACACGGTAGGATCTCATATGAGCAGGGGCAGGAACCCATACAAGGATAAAATATGATTCATCATGATCATACGAACCACAACCGAAATAAAGATTGGGAGTGATTACCAATACGGGCAAGCCATGATTGGAAGGACAAGTGCACAACAGGAGAATCCCAATAAGAGGAACGACAATAGAAATAAACATAATCAGAAGAAGTGCAATATCAGGGACTACCACATATATAAGGACTGGGGAAAAAACAACCTCTGTGAAGGGAGGTACAAGATGAATAACTGGCAAAGGAGCTGCGACAGACCCAGCGGGACAGTGAGAATGAAGCGAACGGATAGGAAGAGAAACCCCCTTAGAAAGGAAGTCCCAAATAGTCCACAACGGATATCAAGAATGGAGTAGGCGGAAAAAGAGGCATAGGGAACCTTCCAAACTCTAGTAATGCCAAAAGGAAAAGAGACCATTACCCACTGGGAAAAGGAAATAAAAGGAAAGAGAAAAGGAAAAGCATGGGATGCAATGGCACAGGAAATAGACTGGGTCATTGATTCGGGGGCCACGCGGCCCAAGGAAACCCTATACCAGAAAATAGTGGATATGGCATGGATAACGAATATGATGATTGGTAAATAGATTACGGAAATGGATGCTAGATAGGAGGATAACAAGGAACTCAAGAAGATGTAGGAAGAAATCCTGAGATGCATCTACAGCTTGGAAACCATCACGAAACTTCTATTTGAGGTCGAGAAGGACCAAAAATCTAAGTTGGAGTAGTTGGCCGCTCAATTTCACCTCTACATGTGCTATGTCCACCACATGGATATCACACCAGCCGATGGCAATGGTGCTCTAGCCCACATCAGAAAGACTCGCACGATCCCCCAGAAGGAGGAAAACAAGAGCCAGGTGGATGGTGGGAAGAAAAATTTCATTGTCTTGGACTAGTGAAAGGTTAGTCAAATGGTTAGTGTGGTCACGACCCTCTCAGACCTAGTAGGTTGGTGCAACATC
The DNA here is from genome assembly GCA_009831015.1 of Picea engelmannii. NCBI lineage: Eukaryota > Viridiplantae > Streptophyta > Pinopsida > Pinales > Pinaceae > Picea > Picea engelmannii. The sequence goes on along the minus strand of ML794444.1, from coordinate 297,823 downwards.
TGTCTTCTTTTTATGTTAATATTTCTTTTCCTTTTAAAATTGGTTATGGTGGGACTGGCCTAGTTTCCCCTAGTGGAAAACTAGTTCCTCCCCTCGAATATATCAGTAAGCGCAACTCGGGAAACCCTGGTCTGGTTTCCTATTAGGTAGACCAGGAGCCCCCCCCTTTTTTGTATCATAATTTTGCAGTGATATAGTTACCTCTACTCACTTACAAAAAAAAACTGGCTTGTTGAGTACACAAATAAAAATGAGGATATTGAGAATACTTTATGAAACTTGTCTATTGATTTAAGAGAAATTGAAAAAGAGTTGTTTGACATTAAATTAAAACAAGAGGTAATCATTTCTCCATTAAGAGAGTATATTCAAGAATGGTTAAGCAATTCAATTGCCAAGATCTCCGGAATTCCAACAAAAGCAATTATGACTAGTAATCAAACTACAACAAGAAAGGGTACAAAAGAAACAACAACAATAAAATAAAAAAGAGAGATACCATCATATTAAGCCCATATTGATCACATATTGTTTCCTTTATCAATTTTCATCCAGTTATTCTTCTTCTTTAACTTATACTAATAAACTTATTTTTTCTTCTTACTAGATCTTGTTGTTCAACACCCGCGCATGTTCGTCTTTCTATTTCTTACTTTATTGTACATGTTTTCTTTATGGTCTGCGGGAGCCCCAATCCGTGTCCTTTGAACGAACGCATTTAATTTCAATGCGCTGTAACAAACATTATTATTTTTTAGAAATCCCAGAGAACTAATTCGGGATCAATTTTGACTTCATTTTATAACTCTGAGTCTTGAGTGTAGAGTTTTTGAAATTGATCTATCATAATATGTTTTTGAGCTATATAAGAAGTACTCTATAAAATTTCTCTTGTGCGAATGGGACATCTTCTTTTATTTTGAATGTGATTAGAAATTTTATTTTCAGTATGATGGATGTGAGGAAATTTTGTTTATTTTCCAAAATGTATGATGTCTAAGATTCCTGGTCCACTTCTCAAGAATTCTCTTTTGAAAAATATACTCTTTATTTTTCAACATTTTTATTTTCCTTGAGAACTGAAGATGGGATTGTCTTAAGGTCCTATATTATTCTTGATTCAGAATCACAAAGAATATCATAATCCAAATATGAGTACCACATCTTTAAAAATGCATGAGGATTTATATCCTCGTGAGGTTTCCATTTCAGTCCTTAACGGATTCAAGTGTCAACAGTTACATAACCCAAATGGCATAACCAGCCATTCAAACAAGCCTTGCTTGGTCTTGAAATTATTTTTCCATATGTCATCTTTTGCAATTATGATATGATGGTAACCACCTCTCAAGTCCAACTTAGTGAAATACACAACATTCTTTAATTGATCTAATAGATCATCAATTCTGGGAAGATGATAACGGTTCTTGACCATAATCTTGTTCAAGGCTCGAAAATCAATACACATCCTCCACGTGCCATCTTTATTCAGAACTAGTAAAATAGGAGAACCACATGGAGAGGATATTGGTCTGATGATTCCTTTATCAAGAAGCTCTTGAACTTGCTTCTTTATTTCTGCATTTTCGATTATTTATTACCAGTACATTCCCATGTTTGGAAGAGGAGCATCTTGTTGAAAATATATTTCATGTTCAACCTCTATTTTAGGAGGCAACCCTGTATGTTCATGAAACAACTCATCATAATTAGATATGTTGTTGATAAAATCATGTTTATGATTTGGATCACTACCTAATAAAGCATCTGTTATGTCTTCTTTTTTCTGTTTTACTATCATGAGAACAAAACATTTACTTACACTGATGAGTCTCTTCATTTGTCCCGTGCTCACTAAAGAAACATTAGTTTTGATGCAATGATATTTGACAATATATTCAACCGCATCCTTGAAAATATGATATTTAGTCTCTTCTAGGTAGAATGCAACCTTCCTGTCAAATATATATGGACTACACAAGACAATGTTGAAATTTTCAAGAGGCACAACATTGTAACTCAACCTCGTCAAAGAAATTAACTATTATTGAAAATCTAATATTACACTACTTCGTCACCTGCAACTTAACATTGTCACACACCGAACCTAATGGATATGGATATTTATGAGGTGTCATCTTCAATCCCAACTTCTTAACAATTTCTTCAGATATTAGATTAACTTGAGATCCACTATCAAATAAGGTATCTACCTTGGTATTCTTGACTATGAATATGACATGAAAAACCTCGCTTCTCTTCTTTTGATCAATATCACTTTCCACTTTGGCAGTTTGAACTGAATAATGTGAATTGATAGCTGATATACCTTTTCTTTCTATGGCCATGATCTTGGATTCATCTCTAGAATCTGACCCTAGATCTTGATGAGTTGATGCAACAGTCTTTTGCTTCCCTTTTTCCTTGAATTTCCTTGGTCATAATTCTGGATGCAACTTCCAACACTATGATTCCTCATGTCCCTTTTTCTTACAGTGGGAACATGTAGGTCTTCCCTCATCTTTATTCACTATGGATGATTTCTTACTCTTCCATTTACCTTTAGATTTCTTCTTGAACTTGAATATCTTATTATCTTCACTCGCATGCTTACCCTTACTATCCTCTATATGTGTAGCTTGTACTAACATCTTATCAATTTAATTAGGGATAAACATTAGAATAGTGTGATGAAGATATGAGTGCATGCCACCAATATACTTCAGAAGAGTTTCATGAGTATACAATGGAATTCCTAGGGATAATGCCTTCTTTGTGAATTCTTGTGTATATGCCTAAATGTTTTGGCCTTTACACGGTCTTGGATGCTGCCACTCGATCATTATCATTTGTGTATGTGCCAGTGGATAAAATTGTTTCCTTATAGCCTTAGTAAACTTTTCCAAGGAAGAGATTACTTTACCCTTTTGTAACACCCTGGTTTTAACGCTTATGAACTATAATGTATTATGTAATTGTGACTTAGGCTAGTAATCCAGTAAAGTTTAAAAGGGGCTAGAGTGCCTAGGAAATGTAATACTTCATATACATTAATAAAATACACCGTTGGTTGTAAGAAGGGAAAGGAAAAAAGAGATAGGGGGATATGATTCCACGAGAGAGGGGGCTTGAGGGGATAAGTCTTTTTATTATTATTTTATTTACCCCTAATTGATTTTATGGAGAAAAGGAGTTACATGAGATTCTTGGGAGGGAGGACATGTGGCTCTTGTCTTCATGTAATTATATAAAAATACCTTGGGGGCTATTTTGGGGTTGTTCTTCTCCCTTGCTCATATTATGTTCTTCTTCTTCTTCCTTTTTCCTCACTCATTATGGCTATTTTGTGTGATCTTGGGATGAGCATGGAAACAAATAGATGGAAGAGGAGAGTCATTGCTAAATGGATGTAATATAATTTATTGATAATTCCAGGAGGGAATGGATTCATGTGTGCATGAGATTGATGTAAGTTCGGATAGAACTGTCCACAACTGAGAATCCTTGGAGTTTCCAGTAGGGAGATTTCCTAACCAATTGCACTGGAGCCCTGGAGAGAAATGGGACAGTGTGAGGGAATACATGGCAGAGAAAGGTGTTTTTTTCTTTGGGTTGTGTAGGTTGAGGGGGAAAGAGAGATGAAAATTTGGATTTGTTGTGTGGATTGGAAACCTGAGAGCTAGTTAGCCAACTGATGTGTGTTTTAGATTTGGCCTAGGAATCACCCTTGTGGATTCATAGCCCTGGCTCAAGGGTGACCTATTGTTGAGAGTAAAAGAAAAATAACGTCTATGGTTGGGAGGAACGTCCATGGTCTGCAGCCAGTTGGTGGATGTTTACCTAAAAAGATAAGTGCTCTTTGTGTTTTTTGTATAATGTTTAATTCCACTGTGTATTTAATTATCTCTGAGATATGTATTTTAATGTGCGTGTCTGCTGGTTATTTGTTGTGCATGACACATTGTCTGCTTCTTTATGCTATAGCATGAATATTTATTTTCGCATGTGGTTCTCATGTCTCTTAATTAACTTAGAAGTGATTCGATTTGAGATAAGTCACTGTGAATTGAGTCCCTGGACTGTAGCGTGCCTCGCCTCTGGGTGGATGGGTGTGTTGAATTCAAATTAAGTGGCGTAGCCTCACTTGTGGGTGGTTGGGTATGTTACAGATTGGTATTAGAGATTTTGGTTGAAACACCGACCCGATATGGGTCGGGTCTATTGGTCAGATTCTCATGGTTGAGATCAATTTATGACCTTGAAATCATAAAGCTTAGGAGGAATGGCATTGCAGATTCCATGCAGAAGATAGAGAATCAGAGCTCCTTTGTAAGGGATCATGGGAACGTGATTGTCCCTTTCGAATTCGAGAATGATCACCACCATGGGATTAAGGGAGATATGGATTGTTGGATCGGAGGGCAGGTCAACGAGGGCCATCCAATAAAGGAGAAACTAGATTTTGGGAAGGGTTAAGTCCCAACCGTTAGATCTAGATTTTTGATCGTCAGCCGTCGATCAAGGCTAAGCGTGAAAGGTAAGCCTTCGGAACTTCACCACTTCAACGATCTTGGTAGGCAGGAAAATCCTGAACTATCGAAGACCGAAGTCGTGAAGTCCCGTCATCTGTCCAATCTTATGGGAGGTGCAGAGGGATTTCCACCATTGATCATGGTCAGCCGACATTGACCACTTCGGGAGTTTTCACTCTGGTAATTTAAAACTTTGTTGAAATGTTACAACCCAGAGCCCCAGAACGTCGAATTCCTGGAATTCCCATCAACCGTTAGATCGAGGGAATGATTTTAGGGGTGTTTACGGCTGTCAGATCTAGAAGTGGTAGAAGGGTAGTGAAGTTTGGATTTCAAAACTTCACCACTCTGGTGATTACTAAGTATGTTGTAGAGAAAAACCCTGAAGAGTCAGAGCCCAAAGTGTGGAATTCACGAAGTGTAAAGTCATGAGGTCATGTAAACCATTGGATCTGGAGTAATGATTATGGATCGTCTATGTGGTTGATGATGTGGCCTATGCCATGTGGCAAGGGTGTCATGTGGGGACACATGTCACTTGGATTTGGTACCTTTTAGACCATGACCTGTTCATTTTGACTGACACGTGGCACATGTGCCATGGGTCCATGTCACCCTAGGTGACATCGACACGTCATGTCATCTCCGGGAGTATGTGACTCCGGGGTTTCCAAGTTTCTATCAGTGAAAAGTGTTGAATCCCAAATTCACGAAGGAACATAGCCCGTCAATCTAGGATATCTTCAGGACCTTTCTCGACTGTCTGATTATGCAGTGGAGGAGCAGGGTAAATACTTCGACAGATTTCCATTCTGAGGAAGTGGTAGACTCGGGAATGGAAATATCCCAGAACCTTGGAGCTCCGAAATTCCAAAGTGTGTAAGGATCGTTCATCCCAATGCTTGACTAAGTCTCGATCATCCGATTAAACCATGGATGAAAAGTGTAATTACTACAGTGGAATTCCACTCTGGGGAAGTGGAATACTCTAGAATATAAATATCTCAGAGCCCCGGAGCATCAAATTTATGAATTGGTTGAGATTTGTCCGTCGCAATGCCTGATTAAGTCACAACCATCGATCTCGTTGAAGCCTCCAGTTGGGGGCAAGACCATCCATTTGACATGAGATTAAATCTCGACCATTCGTTTGTACTAAGGGAGTTATTGATAGGGTTTGACAAATCGTAACTCCCAAGGAAAACAAAAGTTAACAGGGGAAAACAGTCGAAGGCTGAAGTCTAGAGGACTTGGTCAATGCGTCAATCCCATGCTAAGGCAAAAAGGGCCTGGAAGTAAACCATCCCTCAGACTTGGTGTTCACGCAAGCTCCTATGTAGGAAAACATAGAGCGGGGCACAAAAGGGTGATTAATCTCGTGATTTTGAGTCGTGTTTACGTGGAGTTTAGTTTGAAGGAAGTGCCTTTGCAGTTTTCAATTTTTTTGTATCAGCTAAGGGGGATGAAAGTGGTTTTCAGGGAGTCCTAAATTTCAACTCCAATATCCGATTGGGGCAAGAGTATAGTCGTTGGAAAGATGATTCAGAGGATTTAGAGGAATATAATAGAGAACTATTATAATATGAAGATTGATATAATTTTCTTTATGAACTAAACATAAAAGGTACCTGTAAATTTAATTGACAATTTTGTATGATATGTATAATTATAACTAGATGATTGCTTGCATATTTTGGCAGGATTAGAGGTATAATCAGATTAATTCTAGTCTAGGATCAGATGTTAGGGTCATGGAATCATGACAAATCTTACATGAGTTGGATGAGGAAATCAAGAGCTATAGAGAAAGTAATGAAAGGTGTATAAAGAACTCAAGAATAGTGGAACAAAAGTATTAGTCAACAACTACAGGATCTGAATAAATTATAGGTACAACCAAAGCAAGAATCCTCACATAGGATATGAAGATAACAAATTAAAAATGTCATTGAAGGGAATAGAAAGGAAAATTATGACTACTTAGCCTTGAAGGAAGAGAGGTGTAGACAGTTGCAAAGCTTAAGGGTGAAATAAATCCACTTCTGATATTAGAGTTCATGGTGGATGTAGAATGCCAATGCAGAGAAATTGGAATTCTCTCTCACTTGAAAAGTGTCACTGAATAAAAATGGAATTTCATTGGGGAATGTTATTAAGTGTGAAAGGTATGGTTTCAAAGGGAAATGTTAATAAAGTAACCTAATGGACAACTAGGAGTAACAATGTTTGATTCCAGAGTGTTGTGGTAGTAGAGTGATGGAAAGTTTTGAGCTACTCCATTCCAAGGTGTTGGAATGACTCATAAGGGTAAAGTTGGATATGACTACCCAAAACGAGTCGTGGCAATTTGAGAACACTGGTTGGAATGTAGAATGGCCAAGTGGAACTTGGATGGAAAGTGTTCATACTAGGGAACCATAGTGCAGATGAGAAGAATGGGAGAACACAAGGCAACAAGTATCTGAAGGAGTTCAAGGAAAACCAACTACAAGATAAATAGATAAATAAATAAGTGAATTAAAACAAAAATCCACTAGAGTGCATGAGGCATACAATGAAGTTAAAATGCATATGCATTAGTAGGCACGTTGACAGTAAATGCTTGGTGCATATGGATGCATAATTGCACATGATTGGATATGCATATAACATTCTTGTGAACTAAGAATAGTCTATTAGTATGAAATAATGATTGAGTATGACTAATGATGGATTATGTATTTAGGAAAAATGATATAGCAGGGTTAAATATGTGTATTTTCTTGTTTCTTATGATTTCCATCTAGGTGAAGACCCATGAGGGTGGCAGGAATGGTGATCAGAATGATGAAGCAGGAAGTTTGTGAGCTTCTACACATATCAGTTGGTCAGATAGCAACAAGTAGGTTGATAATAACGAGGCATGTATGCATTTAGTTTTTGTTGATGCATACATGTTGAAGGGGATTGAGGTAAGAATTCCCTCAGTTAATTTTCAATATTTAAATTGATGTGTAATGGCCAAAGGCCTAGAGTATGTAAATGTTGTTGATGCTAGAATGAATTTAGATAAAATTTTGGTTGCATATTATGTTATGATTGGTTATGGGATAATAACCGGGTTAATTCAGGATACATACTCCTTCTATAACAATAATTATCCATAGAGTTAGTCATGTGTGAGACCATAATATGGTTGGATATGGAAGGGCTATAGCACTATGTGAGTGCTCAATGGTATCTACTATATATATGATGTTTGGACTACAACCTCTTTGTCGACACTGAAGAGAATTTAATAATTATATTCTTGGTGTTGTGTTTGAGTTGAAAAGGAAGGTATCCAAATAGTTAGGCAAGAAATAGGAAGCATGTGGATGATTTGTTGAGGCACTGGCCAAACCTTCCAACTCATCGTGGTGGAATGCATGACATAGTTATGTGGTATTATGTAGCCAATGCATGGATGCATTGTGTAGCTTTGGCCATGGGTATTGGCACATCGATTGTTACTTTATTTAGTAATTAATTGTTGCATTATTAAAAGCATCTGGTGCTGAAAATACATAATGGTGGATATATGCATTATATTTAATATGAATACTAGTTGAAGGTGATTGGATTGTTTTTTGTTACAATTTCAAGATCCGTTTTTGGAACTATTAAAAATGTTACAAGTGGTATTACAAGAATTATTGAATTCATTCTGGTGAATGCATGAATATATTTTATAACATAGAAATGATTATGCTAATAGTTGAAATGATGTGAGTATTGCTAACTCACAAAGTTGAAAACACTTTAGGAGTTGTTAGATATCGCAACAAGAAAGTTGCAGGTGAGAGTAGTTATATAATGATAACTTATGGAAAATATTTGTTAGGAGAACAAGGTGATAGAAATATTGACGGATCGAAAAAAAAAATATTGGTTGATAATGCATGTGTAGAGAATGATGGGTTCATTCCAATTGATAGTTGGATTAATGGAAGTGATTGAATTGTAGTTGTAAACAATTCTAAGATCACTTTGTGAATTTGTTTTGAATTGTTACCATGAAAATATATATATCTTGTATGTGATATACTGACAATTTGTTTAGCTGAGTGTAAATTGAGGAAATTATAGGTAGAATGGGTTGGTATATGGAAGAAATGTAAACCCATAAAGAAGACCAATGCCTATTGTTGCAAGAAGCCAAAAATTATGAGCAGAAAGCTCATGCTTGGGAAAATTTTGTTTTTCTGTATAAAACAGATTTGACATTATGATTGAAAATTTTTGTAGTGATATATCATGATGACTGTATGTGTATAATACATATGAGATCTTGGACATGCAAGCTGGAAAGCATGGAAAAGGCTATTGTTGGGACATGAGAACCATGTGGTAAGCCATGATCGCCCTAGAATATGTTGTGTTGTGGTAACAAAAGCCAGAGAGTCACCTCGACTGTACGACTCGATAAAGTCTCTAGAAATATTCTTGTGCAAGAAATATTTGTCTAGGAAGGATGGATCACCTAAGGGACTATATAGCAGAGAAGGGAATGACTGAGCTTGGGCCTAGAAGGTGAGTGACCGCAAGGAAGAGGAGACTTTGATATCTCTTGTAAACTATTGGTTGGGATCATGCACACAATGGGTATTTCAAGGGAAAATAGTGAGCCAAGTTAACAAAACAACCATATGGATGCAGCTCCATGAAAAACATAGATAAGTATTGTACTGGATTATGAAAAATTTACTCTTAAATTATGAACAAAATAAAGATTTTTATGCACAAAATTGTGAATTGACATGCTTGCGGATTCACAATGTTGTAGGAAAACGATGAATGTTGAGGATCTAGAAAAGTACCTGACTATGAGGGAAAAGAAGAAGGTGATGTTGGAGAAATTGAATGACAAGGGAATAGAATGAAGAAAGTCCAATGGACTTGTTGCAGTTGGAGTTCTGGAAGCCACAACTCTGAAACTTCCCGGTCGAGTTCACTAGAGCCCTGGAGAGGAGTGGAACAACCTAAGGGACTGCATGGCAGAGAAATGGGTTCATTTCTTTGGGTTGTGTAGGGATGAGAGGGAAGGAGAGCTTGTTGGTTGGAACTGCTACCATAAATATAAATTATGAATATCATTATACATGTTTTGGGTCAGAATGCCTATGTATACATGTTTAATTTTAGGCGAGAGTGCCTATGTATATAAGAGTTGGCTAGAATGCATGTGTGGATTAAGGACAGAGAGCCTAGATTTTTAATGTTAATAACATTAGAATGGTGTTGTGCACTAAGGACGATGCCAAAATAAGGGGAGGGGGATGTAACACCCTGGTTTTAACCCTTATGAACTAGAATGTATTATGTAATTGTGACTTAGGTTGGTGAGTCAGTAAAGTTGAAAAGTGGCCAGAGTGCCTAAGAAATGTAATACTTCATATACATTAATAAAATACACCAATGGTTGCAAGGCATACAAGGACAAAAAAGATAGGGGGTTGTGATTTCACGAGAGAGGGGGCTTGAGGGGATAAGTATTTTTATTATTATTTTATTTACCCATAATTGATTTTATGGAGAAAAGGGGTTACTTAAGCTTCTTAGGAGGGAGGCCATGTGGCTCTTGTCTTCATGTAATTATATAAAAATCCCTTGGGGGTTTTTTTGGGGTTGTTCTTCTCCCTTGTTCATCTTTTGTTCTTCTTCTTCTTCCTTTTTCCTCACTCATTCTGGCTATTTCGTGTTCTCTTGGGCTGAGCATGGAAAAAAATGGTTGGAAGAGGAGAGCCATTGCTAAATGGATGTAATATAATTTATTGATCATTCTAGGAGGGAATGGATGCATGTGTGCATGAGATTGATGGTAGTTCGGATAGAACTGTCCACAATTGAGAATCCTTGGAGTTTTCAGTAGGGATATTTCATTGCCAATTACATTGGAGCCTTGGAGAGAAATGGGATAGCATGAGGGACTGCATGGAAGAGAAAGGTGTTTGTTTCTTTGGGTTGTGCAGGCTGAGGGGGAAAGAGAGCTGGAAAATTGGATTTGTTGTGTGGTTGGGAAACCTGAGAGCTAGTTATCCAACTGCTGTGTGTTTTAGATTTGTCCTAGGACCCATACTTGTGTATTCATAGCCCTGGCTCAAGGGTGACCTATTGTTGAGAGTAAAAGAAAAACAATTTCTATGGTTGGGAGGAACGTCCTTGGTCTACAGCTAGTTGTTGGATGTTTACTTGCAAAGATAAGTGTTCTCTATGTTTTTTGTATAATGCTTGATTCTACTTTGTATTTAATTATCTATGAGATATGTATTTTAATGTGCATGTTTGTTGGTTATTTGTTGTGTGTGACACGTTGTCTTCTTCTTTATGTTGTAGCATGAATAATTATTTTTGCATGTGGTTCTCTTTTATCTTAATTAACTTAGAAGTGATTCAATATGAGATAAGTCACTGTGAAGTGAGTCCCTAGACTGCAACGTGCCTCACCTGCGGGTGGTTGGGTGTGTTTTAGTTGGATTAAGTGGTGTAGCCTCGCTTATGGGTGGCTAGGTATGTTACATTCAACTTTCATCTTACTCTCCCACCATATTAAGGTAGTGCCACTTAGTCAAAGAAAATCTAACTGTATCGTTGTAGCCTTGTCCAGAATCTTTTGAACCTTGCAATATACCTCTATCTTCTTAATCCAATTTTCCAATTTCTTGACATTCAATTCTCCATCATAGGTCTAAAATTTGACTTGACATCTAATTTTAGTAATGGTAGATTATGCTCAGACTTCTTAGAGGAATTGTTTCATCGAGAATAATTTTTACTCTCCTCAAAAGAAACTGAGGATGATTATGAGGATGGTGAAGGGGGTTATGAAGGTCCACCACCTTCACCTCCTCCTCCTTTTGCCGAAGATTCTCCACTTACATGATTTTTAATTCTTTCTTTCAACTCATCTATTGTTTCTTTCAATGATTGACGCATAGCTTTTATCTATTCATGACTCATGGGTTGTTCTTCTTCTTCTCCTTTTTTCAGAAGCCATCTTATGTCTTTGAAATATATTTCCAATTTTGGACTTATAACTTGCAATTTTGAGTTTGGATCTTGTAAGCATTCACTTGCAAATACTTGCCAAATCTACTCTAATACCAACTTGATCCAAAAAATCCTTAGATGCTTATTAATCTTTTAATACATAAAAACCATCTACTTGATCTTTGAAATAAAATGATCGCTTGACTCTATGTAAATTCATGTGAAAAACTTATCTAACAAAATCCACTTTAATGATAAAATAACTTGCAAATAATTAAGCTTGAAATGAACAACATTAATGAAATCACATACACAAGTTGGAAAAAGTGGAGTTCACCCAATTTAGGCTACCACTTCGGGTCCGCTTCCAATAGAGACCTTCTTTATTAATGTTCAAATACTTGCGTTTTACAATGACCTTTTTACATGTTGCTCAAATGTAGAAACAAAGTGCATCGTTGGATTCCTGGTGAAAAATCATGCAAAATGAATATAAAATTATTGAAATTCCATCAAGGTATCATTTGGCATGCTTTACAATGTATCCTCACAACTTTGGTACCCTTGGGCACGAGTTACGATATTAAACTATGCATTAATTAGTGTGTGCAACCTCAGTGTGAATGCCCATTAAATAGGGCGTGGGCCCCTAACCGTCCTATGAATTTTATGGCAGACAATTAATACAATTTGGTTGGTTTCATAACCAAACCCACACCATAGGCAGATTGGTTAAGTTGTTGGTACTATATGTGGTATGTCGGGGGTTCGAGCCCCACCGACCGCTGGTTTCCACGCTTTATATTCGGTGGTTGGTGTAATTATATGGAAGATAGTTGTATACCCTCTGTAACTTATATATATATATATATATATATATGTGTGTGTGTGTGTGTGTTGACTCCTCGCACGAATTGTGGAAATGGTTACATTGGATGCTAATAAAACCATGGGTCGAGGGCTTAGGCCCTCAGCCCCTTTTGATCACTGAGTGAACCTTCAATCTAACTCAAATACAATTGACGCCATAATAGGGTAAGACTCATGTTTTTGGATTATTAGCAACGAACATTTGTTTAAGGCTTTGGGAGGTCGTGGGTTCGACCCCTGTCAACTCCCAAAACATTTAATGAACCATACCAATATAGGCCAATGGGAGATCGCCACGTGGTGGCCTTTCATTGACTTATCCATACCAAATGAAATTATCGACTTAACGAGAACTCTGACCTCAAAACGAGAACTCTAGCCCAAAAAACCCATATTTTTGCATTAAAAACATGAAATTCAACCCCCAAATCAA
>ML794444.1:252667-267510 GCA_009831015.1 Picea engelmannii | reverse complement strand
GTTATTGAAATAGAATCTGATGCAGGGTTGCATGGGATCCATTATGATGAATAATTATGGAAACAACACACTCAATGAAGGGTTGAGAGGTTTTGAAAATGTGCCACATAGAGAAGAAGAGACCGAGGATCAGCGTACCTTTGGAAAATGATACATTTTTACAATTTTTTAGTTTGAGGATGCACTAGATATATTCTTATAAACTTCACTTCCAACAACACTATCAAGTCAAGACTTCATGGATATGTATTCATTGATACAGAGAAATCGTGATAAGAGGGTTTCCTAGCAATCTCCATTGAGAAAGAGAATCAAAACATTGTTAATGAGGAATATTTGGATGTGGGTTCCAATGCTTTCCAAACCTAAAATGAAACTATATCACATGGGAGTTGCAAATACTTTCCTATCAAAGCTTCCATATGGTTATTATCATAGGACCGAATATGAGTGGGAAGAATACTTACCTTAGACAAGTTTTCCTTATGGAAGTCTTTACTCAAATCGGTTTCTATGTTCTTGCTCATTTCACTTCCTTTAGAGTTGTGGATTGTTTGTTTACATGAATTTGAACTGGATACAGTTTGAAGTCCAACTCTAGAACAATATAAATATTCAAAACACACATGGATTACCTTTCTGAACTAACAAGTATTTATCCAAATGTCAAATTTTGTCATTTTCAAGTCATGTTAGAGATAACATAATAGAACAATTACCTTGATCGTTATTGGTATTGGGATGACAGAAGAAGAACCATACCTCTTTTGTTACATGATTAGGGATTATCTAATGAATCAATTGTCCTCACACTCTTCATGATTGTTATAGATATAACAAAGAAACCTTAATTGTGGTGCACCACCTGTACAAATTAGAAACTCATAGAGATGGAAAGTACATAATTTATAAGACACTAGCATAGAGGAATAGATCCTTTGTATATACAATTGAATTTGTATATCCTTTGTACTTCCAAGATCAATATTTTTAGAAAAACATTTATGAAAAGGAAGAGAATTCGGTGAATATTTTTCACTGAGGATATTTATGGGAGAAGAACACGGTTTATTTCCCGTGTTTATTCATGCTGGGAAAGTTAAAAGAATGCATTCAACTTTTGGTTGATAGAAATCACATACATGAAGCTTCTTTTATCGCTCATTCCTATCTTCCAAATAAGGTTTCATAAATTGTCTCTCTTTGGTGTAATGATCTCAAAAAGGTGATTCAAAAGAAAGTTGATTCCACGTAAGGTGATTGCAAGTCTTAGTATATTGGACAGAGAAAATGTTGGAAAAATATGATACACTCCTTCTTGATGTTTTGTCAGAATTACTGAATTTTAGATTTTCTACAAAGCAACTGAGATGGTCTTTGCAACATTAATATTGCATGTTCATTTTATGAAGAGAGAATATAGAAGTCTTTTAGAGAGGGGGATATGAATAAATGTGATATCATTTGGAATTCAAGTCTTGAGGATAAAAAAAATTATCATGATCTCCACCTTATTGATGGGTTGTTACATATATTATATTTTCTATGAATTGAGATCAATAAGACAAAAATAAGGACTTGTGAAATTCTAAGTGGAAAAGGAAGAAAATGGTACATGTGGTGAAATAAGCTTCGGGGAAATAGAGATAAATTAAATATTTATTTAAATAATATAATAGTTTATTTTGGAAGTTAGTTGGGAACATGTCCATTGGATGTAGCTTGGGTGGTTGGGAGGAATGGTTGTTACCCTCGCCACCCATGTTCAATTCCCTGTAAGTGACATGGGATTCCCTTAAATGGGTCTATATGATACTCTTGTTGTTGATCCCCCAATATTCTGAAAATGCTCGACCTCCCCATGTTCTCTCGCAGGTTTCGGAGGGTTTTTCCATGGACGTAGAGAGTATTGGTCTTTGGTGCCATGAAACACATGAAAAAATTTACATGAGGGAACCATAACTCAACATTAGAGACAGAATAAAAATGCAACATTGGGTGGGTTTCTTGGTTACCTTCAGTATTGGAAGCTCTAGATTTCTTGTTGTTTTTCTTGGTTTCCCTCTCTATATTTCACAACGAGATTTTTTTAAGAAATATATTTTTATAGGGTTTCTTTACTTGTATATGGAGTGTTTGGTATCTGTCGCAATGGGATCACTCATTGAATTGAATCCCAAACCCTGTGATTGCCATTTTTTTTTGAAATGCTTTCACGGTTAGTGGTGCACATTGTATAGGAATAGTACACTTGTGAACATGCTCTTGTCAACAACATTACTGAGTTTAAAATGAAAGTAACATTGTTTTTAATACCAAAAGAATCATGTTTCAAATTTGTTCATCGGTTTGATGATGTGTGATAAATAATAATGAAGCATTGGTGCTTCTATTAATTTATAAATCACCGTGTGAATATAAAAATTTGTAAACAAAAAAAAAAACATTTTGTAACAACACAATAATCATATACCAGTGCATATACATATGTTTAATGCACTAGTCAGTACTATTTTATTACACACACCAAAATCTTATTTTGTAAACTATATTTCATAATTTTTATATTTGATGATTTCTGGATTTTTTAAAATAGAATATTGCCTATAAAAGTTCGAGGAAAACAACTTATTGCAGTGAGTGTGATGGTATCTCATCCCAACAAGAGAACATGAAAAATTCTTTAAGTTTTATTAAAAATTTAATATATTTAATTATTTGTATTTTTAAATTAATGATGTGTATTGGTTAAGGTGTGTTATGCAGAGAAAAAACCTGAAGAACATTGATAAGATTGTTCACAATATGAGTGAAAAAGAGTGTAAAATATTTATGGAAATGTTGCAAATAGAGGAATTAGGTGGACCAAAATGTAATCAACCTGAAGTTTTTCTTTGACTTCAAGTTTTTTTTAATGTTTTGTAGGGACTGATAGTGAGGGAATGAAATGTTTTCCTGGGGAGATAAAAATTAATAATGATGTAAATGATTATGACTTGGTCCTAAGTTCATTTGTAGTGGCTCTAGAAGTTAACAAGAGAGGAAAATTGTTTTAAAAAACATTTAGGGATATAGTGGAAAGAACGTATAGACGTATTTTCCACTTACAATACAAAATGCAACCCAATGACTCCAAGAATAAGGTTATATATAAACTACAGGAAGTGTTTTTGGAGCAATGATCAATAAGACCTGTGAGACTTGAAATAGAAAAAACTTACAATAACAAAAAAGAATCATTTGAAAAGTATTATTACTAAACATGTTTTTCTATAATATGTCCTGAAAATAACCAAATTAAATTTTTTTGGTATATTTACTTTCATGTCGATTTAAAAAAAGTGTATTGTACTTTACATTTTTTAGGAAGATTATGCAAATTCTAAGGGAAAAAAGAGGGGAAAAACAATACATGTTGGTAGGGATCTCTAAAAATGTGTACAAGAAGATGGTAAAAGGAAACGAACATAATTGCATCACATGAGGAGCCATCCCAACAACAATGTGAATCTCAGGTATGTAATCATTTATTTATTCTTTTATGTACATCGAATTTAATTATTGTATGAAATACTAATTTCCATTTTTTTTTGTTGTAGAAAAGAAAACAAATGGAACCCATTCAACACATAAGACAATAGGAAAATGAATAAAAGGGTTGATCACAAAGTCTGTGAGTACGTATGTTTTCATCCTTACTTAAGATTTCATGTTTGTTTTGATATTTACATTTAAATAATTAATTTACACTCATCCATGGATGTCTTCTAATAGGTGCTAACATACAAAGAAGAACCAACCGAAGAATTGATATACATTGGGTTAAGTATGGGTTGTGAGTATATGTTGAAGTATCAATGTTTAATTGAACAATTTGTAAGTAGTTGTGTTGTTTAAATTCTGATCCGAATTATTTTTGGCACAAAATGAAAGTGGAGATATAACACAGAAGTATACAGAGATATTGAAAGAGAGCCAATAATGTAATAGAGATATATCATATATATATATATATATAAAGAAGCACAAATATATAGTAATACACAATTTTTATTAATGAGTGAAATGTACAAAACTATAGAAATACAGAGTGAAAGACTCGCTAGAATGGTGGCAGCTTATCTCTTAGAAGAAATGTGATGGCTACTTGAATTCGCAAGAATATGATTACTAAAATGAGGCTACAAAGGAATTTTTAACATAAAGGGAATCCAAAACCCTAACCCTAGAAGATGAAAAGCCAACAAGTTTGTCGACCCCGTTTTTGGTAGTTTGGTGTATCAACTTCCTGGGGCGTAATTTTGGCATACGATCTTCGTTTGGGGCACACAATAGCTTGTTGGAAAGGTATTGATGAGGACATGCATTTTGAGGGATAAATCATAGATTTTATCTATCATTGAGGTGCCTGATAACAAAACAACTTCATTTAGGCCCTCAAAATGGCCCCAAAGGTTTAGGAACTAAAAACCTACTAAAATAGTAAGTTGTCAGAAGACTGTTTTGTGCCAGTTGGAATAGGTGGGTGGCCACCGATATCCACCTGGATAAATTATCCCTCCTTAGGAATAAATGGTATCCATTTCATTGAGTGCTTGGGGGAGAGGAGAAAGAGTTTTCTGAATTTGAATCTTGGTGAGTTGCTTGCCTTGTTGAAGACGTTGTGTTGCTTGGTTTGTTGAAGGCTATCAAGAACCTGTTGTTGGAGGGGTTGAATCTGTTCAAACATCATGATGTATCTTGTATTGACGGGGAATTGTGTAGGCACCGTCGTAGGTGAATAAACAATATATTGTTTCTGTTTTACAATTTACTTATGTTGAACATAAGGTGTTGAGACTGCAGTGGTTGCAGTGGACTTTTGTTCACCTTTTGAAAATATTATGAAGAGGATAAATTTTGTAGTATGAGAGATTACCTTGCAACACTATTTTGGTGGAACAGTAGTCGGAACTACCTTTGGTATCATGTAGATCTAACCCCCCAGAGTAACAATGACACTACAGGATCGAGACTCATAAACATCATGATGTTTCCACATATATGGTTGACACAAAATAACATCACAGACATCAATATGGGAAACATCACACAATACCTCTTCCTTGAAGGGCTAGATTCCATAGGACAAAAGACACTTCTGGATGACACAGATATCGCATCCTTGGCGAAGCCACCCGATGTTGTATGGATGCGGGTGTGGTGTTGTCGACAACCCCAACTGTTTGATGACCTCTACTAAGATGAGTTTCTTCTAGATTCCTCTATAAAACATTAAATGCAATGGTGTCTCCTTCACCCATATATGTGAATGGAAGAGGCGCTCCCCCTCTTCAGGATCTGCTAGTTATTTTGGTTGAATGGTTGCAGTTGCGACAGTAGCAGTGGAATCCACGTCAATAATATGTCTCCTTCCATTATTTTATGAATCCTCTTTTGAATCTGGGTTCAACTCTTTTTTTTTTATCTCAGCCACTAATGACTGTTTTGAGCGACATTCATCGATGTTGTCGCGGGGGATTTTTTTGAAGTTGCACCATTTTGTAGTGTCATTCTTGGTCTTTCCCTTACCCTTATTTTCCTATGGCTTGGGATGGTTTTCTGGAGGTTGTTTTTTAGGGTTGTATTTATCATGCTTTGATTGTTGTGGATTTTTAGACCCGACCTCCCGTTTTTTCTGGTCCCTAAAATTCTTCTCGATTTTGACAACATATCGATAGGTAGCTCCAAGTGATGAGATGTATAGGAAATCCATTTAGGTTTGGATGTACCTATGCAGAGCCCCGCTATATTTCAGAACCAGATGTCACTCGAAGTCTTTGATACCCATCTTGGTGCACAAGGTATGGAAAGTATTTGTGAAATCTAGAACTATTTGTCCCCTCTCTTGTCATAGTGTGTTCCATCTCATGTACTCATCGTCATAGTTACCAACAGGGTATTACTACTCCTTGACTGCATCCACAAAAAAACCCAAGTAGGCTTGACCCCATATATTCTGGACTCCTATGTGGAAATTTTCTCCCAATAAGTTTCCCACCAATGTTTAACATGGGGGAAATCCTTAAGGAGTGAGAAGGTCATATTTTCCCTGTCAAAAAAATTGTGAACAAAGAAATAACCTTCTAGCAGATTTAACCATTTTTCTAGGGAATCTGCATCTATCCGTCCTTCAAATATGGGAATATCAAAATTAACTTGTACCTTGAAAGGTGAGGTTCCTCCAAAGTGGCCATTCTATGAAGATGTGTCTGTTGTTATCGGAAGGCTTTGAAGCATGTGGGGAAAATTCTCCATCATTCCGTCCCTCTGTCGTGTGAGGGATTGCTCAAGCAATAGATTAATAGAATCTTTTTCTCTGTCGTTTGTATTTTATTCCTTCATGGAGAGTTTCTTGGGCGTGTGAGAGTGATTTTCCTCAAAATATACAAGGTACTCGGGCCTCGTCAGGGACATGTAGTGAAAAATGATCAAGAGCAACCTCCTTTGACACCACTGATCTGGATTATTTTCGGCACGAAATGAGAGCAGAGATATAACACAGAAATATATGGATATATTGAAAGAGATACAATAATATAACAAAGATATATCAGATATATAAAAAGAGTCAAAAATATACAATAGTACACAATTTCTATTAATGAGTGAAATGTACAAAACTGTATAAATACAGAGTGAAAGACTCGCAAGAATGGTGGCATCTTATCTATGAGGAGAGATGTGACGTCTACTTGCATTCACAAGAATGTAATTATTACAATGAGGCTCCAAATTCATTTTTAACATAAATAGAATCCAAAACACTAACCCCGGAAGATGAAAATCCAACAGTTTTGTGGACCCCGTTTTGGGTAGTTTGGTGTATCAACTTTCCAGGGGCATAACTTTGGCTTACGATCTTCGTTTGGGGTGCAAAATAGCTCATTGGAAAGTTTTTGATGAGGAGATTAATTTTGGGCAATAAATCAAAGACTTTAGTTATAATTAAGGTTCCCAATATCAAAAAATGTCATTTAGGCCCTCAAAATGGCCCTGAACGTTTAGGAACCGAAAACCTGCTAAAAATAGTAAGTTGCCAAAAGACTGTATTGTGCTAGTTGGAATAGGTGGGTGGACACTGATATCCACCTAGATAAATCCTCCCTCCTTAGGAATCTATTGTCTCCATTGCGTTGAGTGCCCGGGGGAGAGGGGAAAGCATTTGTTGAATCTAGATCTTGGTGAGTTGCTTGCCTCGCTGGAGACATTGCACTGCTTGGTTTTTGGAAGGCTATCACAAACCTATTGTTGGAGGGGTTGAATATTTTCAACCATCCTGTTGTATCTTGGATTGATGGGGCATTGTGTAGGCACTATCGTAGGTGAATAAACAATATATTTTTTCTCTTCTACAATCTGCTTATGCTGGATAGAAGGTTTTGAGGATACAGTGGTTGCAGTGTCCTTCTATTCACCTTTTGAAAAGATTGTGAAGAGTCTAAATTTTGCAATATGAGAGATTACCTTGCAGCACTTTTTTGGTGGAACAATAGTCGTAACTACCTTTTGTATCTTGTAGAGCTAACCCCCAGAGTAACAATGACACTATGGGGTCGATACTCATAAACATCATGATGTTTCCACATATATGGTTGGCCCAAAAGAACATCATAGACATCAATATGGGAAACATTACACAATACCTTATCCTTGAAGGGTTGTACACCATAGGAAAACAAGCACTGTTGGCTAACACAAAGATCTCATCCCTCGAGAATCCACCTGATGTTGTATGGTTGTGGGTGTGGTGTTGTCGACAACCCCAACTGTTTGATGACCTCTACTGAGATGAGGTTCTTCTGGCTTCTGCTATAAACAATGAAATGCAATGGGGTCCCCTTCACCCACATCTATGAATGGAGGAGGCGCTCCCCCTCTTCAAGATCTGATAGTTCTTCTGGTTGAATGGTTGCGGTTGCGACAGTGGTAGTGGGATCTATGTCGATAATCTGTCTCCTTCCATTATTTTCTGAATCTGGATTCAACTCTTTTTTTTTTCTCGGCCGCCAATGACTGTTTTGAGCGACAATCAACGGTGTTGTTCCAGGGGGTTTTATGGAAGTCGCACCATTTTCCAGTGTCATTATTGTTCTTTCCCTTACCCTTCTTTTATTGTGGCTTGGGTTGGTTTTATGGAGGTTGTTTGTTAGGTCCATCTTTATCATGCTTTGATTGTTGCACATTTTCTGACCCGAAATCCTGTTTTTTCTGGTGCCTAAATTTCTGCTTGATTTTGACAACATATCGATAGGTAGTTCCAAGTGATGAGATGTATAGGAAATCCATTTCGGTTTGGATGTACCTATACAAAGCCCCGCTATATTTTAGAACCAAATGTCGCTCAAAGTCTTTGATACCTAGCTTGGTGCACAAGGTATGGAAAGTATTTGTGAACTCTGGCACTATTTGGCCCCTCTCTTGTCGTAGTGTGGTCCATCTCATGTATTGGTCGTCATAATTACCAACAAGGTAATATTTCTCCTTGACCGCATCCACAAAAAAAACTTAAATAGGCTTGGCCCCATATATTTTGGACTCCTCTGTGGAAATTTTCTCCCAGTAATTTTCCCACCAATGTTTGACATGGGGGAGAGCCTTAAGGAGTGAAAAGGTGATCTTTTCCCTGTTGGAAAAATTGTGAACAAAGAAATAAACTTCTAGCAGATTTAACCATTTTTCTAGGGCATCAGCATTTATCTACCCTTCAAATATGGGAATATAAAAATTAACTTGTACCATGAAAGGCGAGGTTCCTCAAAAGTGGCCATTCAATGAAGACGTTGAAGAATGTGGGAAAAATTCTCCATCATTTCGTCCCTCTGTCGCGTGAGAGCTTGCTCAAGCAACAGATTAGTAGAATCTTTTGCTCCGTCATTTTTATTTTATTCAGCCATGGAGGGTTTCTTAGGTGTGTGAGAACAATTTTCCTCAAGAGAGACAATCTAGAGACCCAACTTTCTATACTCGAACCTCGTTGGGGACATGCACTGAAAAACAATCAAGAGCAACCTACTCTAATACCATCAATTTGGATTATTTTTGGCACAAAATGAGAGAGGAGATATAACATAGAAATATACATAGATATTGCAAGAGATCCAATAATATAACAAAGATATATCAAATATATAAAAAGAGGCACAAATATACAATAATACATAATTTCTATTAATGAGCCAAATGTACAAAACTGTAGAAATACAGAGTGAAAGACTCGCAAGAATGGTGGCATCTTATCTTTGAGAGAGATGTGACAGCTACTTGCATTCACAAGAATATGATTATTACAATGAGGCTCCAAAGGCCTTTTTAACATGAAGAGAATCCAAAACGCTAACCCCGGAAGATGAAAAGCCAACAGTTTTGTGGACCCCGTTTTGGGTATTTTGGTGTATCAACTTCCTGGGGGCGTAACTTTGGCATACGATCTTCATTTGGGGCGCAAAATAGCTCGTTGGAAAGGTATCGACGATGAGATTCATTTTTAGGGATAAATAAGGGCCTTTGGACATAATTTAGGTTCCCAATATAGAAAAAAAAACATTTAGGCCCTCAAAATGGCCCCAAAAGTTTAGGAACCGAAAACCTACTAATAATAGTAAGTTTCCAGAAGATTGTTTTGTGCCAGTTGGAATAGGTGGGTGGCCACCAATATCCACCTAGATCAATCCTCCCTCCTTAGGAAGCATTGGTCTCCACTGCATTGAGTTCCTGTGGGAGAGGGGAAAGCATTTGTTGAATATGAATCTTGGTGAGTTGCTTGCCTTGCTAGAGACATTGCGCTGCTTGGTTTGTGGAAGGCTATCACAAACTTGTTTATGGAGGGGTTGAATTTTTTCAACCATCCTGTTGTATCCTGTCTTGATAGAGAATTGTGTAGGCATTGTCGTAGGTGAATAAACAATATATTTTTTATCTTCTTCAATCTGCTTCTGTTGGATAGAAAGTGTTGAGGCTACAGTGGCCTTTTGTTCACCTTTTGAAAAGATTGTGAAGAGGATAAATTTTGCAGTATGAGAGATTACCTTGCGGCATTGTTTTGGTGGAACAATATTTCGAACTACCTTTGGTATCCAATAAGTTTCCCACAAATTTTTGACAGGGGTGAGAGCCTTAAGGAGTGTGAAGGTGATCTTTTCTCTGTTGGAAAAATTGTGAACAGAGAAATAACCTTCTAGCAGATTTACCCATTTTTCTAGGGCATCCACATCTATCTGTCCTTCAAATATGGGAATATAAAAATTAAATTGTACCTTGAAATGCGAGGTGCCTCTAAAGTGGAAATTCGATGAACATGTGCATGTTGTTATCGGAAGACATTGAAGGATGTGGGAAAAATTTGCCATCATTTCGTCCCCGTGTCACGTGAGATCTTTCTCAAGCAACAGATTAATAGAATCTTATGCTCCGTCATTTTTGTTTTCTTCTGCCATGGAGGGTTTCTTGGGTGTGCCAGAGATTTTTTCCTCAAGAGAGACAAGCTCGAGACCCAAATTTCTATACTCGAACCTCTTTGGGGACATGCACTGAAAAATATCAAGAGCATCATGCTTTGATACCACTGATTCAGATTATTTTTGACACGAAATGAGAGAGGAGATATAACACAAAAATGTACATAGATATAATATAAAAAAGACAATAATATAACAAATATATATCACATATATAAAAATATGCACAAATATACAGTAATACACAATTTCTATTAATGAGCGAAATGTACAAAACTTTAGAAATATAGAATGAAAGACTCACTAGAATGGTGGCAGCTTATCTCTGAGAAGAGATGTGATGGCTACTCCCATTCACAAGAACATGATTATTACAATGAGGCTCCAAAGGAATTTTTAACATAAAGAGAATATAAGACCATAACCTCGGAAGATGAAAAGCCAACAGTTTTGTGGACCCCGTTTTGGGTGGTTTGGTGTATCAACTTCCCGAGGGCGTAACTTTGGAATACAATCTTTGTTTGGGGAGCATGATATCTCGTTGGAAAGGTATCGATGAGGATATTAATTTTGGGTCTCAATACAAGCCTTTGGTTATCTATGAGGTACCCGATATTGAAAAAAATTCATTTAGGCCCTGAAAGTTTAGGAACTGAAAACCTGCTAAAAATAATAAGTTGCTAGAAGACTGCTTTATGCTAGTTGGAATAGGTGGGTGGCCACTGATATAAAGGTTAGATAATAAACCTTTATATTAATTATATTGGTTGTGCTTTTTCATTGCATATTAAACATGCAAGAAACAAAGTATGGAGTGCAACCAACAAAAGATATTTTGAGAGACAAAATGAAACATGGATTTTAAAGAATGTGTATTGTTTACAAAGCAATCACTGCTATGGTACACTTTTTGATTTAAAAAATCATATATATTATACTATATAGATGTAGATATATTTATTACACTTTACTTCTATGTTTGTAGATGGAACATGGAGAGGTGGAACATAAAAAACAAGCCGATCAAGAAAACATTAGGTTAAATAACCAAAGTACAATATCGCTTACAAGTGATGAAGTAGTGAGGCATGTACATAGCAAGCATGATGAAAAATGTAATGTACCCAACACCCAATTGAGCAACATTACATGCAGAAGCTCATTAACTTATTAATATTTACTGCTAATTAATTTCATGCAGCTTACCAACTAGAGATCACACACAGATTTAACCATTTGAATGATACCAAAGTTCTAAATGCATCTAACATAGATTAGAACATGAATTAAAATGCTCAATAAACCTACAAACACACAACATTCATATAAACCATTTACACAACAGAATATTATATAAACACAACAAAAAATGTATCTATTAATATCTAACCAATTGAATGCATACAAAGATGACACAACACCCCTACCCCAGTAGGTTTTGCATGACCTCCCAGTCTAGGATCGTTCTTAATCTTCCCCTTGAGTCTGCTTGACTCTTTGATTCCTCCCAGGAATCTTCCACACACTAGTGTCTATCCACAGGTCCTTCTTTGTTGTTACACCTGTGCGAGCAAGCACTAAGCGCCAACTCTCATCCACGTGACCAGCTGACGTGACCACAATCTTCACCCAGAAAGTATTTCGGGTTTCGTGACTTCACGATCAATGATGTGAGTCCTTCTGGCTCGTCAATCCCTGAAACCCTGAAAGGCTAACGACTCTTTTACTTCTCCCTTGACTTTTCCTAATGTGACCTTTGTCTAAAACCTGGGACCCAAATATTTTTGCACTTAGGAATTTCTCTTATCGGCAATTTGAAATACAACAACACCCTTCACTGGCGACCTAAATTGCGGTGACTCCTCGTCACGATCAACATCTCTGAGCTCCTTGTGATCTGATGGTCCTGATTCAATCGGGACTTCGCAAATCGGGAATTCACAACTCTCGACTCCAAGTCACAACTTCTTCCATGCCCCGAGTTCCGAAACGATGAATTTTGAATGTGAGATCAACGACTCTCGTTGATCAGGATCCAATGGCTACCATTCTTCCTGAGCTTATGAGTGTTGAAAGTCTCTTAGCCTTAATCTCCCCACTAGTCTGCAAGATCCAACAGCCCACGGGACTTCGATGATCCTCCCTCTGAGAAATTCAACCATTCATTTGAATTCCCTGAAGACTTCTACCCAATTACCTTAGCATCTTTCCTTCTGACCTTAATTTTTGCGAGGTGACTCCAGAACTCATTCTTTATTTGAAAACTTCAAAGGTTCTAACCCTTTTGAATTTGGACTCTCACTATAACTCCTGGAATCTAAGGAATCCCTGCACGCACACCTTGTGACACTCACAATAACCCTTGGTTATTTCACTCTTCAACTCTGCACGCTTCTCTGCAACAAAAATTCTTCAACCTTTCTCCTTGGTTGGAAAATTCTAATACTCTCTTTGTCCTGCGCACACCTTGCACATCTCTTGTGCTACACCTGCACTTCTTCTGGTATAAGGAACAACGATATCTCTCCTGAGATTTTCTGAGATAAAACTTAGAACTTCGTCAACGCACTCTTGCGGACTCTCACTGCACTCCTTGCAGGATTTCTCAGGAAGAGGAACAATTGAAACTCATACTTCTCTCCTCACAGATTTCATACATTCAACATGAAATCATGAGCATACACACACATAGAATTGAAAAAAATGCGTAACAGAGAACATAAGCAAAACTGTAAACACAACATTAAAATAGATGTAAACAACAACCACCACAACATCATGAAGTGAAATCAAAGCAGTGTTATATTAATTCCAGTGCTCATGTACATGTTTTCAATAGAAATAACTACCTGCTTATACAATCCTATAATCTGTGTTCTTCCTCTATTCTCTCGCTCTCTACAGCTCTACTACTTACAATGAGAATTATTCCTACAATACAATTCCTACGAGGGAGCTTTCTAGAGTTTTCCCTCTTTCATCTCTGGCTATCTAATCGAAATTAAATCTACCTACTTTACAGTCATTACACTTAAATGCCTCCATATCTGATAGATGAGAGCAACGCTCAAGATCTGTTTACAATATCCAAAAAATAAATGCAAATACATATCTTCAGATATTTCATTAGTGTTTTATCCTTTGAAATTCAAAATTTTCTTGAAATGTGCATCAATGTAATTTTAGTTGTCTTTCACCTTTGCGCTTGCTGTGTTGGCTCGCCTACAATGCCCTTGCATCATACTCCCTTGGCTGAAAAATTCATGAACTCTTGTTCATGAGCTCCTGCACCGTCTATCCATGTCTTTGGATATATTCTTCACTTTCCCAACTAGCATCCTCAATCAGGTGTCCTTTCCATTTTATCAGATATTCAAAGTATGTCTTCCTTCAGGTATTCTTTCCAACTCTCTGGTCAATGATCTTTTCCATCTGTGGATTTTCAGCTACAGGCAACTGTTTGACCCATTGAACTTCTGTCTGAACCTCCTATGTTCCTGCTTCATCAACTTTGTAAGGGTACAAATCTTCTATGTTGAATATGGGTTATATTCCTACCCCATCTGGAAATTCTATTTCATAAGCATTGGCCTCAAATATCGTCAAAATCTTGCACGGTCCTATCTTCTTCGTCATCAACTTATTATATGTTCCCCTTGGGAACCTTTCTTTCCTGAGATGTGCCAGAACCAAATCACCTACTTCAAACTGAAGCTTTCTCCTGTGTTGATCTTATTTACACTTGTATTCCTGGTTAGAACTCTTTAACCTCTCTTCGATTTGGTTGTGGAGCTCTTGCATCTCTGTTGCAAAATCCTCTGCTCCAACACTTATGAATTCATTCTGCTCTAAGTCCCTCAACTCAGATACTCCTCTCGACTGCATTCCATGCATGATCTAGAATGGGATTTGTCATGTACTCCTGTTAGGTGAATCAGTATATGTAAATTCCGCTTATGGAAAAATCTAATCCCACTGACTGTGATGTTCAGCTACCAAACTCCTCAATAAATCTCCCAAACTACGGTTCACTACCTCAGTCTGTCCATCCGTCTGAGGGTGATATGTTGAGCTAAAAGACAATTCTATCCCCATCTTCTTCAACAATGTCCTCCAAAAATGACCAACAAATTTGGTGTCCCTGTCCGAAACAATACTCCTGGGTAAGCCATGAAGTCTAACAACTTCTTTGAAAAACAGATTTGCAATGTGAGTTGCATCACTGGTTTTCTGACATGGAATAAAATGTGCCATTTTAGAAAATTTATCAACTACCATGAATATGGAATCACAACCCCTCTGTGTCCTCGGTAGTCCCAACACAAAATCCATGCTTACCGCATCCCA
>ML794444.1:166148-197602 GCA_009831015.1 Picea engelmannii | reverse complement strand
GCAGGAAAGTGATGAATCAAAACTCTAATTCACCAACAACATCCCAAAGGAGTACTCCATTAAGAAAAAATAATAGAACCAACGGAATGGAGATGAGAACAACATCATTTCGAGGGTCAGACGATGGTGGTGATAAATACCCACCTAGAAAAAGTATTGAAAAATCTCATATTGCATATAATTATGTCAAAAGAAAAAAGAATACATCAACAACATGGTTAAGAATACATGAAGTCCAAGAGAATCCATGTGCAATGGACATAGATGAGCTCATTGAAGAACCTAGTTTATTTGCACAAACACTATTAGAAACTAGGGAAATTGTTGATGCTATGAATACCCAGGATCCTGAAATATTCAAGGAGGAGTTTGTTACTTTGCACCACGCGACCTACAATTGCAAGTCTAAGAAATTGTTATTGGAAAATGTCTATGTTAAAAAGAAAAGGTCATCTGAAAGATGGAAATATTCAATTGACCTTTATGGAGTTGCATTGTCAAAATTGTATAATTCCATGGAGCAATTGGAGAAGCTTTGAAACAAACTATTGATAATATGGAAAAAGAAAATTCATAGTTGAAGAGGAGGATAAAATATTTATGATTTTCCTTGATACTAGGACCATTGTTTCCCAAACCTATAAATTCAATCCAACCTGCATTTGTGTTAGAGAATGCCACAAAAAGTAGCAGAAAATATAAAGGCTCTTCAAGTTTATTACAAGTAATAAGAAAATATGTTGGTGATGCCATACATAATAGAATTGATATAATCCAACAAATTTGGTAACTTTCCCGAAGAATTGCTATATTTTCATCCAGAATACAAAATTGCAAAGAATACCTGCAAAAGGACTTGGAAAATGATGAAGGATTTTACAGAGAAGTTGTGAATACATTTTTAGATAAAGTCTTGAGCTTAAGTGAATCTTACAGAAAAGAACAAAAACTTACTTCGAATTACCAGATGAAATATGTCAATGCATGTTGGCCGAGAAGAATTGAAGAATTAAAATAAATGATAAATCAAATTGATATTTTGATAAATAAAAAGAGTGATTTGTTTCTCAAACTTGTGGATATTACAAAGTAACTTAATGGTCAAAATTTATTGATGGATACCATGATTCTATCAAAAGAATCCTTAATGGTACAACTCAATGCATTAAATGTTGCTTGGGAAAACTAATTTACTAAAACTATAAACTTTTATGAGGAGGAATTTGAAAAATGGTTAGTTCGGTATATCAAAAGAAATGATGAAGTTGATGACACGTTGCATCAATCGGAGATGGATCTGAGGGAATTTCAAAATCAATTATTTGAAATTAAAACTAAGCATGAAATCACTATATCACCTTTAAGGGAGTATATCGAGGAGTGGTTTAAAAAGGAACTAATCATAATTACCGAACTGGAAAATCAAGAAGTAGTTGCAGCAGTTATGCCACCTCAAACAAAACATGCACCTTTACAAGAAACAACTATAAGAAAGTAAAGGGTTACTAGAACTTTCCATTACAGTGAGTCAAGCAACAACCTTGTTTCCCCTTTACGTTTGTTTTATTCTACAATCATTTTTCATAATTCCTTCCATTTCTCATTATTATGTGAAAATTAGGCTGACCCTTGATTTTTTTTCTCTCATCTTCCATGTATTTTCATTTTATGGTCCGTGACAACCCAATCCTAGTTTGTTTTGAAGGGTGAATGCATATCTTTTATTTAAAGAAATTTACTTTGTATTTAAAGACTTATATTATTTTATGAGACTCCAAGACAACTATTTGGGATACTACATTATTGTATTCTCAAAGACTTTGATATGAAGCTTGAGTTTACAAATGTTTTATCCATCATAATATTTTTGGCCCCTAATAGATCAATCATTTAAAGTTCTCTTATTTATGTCGTCCATCTTTCTTATCTCTTTATTGTGGATATTGTTTACTTTTTTTATGAATAATGTGATGGAAATGTAAACCTATTAATTATCATACTCATTTGATTTATCTACATTGTGAATATTGTATATATGGTTTTATTTTAAAGATACCTGGTACCAATATCAAGTATTATTTTGAATGTGAATGTTAGTTTTTACAAAATTTGGTCTTTCTCAGATTTTGTTTTATTTTTGTTTATAAGTTCATAAGAAAAAGAGGAGTGCCACATATATAAAATATACAGGGGGATTTATATCCTCATGAGGTTGACCTTAAGACCGTAAAACAGTATTTTATATCAACAAGGATGCCCCTCTAACAAAAAATATGGATTACTTAAGTCAGATGAAATCCCTAGGTGTTCACTCGTAGTGTATTATTGAAGAATGGTAGTCATTCGAGCAACACATCCAAAAAATTGCACCATGCATCCACCAAAGTTGCTTGAACCAACCTAAGAGTAGAATAGCACTAGAACAACAGATCCAGCATGTGCCCGCCCTAAGGAAAAGATTTCATTTTTTATCCAAATTTCTTCTATTTCACAACATCCACTCCTTGAGCCAAGGTTTTCGGCATTGGTATCACAAGTAAAGGAACCATACAGGTTATAAAAATTCCAGGAGGTAAGGATATTGAGGGAACTGAAGGAGGAAGCAACAATCGGCCAACCTGAAAAATCCTGAAGAGGTAGATTTGGAAGCATAATTTGACCAACCACAACAATCAAGAGCAACAACCCTAGAAACATCATCTAATAAACTAGTGCAGTAACAAGTAACAAAATCAAAAGTGGAGCCATTCCCAGAAGCATAGTCGACAACACCACCCCTAACCAACCAACAAATATAAATAGGCAGACACACCATTTTTGTATAGATCATCGACTAATAAGCAATCATTCAAGATTCGATCCTTAGTCGAAATAGTCATTGACAAATTTTAAAGCCAGTGACATGTCAACTAGCCTCAAGAAAAGGTAGTTGATCACATGAGCCAAAATTATGATACATAGTATGCATGATAGATCACAGTTATCATTTTCCCCCATGTAAACAACTCATCACTTGCATGAATTTTTCTATAAGAATAACTTGAGGTAGGCATGAGAAAGTCATGTGTAATCTAAGTTGGTTGGAGTAGAGTAATTGTGAGTTCAAGAGAAAAGTATTCAGGCTAGAGCAGTCATGCGATTTAGCCTAACAATACATGTATGATTCTTGGGAGGGTCCAGTTCATCCCAAGGTAGGTCACAGTTAGCCAAAAAATTTGATAAACAACAAGCGTTGAGTCTAAAACCCCATAGGAAGAAGATAGGTGGTTCCAAGAATGGTTTCATCACAAGACATTGGCTAGAAATATTGGCAAAAGGGGAGAGACCCTTCCCTCATCAGCAGAGAATGAAGGCGGTCGACCCTTGATAGGGTACAATTCAATTGAAGGTAACTCTACATCATTTGGCCAATGTTCGGCTCTGCACCAAACCCAAGTGAATTCATAGACACAAGCCACCAATATCAGCAAGGTTTTGTTGGCAAGAGCGGTGATAAAGAAACTTCAAAAATTAGAGTGAACCATCGAGACATGACCCATCCTTTATCACCTAAGTCACCATGAAGGATCCAGACTAAATGATCTCACACATGAAATTTTTTAAAAGTCGCTGCACTCTAAAAATTGTAAATGTAAGTCCAAATATCCCTCTTATTTGATGAAAAGAAGGAATTGTGTGTGGGGAGATGTTGGAGGGCCTAGTTGACTTAGTTGACTAGACCCACCAGTTTACCAAGTGTAATGTCAGTTTATTGTGAAAAGTCAAATATGCAATGTAATTCAACCAACCACTAGGTGGGGTTGACCAGTTAGGCTAGTTAGAGAATTTGTAACTACTTTCCAACCGACTCAATGTATAAATACAGGATATCATAAATGTAAATGTGGTTTGGTATTGATCATAATAAATATACTTATTGTTGGTCTCACCATTACTTGTCTCTTCCTTCCCTTGTTCTATGTGTGCATGTGTATATTGTTGTGTAATGTTGTAATATGATTTATGAAGTCTACTGGTAACTTCATTGTGTAATCTCATTGATTACAACAGGACCTAATGTTTTATTGTGATGATTCAAAATAAGTAACTTCAAAACATGGTTGTGGCCCGATGAGTGGCATCAAATAGATTTGAAAGATGGGATATGCTTGTTTGAAAGTTTACTAATGAAACATTAAGTCCATTTGAAAGATAATATAATTTGAATATTTCAATTAGCCCAATGAGTGCATGAATGGTTTTGAAAGATAGTAGATTCAAATTTTTCAAGAGGCCGATATAACAAAATTTTGACAAACAATGATCAAAACCATATTTCAAATATAAAATAAATGGACACCAAGGCCAGACTTTATCATAAAAGATTCGGTGTTGAGAACACAAAAATGAGACACCGCACCAAAATCCAACTTAGAAATAAAGTTAAGCTACCTAAAACAAACCCAAAAGAAAAATGCAAGGGTAATAGAGGTTTCTCAAGAAAAAATCATGTAATACATTACTCATCATCTATAAACATAAAAAAACACCATCATTCAAGAAATCCGCAATAAGCATCAAAAGCGTGTAAATAAAGAAGGAATCCTAAATTTAAAAAGAGGGGTCCCCAAGTTCGAGGACTTGGCTAGTTGAGGCCTCAACACATATTCTAGTCCTTTTACAGGGAATGTAGTCACCTCCTTTAACATTCAACATATTCAAATACATTAACATAGTCAAAGTAATTTAACTTCAACTATGAACATAGGAAACTCCTTCAATATTGAACATGGTATAACATAACCAATGCTCAATATAGTTAACATAATCAACATGGAAATAAAGCTCAACATAATCAACATAGTCAAAATTCAACATATTCAAATAAATTCAAGTTCTTAAATAGTCAGCATACATAATATGGTCAACATAGTCAACATATTCCATGTAGTCAACATAATAAACATTCATCAAATATTTCAATAGTCAACTTATAAACTCCTTCAACATAGTGAACTTTATCAACATATTCTATATAGTCTACATACTCAACATAATCAATGTATGCCAACTCCTTTAATAGTCAAGATAGACACCTCATTTAACAATTAATATAATCAACATAAACAATATTCTAGATATAAATAAACTCCTTCAAAAATATTCAACATTGCACATTAAAATAAATGCTTTAAATGAATTTTATTTACTTGTTATAAGTAAACAAATTCTTCCATCACGTCCCTAGGTTGGTTGCCTATGTTGCATTCCTCACTACATGTCTCTACGGAGTTAGGAATTTTAATTAACATCAACATGTTTACATTGGGTACCATCCACTAAATGAGAGGAAGTTCTTGGGGGTTTCCCTATAAGGTTTTCCTTAGGAAAAGACATTCTTGCACATTTATGATCAATAATTGTTTAAATGTCTGAACATATAATATTTCTTTCATTGGAAACGCTAAATTAACAATGTACATGTTGGCTCATTCATTTTTAGTATATACCTACATGTTATAGTGTCATTTTCCACTATACATGCATATCATGACTCATTAGACTATGTTACATCCCTTTCCTTTCTTGCAGGACTTAAATCCCCTTTTTCTTCCTAAAAGAAAACCATTTATCAAAGTGTAAATGACTTTCCTTAAAGCAACTCACATACGTATGCGAGTTTCGTGTTGGAAACTCGTGTACATGTTAATTTTGGATCAAAAAATATAATACCAACATTTCATGCGGACTTTACGACATTTCCCATTCCCTAACTTACTAAAGCCCGTATATAATGATTCCAACCATCAAAATGGAGTATAAAGGAGAGCCTTGGGATGGAGGAAAAACATGGCTAAGAAATGCACCATTATGTTGGGCTTTTGAAGATTATTTTACAAGTGCCCTATTTCCTAGTGTCGGATATTGTCCCCTCTGCTTGGAAAGCCTTGTTTCCATAATCTTCATTTTCCTTATCTTGTCAAGAATAACCCCTTTGTCTTCCTTGGACCTACAAGAGTGCAAAGTGTTGGAGGCACTCCTATACATTTTCAACCTTGGGTGGAGGAACTTGGAGCCTAGTTCTAGGATGATGCCGCAGCGGTTACAGGTTGTAACCAACCCCTTTTTTTTGTCATCAATAAAAGAATTATCATTCTCGTCTAATTCTTTGTGTTATTTTATGATTTTGATGATATTATATGTATGGTATTTTGAATCTAAATTGTTTTCAATTAGTTAGTTAAATAATAACTACTTTCTTGTCATTTCATATTTCTTTATCTGCAAAACTTTCAGGGGGTTTTCGAGAAGGAATTCCATAGAAAAAAACATCAAGTTGGATCTACTCCAAACGTAGGATTTTGGTTGCACTTTTCTTCCATTTTCCTAAAAGTTAGTTATTATAGATAGTTATTCTTGATTGATTGTTTAATTAGAGTTTGAGACAAATGTCCTTGGGTTTTTATCTATTGTGGTTGCGACCCAAAGACCATAGGAACTAATTTCCCTTAACAGAATTGTCGACCATACTGGGGATTCTCCCTTTTTGGGTCATTAAGGGTGCTTTCCTTTTTTTCATTTCTATTGAAACATTTTCTGTGTTTTAATCCTATTTTAAACACTCTCTGAGTCTATAGAGTCCTACCTAAGTTTTCCAATGCCTTTTTCTCTCTTTTTGAGGGGTTTTTAAGGGTGTACGTGGGTTTCCCTCTTAGGAGTTGCGTACATATGCATTTATTGTATTACACAATCGCATACATAGTCTGAAGAAGGGTATTTTCTCTTCCCAATCTAGTGGAAGTCAGTGTGTTTGTACTCTGAGATATTTATGGGTCTTTTGTGAGTTTTTAAAAGTGTTGTTTGTTTCCAGTAATTTGTTTCTTTGTTTCCAAGATTGCAAGAAAAACTTAAAGATTTTGGTCAACTTTTGTGTTTGTTCCAAGTTGTTTTTGTTTTTGTTATGGTTTATGGTTTCAGAAAGATTTGTAGGGTGTTTCTTACACTCTATTTCTTGTTAGTACATTGGCTCATCAGGTGCTCAATCAATTGTTTTGTAGCCTTTCTCCCCATGTACCTTTCTTGTTTTCTTGTTTGATTCAAAATTAAAGCATAAGAGTGTATTATTTTTTAACTTCTTCCCTTTCCTTTCGTATCTCCATTTTTTAAAAGAAAATTTCATTATAAGCATTTTCTCTTCTTGAATTTACTCTTGTTCTTAAAAAAAAAAATATTGTGTTTTAGTAGCCTTAGTAAAAGAAATGAAATCCATTTTTGCAAAGTTCTTTCGCAGTCTATTTTTCATTTCCTTTCAAAAGTATATTAGATTTGCATTGCAAAGTGGCTCGAGATCTTGCATACAATAAAAAATGCATTGTTTTCATTTTTGAAAAAAGACAAAATAAAGAGTTTGTTTTTAGTTTAATTTGAAGCATTGTTACACTCATTTTTCAGTGAAGAAATTGCATCATGCATTTGTGTTCTTAAGTGTTTTTATGTTGTGTATGTCAAAACACCATCTAGTTTCATCCATACCCCTTTGAGTAAATAATATCCCCACAAAATGAACGCTAACTAAAATTTATTAGAAATTTTCATTTTGTAGGGTGAACAGATTAGTTGTAGTCTAGGGCCTTAGTTTAGGTTGGAGAGTTAATTTATCCAAGACTAGAAAAAAAACATAAGAGTCTGATCTAGGGAGAGTTCAAATCCAATGGTTGTATAAGTATAGATAGGAAGCTCCTCTAACACAAGATTTAAACATGAGATCATGTGAAGGAGAGCCAAGGAGATAACCCCTCCAAATATTAACTAAACGTAGTGGAGATATCATATATTGGGGGATTTTCCTGAAGTGACAATGACTTATTTGGAATCATTTCTCTGTGAAATTTTAACTTGGTTGAGTTTTTCTTGAAGTGATACTGGCCCTCTTGCGATCAGTCCTCTGGAAGATTCTCACCCAGTTTGATATTTTTTGAAGTGACATTGGCCATTTTGTAGACAGTCCTATGGAAGAGTTTTAGGCTTAGTTACCCTACCCATACATTTGATCTCAACTGTCAACTGTAGCCCCCATACATTGACTGTGAGTTAATGACCTTAGTTTATTTTCCTAGGGATCTTAGAGGTGACTGTGGGGGGTTTTTTGTGGTACCTGGGGCATATTTTGTATAACACTTCTCAGTATCAATGGAGGGCGCCCCGCAAATTGTGGGTACTTGGATCAGATAAGGTTGGTAAGTGGAGGTCAGGATAACTACTTCTCACTCCTCCGTTTGTTGATCCACGAGACTTAATTAACCCGTTCCTTCATCTAAAAGTTTCTTACCTTACATTGCGACTATTGCGATCTCAGGACCTAATCCACATGAGTCAAGATATTAGCAAGATTGTTTGTGTATGTTGTTTCATTTAGAATTTTTTTAGTGGTGTGCTTGGCGATTGTAGATTTTCTTAGCAAGGCATGTACGTAGTCACCTAGAGCTAACAACTCAAAGTGGTTGACCAACCACCTTGTTGGTCGAGGAGAATTCAAGGTAATCCACCTGTTGAAGAAGGATTGAGTCCTCCACCGCCTCCTTTGATGTGTCGACTTGATCAATCTGACACTTTTGTACCGATTGGTCTAGTCGAGACCGTTCATATGGAATTGGTAGAGAATAAAATTTCTTAGCCAAAGGTTGTAACAATAACTGATCTTGGGACTGAAGAATTTTCTCCACCTGCCAACTCTCTCTTAACTAGGCCTTACGCTCTAGTTGTTGTGCAAGTTCTTCCTCCTAGGTCGAAATTCACTGACAATATCCCTCTTCATTGGGCCATGATGGAAGGAACTCCAAAAGTGTCTAGGTCAGGAGTCATTGTGACTATCACTTCAATAATTGTTACCAGTGGGATTCCCCCCCCTAACATGTCGAATCAAACAAATGGTGTGATTTAATCCACCGTTTCTACATATATCAGCAGTTATGCTCTATTGATTGTTGGTTCCACCCAACCTTATGGTGTGGCCATGTCATTATCCTCAATAACCAACTCCTTTTCATTTGGTATGTCATCGATGAACATGCTAAACACGTTGACAATCTTTCAATCGACGTCCCAAGTCTCTAATGTTGGTTTAGGGAATTCCTTGATTCTGTATCAAGCAATTCCTTGGGGAGGATCTCCTATATATTTATCATTCCCTTCTTTCGGAAGTGGGGCATTCCCATTTTCCATCCCTAACCCCTTTGAGGGATGGGCTTCTTCTATGGGTAGCGGATCCCATTCTATTAGTATGTCATCCCCATCAACCCCATTCACATTGTATGGTGGGTTCGAGAGTAATCCTTTCTCCATGTCTTAAGTGTCTATATAAGGCAACCCCTTCCAAGCTTAGTTGAATCCCACACAAGGTTTGTTCCCTTCACAAGGGATGTCATCAGGGGGCAACCCCTTTCTCGATCAGTTGAACCCCATGAAGGGATGTTTTCACTTGCAAGGGGGATTCATAGGGAGATTCTGTATTTTTTCGTTCGAGAAATAGACAGGTTGGATTTTTCTTTTGTTTAACCAGAACCAAGGGTTTACCCAAGGCTCTGGCTCATCCAAAAACTCTTCATAGCAACCTAGTGTCAGTTTCAATCCTGGACCTTCTTTTAAGAATTCCAATCAGTCGATGTCGCAGCTTAGGTTACTTTTTCTAGCAGCTCTTCATTTTCCATATTTGTCTAAGTTGATGAATGACCTAATTCATCACCCAAGTTGGCTTGCGGTCCCGACCAAACAACTTTTGGACATACCAAAGTTCGAAGGAAAGAGTGGTGAAGACCCACAGGATCATGTAATGATGTTTCATTTGTGGTGCCTTGTCTAATTTGTTTAACAATTACTCAATCCAGTTATTACTATTCCAATGCACCCTCATTGGGGCCATCTCTAAGTGGTATATATAACTAGAGAGGTCTAAGTACACAACGTTTTTGCATATTTCCATGGTTTTTCTCAACCACTTCCAACTCCATATCTGGTATGATGTTGGTACATATATTTTATCTAACTTTGAACAAGATAAAGCTATGTACATTTCCGATAATATTCGAGAATGGAGGAGACATAAGAGGTTGATCAAATCCACAGTCCTGCCATAATTTCTCTTAGAATGGTTCTTGAAGTAGTTAATTCCTTACATTTCTAGGGATGTGGCCACTTCAGGGGTGTTTACAGAAGAGAGGGAAATATTTAGAGCACAACAGTTAGAGTTTATTTACTCTCAATCAGGTATTCTCTACGAAATCATTCCCAACACACCACGTTCGACTCTCGACTTGGAAAAACCAAAATATCAACCACATGTCGATGGTATTTCCAATTCCTCTCAAAGTAAATTCGTTGATATGGTCTCTAGCCAGATGCAGTAGTTGTATATACAAAAAACTACTGTTGGTCCGGCCCTTAGCTCAACCACCCCTACTACCCAATCATTGGATGTACACATAGTGTAATTGAAGACTCAAAAGGGTCCTTAACAACCCATAGATAAGAAGAAAGGCAAGGGAAAGAAGGGTAGTGAGGGAAAAGATAAAAATTCTAATAAGAATGTTGAAGGGGAAAAAGATGAAAAGAGAAAGGTGAAATTTACATGCAAGCTTTGTGGGGATGATCACCTTAATCATTAGTGCCTGAAGATGGAAGAATCCCAATGATTGATAAAGTTGCAACAACAAAAACAACCTGTCGTATTGAAAAACCCGTTTTCACAAGGAAAAAATATGTAGGTTGGCTCTTCCACTTTCAATCCGAAAGGGGGAACTTCTAGTGCACCTTTGCCGAATGAATCATTCTCGTTCATTAATATGGTTAATTCTACAAAATTAAAATATGAGGTATACTTTTCGACCAAAAATCATGATTATGGTAATCCAGAGTCAACATCAAAAGGAAAAGAAACTTATAATCCTTAGGAGCCTCTCCACATAGAAAAACCCCATAAGGAAACAACATCATGCATACCAAAGGGTGCGTACAAACAGACGTCGCATAACCCTAATGCTAGATCTACACCCAACTATTCCATTGTTGAGGATTTAACTCAAACGTCATGTGCAATGTCTGCTTTAGAGGTGCTTCAAAGTTTCCCCATGCAACACATTGCATTGTAATCCACGATCAGAGCGACGGATTCTTATAGCTAGCTCAATATGAAGTTTGATGCTACTGATGTGAAGCCTTGTCTTCCTTATCATGTAGCCTTCCATAATGATGTTGTATACGCAAAACACATAATCAGGAGGATTGCCATAGACGAGGGTGCTTCGACGTGTGTCATTTCCCTATCCTACTGGAAATTTGTTGGCTCTCTAGAGCTCGTACCTTCTCCCACTTCATTAACTGCATTCGATAGGTCATATTTTATGCCACATGGGATTATTTCCTCTTTTCCATTCCAGTTAGGCGGAAATTCCATTTCGTAGAAGTAGAGTTAGACGACGTGCCACTCAACTATAATATATTATTGGGAAGGAGTTGGACTTATGCGATGACAACTGTCGTCTCCTCGGTATTTCAAATTTTATGCTTTCCCCATGAGAGAAGGATTGTGAGTATGGATCAAATGGATTTTAATCTCTCTATATCCATGAAAAATCCAGGATCCACGGTTCCCTGGATTGAAAACTCTCATTCGACAACTGAGCGTATTGGTGTTGGAATGTGCCCTTCACTTATGGGAACCTTTAATTTCCCAGCACCAGTGTCTTATATTTGCGCCACCCTGATCGACTTTCAAAAGTTGAGTTCATCGGCTCTAGTTACAAGAGTCACATCATTAAGAACATTGTATATGCAATATCCATGGGTGTTACCCTCTTCATGCGAATCAGTCGAAGGTCGCACACATGTCGGGATGGCTAGGTCATTGTCTGCAATTAAGGTTGCTTACCAGGATATTCAACAGTCCATTGTAGATGCAAATAAAATTCCTTTATGGATAGAGGAGAATGATTAATATATGGATCCCATATGGGATCATAATTATTCAACATCTCAATACTGTCTTAATATGTTCATGCCGTCAAGCGAGGCTATTATCGAGGCAATGACTGGGTCAGAAAGGACATGGGAGGATATGCATCATCGACTGTATTTTATCCCTGATATCATTTGTGTATTTTATCCCTGAGGAGAATTTAATTCAGCTATGAGTAGAAATGATGGTCAAACAGTAAACCCCTTAGCAAAGCACGGTGTCTATGTTGAGGGGAATATGGAGAATATATCAAAAATCGTCCCGATCAACATTTCTAGAGCCCATGATGTTGTTGAAAATGTCTTTATCGGGGAATATCGTTCTCAAGATTAAATTAATTAGTACATGAAACTTTTCAAATAATTTCGTGATGTTTTTTCCTGTTTGTACGAGGAAATTCCTAGCATATATCCTTAGAATTTCGAATAGGAGATCCGAACCTATGAAATAACTAAGCCAGTTCGGCAGAAATTGCGACCAATCAACCCGAGGAAAGAAACAACAAGCAAGGATGAGGTAGAAATTTTTTTCAAGGAAGGCTTTCTCTATCCAGTCTCGTTAAAGGAGTGGGTATCCAACCCCATTCTGGTAGAGAAGAAGCAAGGTATGATTCGAGTATGTATGGATTTTTGTGATTTGAATAAATATTTTCCTAAGGATAACTTCCCTACGTCGTGTATTGATCAAATTCTTGACAAATGCGCAGGATGTGATATTTTCTCGTTCATGGATGGTGTTTATGGTTATAACCAAATACAGATCCATCCCAAGGACCAACACAAGAAAATTTTGATTTGTCCTTGGAGAACCTTTGTATACAAAAAGATGCCTTTTGGCCTTAAAAATGCCAGAGCTACTTTTCAATGGGCCATGATGTTTTCTCTCCACAATCTTAAGCACATAGTGGAGGCTTATTTGAATGATGTCACCTCCCACTCGCGTAAGAGGGCGCAACATATTCTACACCTTTGCCTTGTCTTAGAGAGATGTTGTCACTATCAAATTCACTTGAATCCACACAAATGCATTTTTTGTGTGACTTTGGGACGTCTCTTAGGATATATCGTTTCAACTAAAGGGTTCACGGTTGACCCTTTGAAGGTAGAGGAAATAACTTAGTTGCCTCCCCTGCACACAATGCATCAATTTTAGAGTATACAGGAGAAGGAAAATTTCCTTTGATGTTTTGTACCAAGCTATGTTATTATCACAAAACATTTTATATTCCTATTGAAGAAGGGGTCCCCCTTTTATTGGGATGAGTTAACACAACTTTCTTTTGACACATTGAAGAAATATCTAGTATCGAATCCTTTGCTTATCCCCCCATATTATAATAGATATTTTCTACTATATCTCGCGACAGCTAAATCTTTGATTGGCATGGTATTAGTTCAAGAGGATGATAATACCCAAGAGAATGTCATATATTATTTGAGTCGAGCCTTGATGGGACCTGAGCCAAAGTATTCTCATGTCGAGAAACTATCCTTAGCATCATTTCATGTTGATCAACGCCTCCGACATTATATTATTTTGCGCAAGACGACCATCATCTCCGATGTTAACCCTTTCAGTATGTTTTGACTCAGTGAATAATTGGCGAGAAGTATAGCAAGTGGATTGTTGTTCTTTAGTAATTTGATTTGGACATTGCTTCTGCAAAATCCAAGAAGTCGTTAATATTCGTCGAACTTATGTAAGAGTTACCTTAGAGTATGAGGAGAATGAAGTTATTGAATAACTTCCTGAGGAGCGTATATTCATCATCTCTTCTACTGACCCTTGGTATGGATATATCCTTATATATCTCCATACTTTCAAGTTTTCCCCGCATCACTCAAAGGATGACCGATGTCGGATTTTCCATCAAGCAAAGAATTACCTTATCATCGGTGACACTTTGTATCGTCGAGGATTTGATTCAATTATCCATTATTGTTTAACCCACGAGGAAGAGGAAATTGTTCTTAAAGACTGTCACAATGGATTGTGTGGTGGTCACTTATCAGGACTGGAAATAGCCCACAATATTTTACGCGATGGGTACTTTTTCCCATCAATATTTAAATACTACATAGAAACGATCAAGAAGTGTCACTCATGCTATATTTTTTCTCTAAAGATGCACCTTCATCTTGCTCCTCTTTTTCCAGTCGTCATCTTTGGCATGTTTACTAAGTGGGGCGTTGGTTTTATGACATGCCACCTACCTTCATCTAGGGGGAACCATTACATCATTGTGGTCGTTGATTATTTCACAAAGTGGGCGGAGGCCATGCCTACTTTTTCAAGCGATGGTGATATTTTTGCCTTCTTCATAATCAACTAGGTTATAACTTGGTTTGGTGTTCCTAAATATATTGTCACTAACCATGGAAGTCACTTCCAGAATAAGATGATGTCAGAAGTTGCTTCCAAGTTGGTTTTTAGACAAGAGCACCCGTCTTCGTATTACCCACAGGTGAATGGATAGGTTGAGGCTATGACTAAGTCTCTTAAAATCATTCTCTGGCGCACTGTTAATGCAAGAAAGTCTAATTGACACATTATTCTCTATCTGTCTTTATGGGCATACCGGACTGCAGTAAAAAAAACTACTATATTTTATCCTTTCCATCTCATTCATGGGTTGGAATATGTTTTACCTATTGATTGTGATATTATTTCTATAACAAACCCTTCCATACACAAAACAAGGTAAGTGATTATAACGAAATAGCAATATTTTTTTTTTTACAAGTTAAGAAATGTTCAATATGACAAATACATAAGCATAGACAATTAGTATACAATGCTAACAATCGTTAAATGATCTATGTTTATTCAACATAATTATTCTTACTCAACGCCAACTTCAAAACAAGGTCAAGATACAATATCAAGTAACATTTTAATGGGTTTAACAAGTGAACATCACTATCATCAGATCACACAAAAGATTACAAGTACAAAAAAAATCTACCCGCCCAATCCTACCCTACAAGGTCAGGACCTTCAAGACACATAATCAACGCTCAAGTCCATGATTCATATGATTGATTTTGACCATTTAAGGTCTCGGGACTGGAAGTTGTTCTGAGGAACATGAAGATATGTATACCCAAGCCATTCCTAATCTAAATTTCACAAACCATAATCACTTCATGACATTGCCTACCTGCACATATACATCATTCACCCAAAAGATTACATATTACAAGAATGTCTCTAATGTCTTGTATGAACCAAAACAACTTCATAAGATAAAAACATCTAGAATTCCATTTATACACATATTAATAATTTAAGACTCAAGAATAATGTGTGATTGTGATCTTGGGAGGTTAGCACTGAGATGTTTATTCTTGTGAGAATTTCAATTCATCATAAACTAACTATGTCCTAAATAAAATTTTAAAAATTATTTATCTCATGACACACGAAAATCATTTGTTCATGTTATCTGAGAATCCACAACCTTGCGTAATATCATATTAACAAAATCATCAATACTTAGTTAGAACTAATGAAAAATCTTAATCAAGCTTGTTCTTTATTTTACAAAAATAAATGTTATATTTTAAAATTAATACCTATTCCCCAAGTAAGGGCTTAGCAATACTTTAAGATTTGTGAATCATAACATTTATTATCATTACCTTAAACTCTGCATTATATTTCATTATAAACATTCTAAACTCTTAATTTAATTCCTTACAATCCTATGCAATGACCTTAACGAACGA
This sequence comes from Picea engelmannii, assembly GCA_009831015.1. NCBI lineage: Eukaryota > Viridiplantae > Streptophyta > Pinopsida > Pinales > Pinaceae > Picea > Picea engelmannii. The sequence continues at coordinate 181,885 of ML794444.1, read as the reverse complement.
TATAACCACACGATGGATACAAGTAAAACTCTAAAATATTTTCCTTCGTCATGTGTAACACCCAAAGAGCATAGTATATCGATGTAATAAATATATATAATTTCGAATGAACCTCAAATTGTAATCTCCAAAATGATTTATTAACCAGTAAGAACTTATGCAATATCAAGAGAAAATCAATTAAGTAAATACTTCTTATGGTAATTTTCTACTAATTTGATTTGGAGAAGGTTATAGTTCTTAGAAATTATATATGTGTGTGTGTGTGTGTGTGTGTGTGTGTGTGTGTGTGTGTGTGTGTGTATGTAGAGCATCATTACGAGTATTAAAGGAAGTGTTGTTATTCCTGATATTTTTTTGTGTTACTGAGGTTAAGTAATAGATTTTTGCATGAACCACAGTCATAGTAACCACTGTAAATGTAAGATAGGTTAGATCTCGTTTAAGGATATGATTTGTTAACTTGTATATACCATAGTAAGGGTCTAGTGTTTATTTTTATTTTTTATGTTATTATCATCTATAACCCTATCTCCACTCCCTTAATCAATTAAACAATGACACATGCAAAAGGAAAAAATGGTCAATACGTTTTAGTCATAAACTTTTCATCTGACAACTAAAGGCTTTGATTACATCCAAGAATGTTAGATGTAATCAAAGTATTTCATGATTAGATCTCGTAGTCAAACATGTAAGTAAAGAATCGGATCTCACGACGTTGACGTCAAGTTGAAGAGAACTTGTACTTTAATTCTAGAAACCCAACAATTTCCCGACTTGTACATAATTCAACAATTACCAACTGAGGTCTTCGATTAGTTCTAATGATTCGATTTTGTCCAGATCTACCTCCTCATTGGGATGAATGGTTAAAAAAATTGGGAAGAACAAGTGAGGTGAGCAATCAAGTGTACGCACTAACAAAAATTCTAGGAGGTCGTAATTATTATGTCAATCAATAATAAAATACCAAAGATAAAATTTGAACATTTAAAGTCAAATAAAATATTTGTTTAAATCTCAGGATTACAAAACTCTCACAAGTTAAACCATTTAGAAGGTAAGTGCTCTGTGATAGCAAGATTTGCCTCACCATTGCTATCTTGCACAGAGGGCCATTTTCCATTTCCCTACGCAAACTTATCATCCCTTTTTGATAAATCTGGAGCTAAAAATATACATTTTTCCACATATACGCGCCCTATCAGCTATATAGCAAGCGTATACACAGGCTGCTCCACTATAGCTCGCGTACATCGGGATTTGTGCCAGTAAACACAAAAATGGAGTCGGGTTTACATGTCACGACTAGAGATATCTGAATCTTGGCCTTCCATATACTAGAAACATTCTAACTCGGCCCTTCAGTTGCATTTTGAAGGCTATAAGAGCACAATTTCAAGCTATGGAAAAGAAGAGAAAGAATTCAACTTTGAGAGAAAAGTTACTCTAGAGAAATTACTTCATATTGAGTCTGCATCCCTTTGTTCCTCAAGTCTGAACACAGTGTTCAGCCCCCAAGATCTTTTTATATTGTTGAGAGAACCTCATTGTCTATCTCCTTTGAGCTTGCCTTTTGTGGAGGATTGAAGTGGTGGAGGCCCAGTTGGAAGGAACTTGGTTCCTTGGTTTCGAACCATGCCAACATGGAAGTCTGTAATGTTGACACTTCTATTGATTAATTATTAATATAAATACTCGTTTCCCATCCTATTGTTATCGTGCAAATATATGATTATTATCCATGGGCATGTTTGTAATGTTTATTAATGGATTATGATATCTAATGTGATAACCCCTTTACATTATCACTATATACTTTCTTTGCTTGTTTGTTAAGAACTTATTGCAGGTATAAAGCTTTGGTTCAAAGTGCTCAACAGTGGAAAATCATCAAACATTGGATCGAGGTATGCCTCTTTCTTATCTTGCACATTAGTTTATATAGCATACAATGGAATGGAGTTGATTTATGTAATCATACCTATCTGTTGTGGTTTTACCCTTGTCCATAGAGAGTTTTTCCCTCGTAACAGAAATGGCAACTCCACTGGGGAGAGATCTTCCTTCTAAGGCTTGAAGTACTTTTTCTTCTTTCCTTGATCTTTTTCCTTTGTGTTTCTTGTTGTATCACTTCTTGGCAGATTCTGTTCACTCTGATTCTGATTTTTCAGCCTTTTTCCCTTGCCTGGCCTTGTTTTAAAGCCTATACGCTCCTTTTGCCTTGACAGTCGCGTGCACACGCGTTCTGCCTCTCTGCAAGCTACGTATATACGCATTATTCTCCTGAAAAGTCATGTATACCACTTTTCCTTGCTTCTTTGCTTAGTTTAGTGATTGTTGGGTGAGTTTTGATGTTTGATGAGCCTTCTTAGGTCTCTGTAGTGCCTGTTGAGGTTCTCTGGTTTGAAAAGAAGCCTGTTGGGAGTTGTATTTATGGGCGTATTCTTACTCATTGTTTTTCATTTTTTGGTTTGTCCTTGAACCCTAGGTTGTTTGCTTGGCTTCTTGGTATTCTGCTCGAGTTATTTTGTTTATACACAGTAGAATTTATATATCAAGTTACTTTTTAGTCCATGCATTTTCTTTTTAATATATTGAAAATACAAAAAAATATAGGCATTTTGCATTGGTTAACATTTTTTTCTTTGAACCTTTATCATTAACTTAGTACATTTAATGAAATATTGCATTTTACTTCTGAATTGCAGAGTTGAAATTGAAAATTGCACTATTTTTATCAGCATATCATTCATTGAAAAGTTAAAGGTAGACTTTGCATTATATTCATATTTATCTTTTGCAGGGTCATAACATCATGAGTTTCGCCTCCATACCCTTTTGAGTAATCACGACCAATAAAATTTACGCTTTAAACTAAAATTGATTAGTCACGATTTTATTTTTAGGGTGCACAAACTAGCCTAGGATTTAGTGCCTTGGAATAGGATTTTGTGACTAAACTTCTCCAAGGCAATTAAATCAACATATGTGTCTGAGACAGGGAGTTGAGAATTCCATTGTATAATTGGTAATATCAGGAGGCTCCGCTCACACCAGAGTTAATCATGAGGTCGCGTGAAGTTAGTTGAAGGGATAACCCCTGGATACTCACCTAGCGTCAGAGATATTTATGTGGATTTATTCGTATTTGTGGATCTTGCTAGTACCCTTACCTCTATGAGAGGTGGTGCTTTCAAGGTTTCGGGCTTTGCTACCCTGCCCATACGGTGATCCAGACTTACGAATACTCGTCTGTGCATCGGTTATATAGTGGTTTATTAGTTGCTTGACTTAGGTATCTCATAGGTTACTTGCAGGGGTTATTCTGCTTGTATTCTGGGTCAGATAGAGGTCGAACAACACATAGCCTTTATGGAGGATTACCTCTCCAGGGGGATCTAACCGACTGGTTGTTAAGCCCACAAGGGCCTCTATAACTGATTATGTTACCTCCAAATTTTAGTGGGGAGTCTCAAGTCCCTCTTGGACGAGGCATACCTTCTTTAGCAAGAGAAGCCACTCAGCCACTTTAGCCCATTTGCATGCATATTGGTTGTTTGACTTTTTGGTATTCTCTTTGACTACTAGTTGGCCTTAAGATATATTTGTATTTTGTAGAGTCATAAGTCTTTGTGGAGTCAGACCATCTTCCCCACCGGTCCCTTCGATTGCTACAGTTACCACCGGATTTTGGTTTCTTTCCTTCTAAAAGGTGTAGAGTTTGTAGAAGTGGTACACACACATCCACCTTTCAAACTTGTGGTTCCACGTCACTACTTTTCACCTTTGGTGCTCATCGAATTCTTTGAATGAGGATTCTATTAGATTACAATTGTTCCAACGCACTCTCATTGGAGTTGTGTCACAATGGTATATTGAGCTACCTAGGGGGACATACAGGTCATTCCATTAGTTGGTGCTAGCCTTTCTCAACCACTTTCAATTGCCCATTCATTACGAAGATAGCCTTGAACTTTTTTCGACTCTATGTCAGGGTACCGACACTCACATCTCAAACCATATCTAGGAATGGTGTAGATGGAAGTGGTTGATTAAGACTCCTATACCCCCGGCCTTTCTTCTAGAATGGTTCCTAAAGTCTTTGCATGCTCCTATCTTGAAGGACGTTGCTACTTCTGAGTTCTTCAACAAGGAAGAAGCTATATTTAGAGCCCAACAACTCAATTTGATATACGCTTAGTCTGGGATGTTATATCACCTTCTTCTAGACACACCGCGGCTAAATCACGATCGTAGATAGAATCCAGGAATTCATGTTGATTGCATTGTAGGGTATGCCAATGTAAAGTCCACAAACTCAGCAACGAAGTTTGTCGAAGGGTCAGCTTCATCTGTATCCTCCAAACCCACCCAATCATCGGATGTACATACCATGCAATCATCGAAGAACCCAAATGGTGACCAGCAACCAGATGGGAATAAAAGGAAAGGTCGAAACAATCGTAAGGGTGGGAAGAATAACAATAAACCCAAGGACAAAGACAATAATGTGAGATAGAATGATAATGTTGGAGAGGGAAAGAAAGAGAAATGTAAGGTGAAGTTTCCTTATAAACTTTGTATCGATGACCACCTTACACATTTATGCCCCAAATGCGTTGAGGTTGTGAGGCTTTTAAATCTACCACATGTTGTTCTGACAAATCCATTCCCACACAACCATCACTTAGCCTCGAGTTCTTCGAACGCCGAAAATGCGTCTGGTGGAAGTCAAAACCCATCATCGCAAGATGGTGACAATGTTTGTATCAATATGGTCGACACAAAAATAGATATAGCCACCCGCTCTCGAGATTATAGCTCTTCAAAAGATAGTACCAATCTAGAAACTCCTCCTCCCCCTCCGAATATGAACTTACAGATTGAGAAACTAGAGCCATTGCCTTATATTCCGAAAGGAGTACTTAAGCGCTCTACCCACAACCATAATGCTAGAGCCGCCCAAAACTACTCTATTGTTGAGGATATGGGCCAAACCCCTTGCACGATTTCGTCTTTGGAGGTACTTCAGACGTTTCCATCATAAAGGAATGCCTTACTCTCTACCTTAGGAGCTCTAGAACCTAGTGGCTTGAAAGTTATCAAGTTTGATGTCATGGATGTGAAGCCTCGCTTACCTTACCATGTGTCTTTCCAAATCCATGTGGAGTATTCCAAGTATACTATCAAACGAGAAGTCATTTATGAAGGTGTTTCCACCTACATGATGTCCCTGGTCTGTTGGAAAGATCTTGGTTCTCCGGCCCTTTCCAAGTTGTCGAACATGTTGACTGCATTTGACGGTCATTCCTTCCGCCCTCATGGTATTCTCCCCGCCTTTTCGGTCCAGTTAGGTGGGAAGACGGTAGAGTTCGAGGTAGAGGTAGTTGATGCACCTCTCGATTATAACATGTTACTAGTTCGCAATTGGACCTATGCTATGGTCGTTTTCGTATCGTCCATCTTCCATGTACTTTGTTTTCCTCATCAAGGGGATATCGTGACTATCGACCAATTATCCTTTGCTTACTCTATTCCTAACACATCTGTTGGACCATCGGTCCCCGTGATTGACAATTCTCAGTCGACAACTGAGAATATCAGTGTTGGAATGTATTCTTCCCTCATGGGTACTTTCGACTTCTTGGCACCAATTCACCACGTTTACACCATGTCTAGTAGGCCTGCTTCTGCAGGGAGGTCCATTCCTTTTCGTACATCCTATTTTAGTGATCCATGGACCCTACCTTCTTCGACTCCTTCGTGTGAAGGACAGTTGCATGCTGGCATGGCTATACCACTATCGGAAGCAAAGATTGTGTATCAAGTTGTTCTTGAATATTCTACCGATATTGATCCTATTACCTCGCAGATGGACAAGGAGGATCCAGTTCTTAGGCCTGTATGGGCCACCTCGTTATCTTGTTCACATGATTTCCTAGATGAGAATTTGCCTTCGGACGAAGCCATCCTCGAATCCATGAATGGTTCTGAGAGACCTTGGGATGACATGCATCATCGATCCTATTTTCTCCCAAGTCTTGAAAGAATCGAGCAAGATGACTTTCGGTCTACCTTGAGTGAGATAGTCGGTCACGTCGTAGTTCCACTCAATACGCACGACATTTATGCCGAAGGAAATATGGAGATTATTTCTCCTACCGTCTCGATCGATATCTCTCGTACCCCTGGCAAGATTGAGAATGTAAATATAGGTGTGAATTGTTCGCTAGAAGAAATTATGATCTACACCGATCTCTTCAAAGAATTTCGAGATGTATTTTCTTGGTCATACGAAGAGATGTCAGGGATCGACCCTCGGATTGTCGAACATGAAGTTAGAACTTACCCAAATGCTAAACCAGTTCGACAACGTCTTAGAGAAGTGAATCCTAGGAAGGCCCCTGCTATTAAGGCAGAGGTGGAGAAGTTGCTTAACGACAGCTGCATCTACCCAGTTCCCTTGACCAAATGGATATCTAATATTGTTCTCATAGATAAAAAGAAAGGAACCATCTGTGTGTGTATGGACTTTCGTGACCTGAATAAGGCTTGTCCTAAAGATAACTTCCCCACTCCTTTCATTGATCAGATTCTCGATGAGTGTGCGGGAAGAAAAATATTTTATTTTATGGATGGATTTTCAGGCTATAACTAAATCCAGATCAAACCTGAGGACCAACACAAGACAGCATTTATATGTCCTTGGGGTACTTTTGCATACCAAAAAATGCCTTTCGGCCTTAAAAATGTCGGAGAAACCTTCCAACGTTCCATGACTTTCTCTTTTCATGATCTCAAGCACATAGTCGAAGCCTACCTGGATGATCTTGTTGCTCACTCTCGCAAGAGAGTGGATAATGTTATACACCTTCGTCTAGTTTTTGAAAGATGTTGTTACTATAGAATCCGGTTAAACCCTCATAAATGTATATTTTGCGTTAAGTTTGGTCGTCTCTTAGGGTTTTTAGTTTCTGAGACCAGGATCATGGTAGATCCTCTTAAGGTTGAGGCAATACTTTAGTTGCCTCCCCCGTGCACAATTAGACAACTTCAAGGTTTACAAGGAAAATATAACTTTCTACGTCGGTTCATAGTGAATTATGCCAATATTACTAAGGGTTTCATGCGCCTCCTACAGAAAGACACCCCCTTTATCTAGGATGAGTGATCCCAGGTGTATTTCGACGCTTTGAAGAAAGCCTTGGTATCGGCCCCTCTGCTGAAATATCTTTATTACAGTAGAGATTACATGTTGTATATTGTCACATCTACAAAGACGATTGGTATGGTTCTAGTTTAGGAGGATGATGAGCTCCATGAGCACGTCATCTACTATCTCAGTCGAAATTTAGTTGGTCCCGAGCTTAATTAATCTCACGTTGAAAAGCTATCTTTGGCTATCGTTCACACAGTCAAACTCTTATGTCACTATATATTACTTTGCAAGACTATAGTGGTTGCCGATGTCAATCCATTTCAATATGTCGTTACTAGATGTATCATTGGGGGAAAATACAATAAATGGATTGTCATATTACAAGAATTTGATCTCAACTTCACTTCGGCCAAGTCCAAGAAATAACTAGTTTTTGCAGATTTAATATCCAATTTTCCACAATTAGACGAGGATGTTATCCATTTTGATTCATTCGCAGACGAACACATTTTCCTTGTCTAGTCGTCTGATCTTTGGAATGGAGACATTGTTTTATATCTTCAAACCTTGAAGTTCACTCAGTATCTCTCGCGAGATGATCAATGGCGTGTTAGATACCAAGCCAAAAAGTATACCATCGTCAGTGACACTTTGTATCGTCGAGGAGTAGAAAAAATCTTGTCATTTATTAACTCACAAGGAATCTGAGTCAGTCCTAAACAATTGCCACAAAGGGGCTTGTGGTGGTCACCTATCCGAGCTTGCGACAGCCCAAAAAATCCTACAAGCCGGTTATTTCTGTCCCACTATCTTTAAAGATTATATAAAAGCAGTTAAGAAGTGTCACCCCTACCAAGTGTTCACTCGGAAAATGCACTCGCATATAGCCCCTCTTCACCCAGTCATCATCGTCGGTCCCTTCACCAAGTGGGGGGTAGATTTCATCGATTGCAACCCAACTTCGGATGGGGGCCATCAACACATTATTGTGGTCATCCACTACTTTACTAAGTGAGATGAGGCCATGCATACAAATCTGATGGGAAGACTGCAGCCTTCTTCGTGTTCAACCAAATTATCGCTTGGTTCGGTATCCCGAGTGAGATTGTCACTAATCATGGCAGTCACTTTCAGAATGAAATGATGGTAGAACTAGCATCTAAGCTAGGGTTTAGGAACAGTCATTCATCCCCTTTTTACCCCCAGTAAAATGGGAAAGTAGAGGTCGTCAACAAGTCTCTCAAGACCATTTTTCAAAAAGTTGTCAGTCGGAGTAATTCCAATTGGAACATCATGCTATATCCCACGCATTGGGCATACCAAACCTCGGTTAAGACTGTCACCAATTTTTCCCCTTTTTAGTTAGTGCACAGTGTGAATTCGATCCTTCCTATTGAATGTGAAATCCATTCTCTCAAATTGGCAGTCGAGCTCCTACCTGACACTTCAGATTTAGAGCGACACCTTGTGCACCTAGAGAGTCTTGACGAGCAGCGTTGAGATGCCTTTACGACTATCGAGGCAAACAAGAAACGTGTCAAGGTTCAGTACGACAAGTCTGTCTATCCCCAGTTGTATGTTGAGGGTGAATTAGTTCTCTTATATGACCAAGACAAAGAACCTCTAGGGGCAGGCAAGTTTAAACCCATGTGGCACAGTCCTTACATCGTGTGATGTGTCCTAGAAAAAGGAGCCTACGAATTGGAAGATTATGAAGGGAATAAGTTGGCCAAGCCCAAAAATGGACTCTACTTGAAAAGGTACTATGCTTGAGCCCTAGGCTTGGGTGGAACTCTTTGTATACTAATGTAAATTTATTGTATGTACATCTATTTTCTCCTTTTCTTTTATCTTTAGCTTGCTTATCGAGTTTTCCCTTTGTTGGTAGATGTCAATGGAGTCTTCAGTCTACCTAGGATACGCAGACGGAGCCATTCGTCATACATGAAACTTGGCTTCCACCGCTTGGGTGGTTTACTCACCTAAGGGTTTGTTGGTGTCTTCAGGTGGTGCATGCCTAGGGCCATCCATGAATAATGTGGCTAAATATAGTGTCGTCATATAAATTTTGTGTGATGTTATCTCGCATGGCATTCGCTCTTTAGAAGTTCATCTAGATTCCCAGTTAGTAGTATGTCAGTTGAACGGCCATTACCACGTGCATGATCCTACTTTACTCCGTCGATTCCTACGAGTACGTCTTTTAGAATGAAAATTTGATTTTATTACATATTATCACATTCCTAGTAATTCTAATCATGTATCTGATGCCTATGCTAACTACATTTTAGATTGTCATTTATCACATTAATAAAGCAAAGAAAACCATTAAATCAATATACACATTGTAAGATATAAGTAAATCCGAAGATCCTTTTTTTATATATATTTAAAAATATGGTGTTTATATTACAAAATTGGGGGAAAAACCCTCAATACACATATACAATCAGTATACATATCCAACGACATATATTCTTTAGGCACCAGATGTGTCTCATGGTAGCAAACCATGGTGTTTGCGAGACACCGGAAGAGTTGTACCCATGCTCTAGGTACACCAACCACCTGTCGTTGCATGGCTTCAGGCAGATCCTCTACTTGAACCATAGGAATCCTCTATGTCAAATGAGATAGGTTGCCCTGCACGTTTTGTAGGACTCTCTCTGCTTCTCCTCCCACCACCTCATCTCCCTGGTTCCTCTATATATGTAGTAGGAATTCCTCTGGTCGTCGCGGACCCACATCTACGATTACACAAGTGTCTAGTTAATACTCAAACACCATCCCAAAAATATTTTTGTTCCTTAAATACAAAAATACAAAAAAATGAAATATTTAAAAAAAAAAATCTTACCTATATCACCGTAGGCGACCCCTGGTGCAAGTGGCATATCAGGATCTCCTCGGAAATCGATCCTCGCATAGGGATAATCATCCGAAGCAATGATCTGTCGCCACCACCAGAAGAAAAAATCATATCTGTAGGGTGTGGTCACCCTACCTACCCCCTGTCGTCTCATGACCTCGATCCATCGTACCATGGTTGGATCACATGGTCCTCTAGGTAGAACCTCCACTCTAGGTCCCAAACCTGAAACCTGCTCGAAAAAGAAGCTGCAAAGAATAGAGTCAAACCCAAAGTTTCACTTACTCCCTTGTTTTCACTCTGTCAACTGACCTTTCATATTGGTCAGCAGTGAAGTACACCGATTCTAGATAGTGGGTCTAGCACACTCTACTGCATAAAACATAAGCGGTCTCGATGCTTGATTCAACGAGGCTAAACCTATGATCCTGGTAAGCATGAGCACTATGATCTTCAAACTAATATTACTTATTGCTTGGATGGGGACTTGACTTCTGTAATGTCCCCAAGGCCGAGCCCTTTATAAATCTAATGTATGAAACAAATTGTACATATGTGTTATAGGCTGGTGAGCCAAGTTCCTATCAGTTGTAGGCTTATGTGTTTGTTACGCCAGGGAGCCTAAGTGTTGAAGGCCAGGAGCCTGCTGTTGTACTTGTAATTATGCAGAATATTTAATAAAATATAAACACCGCCAGGTGCAGACTGACCATGATGAATGAGTGAAGGGGGACTGAGCGTCCACAGAGTGGGCAAGGAATTAGGGGTTGGACAGTGGGAAAGGGGCTAAGTGTTGAGCCTAGGGGATAATCCTAGGGGGGGATTAAACCTGGAAATAATATTTTAATATTATTTCAAAAGATATGTGCATCATATGTTTTTATCCTAAGTCCTTTTGGAAGGACATGTGATTTCCCAAGTGGTGGGAGGAACGCGTGCTGGTGGAACGCATGCAGTCCCATGGGTGACAAGTGTCAACCTTGGCGCATGCACTAAAAGGCTAGGATGAGCCGTGAGAAGGGTTCCTCCTCCTCCATTTGACCCGGTACGGCCCTGAGTGTGATGGGTGTGAGCTTGTCTGCAAGAGACCTCGTGCATTCCTGAAATAGGGGGAAAAAAAACCTGTGTTTGTTCTGCGAAATCCATGCACGCCCTCTGTTTTGAGTGCTGAGAAGATTGTGTTTGTCTGAAAATCTAGTTCACTCCTTACCCGTTCGGAACCAGGGAGTCTGTGTAATTCCCTGCGTGGATTGTTGTCACGCGTTCCCAGAATCAACACCGTGAGACCTTGTCGCCATTGTTGAGCTTGTGTGAGAAGTTTGAGTCTGTATTCCCAGTTGACTGTGGTGGTCACGCAGTGCTGGTCTGTGCATGGCATACTGGCCAGAGTAAGCCATTGTTGAGCTTGTGTATGACCCCTCCCCAGGTGAGGGAGGCGGTTGATGTTGGAAGAGGCAGGTTGTCAGGCCTGTGAGCAACTCTTTCCAGGTGAAAGAGTTTGTTGGGAAGTGGTTTCTTTCAGAGAGTGTCCAGCACCAGCTACGGGCTCTGAGACTTCTTGATATGGCCTGTTGCCGAGACCCAGAGAGGGAGATTAGCACCGATGGACTATGCATGTGAAGGTGTATACTCCCGGGCAGAACATGCATGTGGGGAATGAGAGTCTGGTAGTAGTGGGCGTAAGATGGCATCTTTGGGAAGAATCCTTCCAGATATTTCTGTGTTGTTTTCCCTGTAACCTCATCCTAGCCTAGGATTCCTTGCCTTGGGGTGGAGCTCAGTCCCAGCTCGGGGGTGACCCACTGTTGAGATGATGAGCAGTGTGGTCTAAGGCTGGGAGGTTCATGGAAGGCCTGCACTTGGTTGGTGGATTTCACCACTGTTACAAGATAAGTATCTAACTATGTTCTTATCACATTTTGGCATGACTGTGTTGTATATATTATCATTTTTTCTGTTGTGTATATGAATTAGTATGAAGTGCTATTGATTGTTAATTATGGCAATAATTCATATGAATACTCTGTGTAGAATGTGTTTACTTGTTTAAATGCATGTGGAGTATATACTGGACTGTATGTGTTATGTGAAAAGTGTGTACAGATTGTTACATAGTGCGTTAAAAGCCTTGGTAAGCAAAAATGTACACTACAAATTGGTATCAGAGCTAAGGTTTCGACACTGAGCCTAGATGGGCCAGTGGAGCGGTCTTTAGACCGAGAATGCAAGGGGAAATTGGATCTGGAAGGCCAATTTCGGACCTTGGTTTGCTCCAAAGTGTCAAGGAGTTGCTAGACGAGTTTTTAAGCTCATGAGGTATAGCAGCGTTATGAGACCGCAGCCAGTGTGGCATAAGTCCACAGGGAGAGAGGAATCCACACCAGAAGTGTGTGGGAGAATAGGAGAGAGTCTGCGAGTAGAGAGCAGAGGAGAGAAGGAGTCGAGACTTTGTTAAAGTCTGAGCTCAGGAACACCTTTGTAAAGAGGAATTTTTATTAATACAAACAGAAGCAGTTTAGCCTGCATGTATTTATGTGTTGAATGAATGTCTTGGTGTGTTCTATTTTATGTTGTAGATGTAGTTGTGCATTTGCAGGAGTTGATTTGGTTTCAGGCTTGAGAGGTCTTTGAGGCTTCATACCAGGAGGGTGTGACAGAACACTGCGGGTTCTGATAGCCATGCATAGAAGTTGCATATCTGAACTCTGCGGATTTAGACAAAGACGTGCCAGGTGGGCACACAGCTGAAATCAACAACTCAAAGGGAGAAGACCTTGAGGTTGATGAACACCTCAGAAGGGAAGGTTGTGTATGAGAAACACAGTTGTCGATAGAATCTCTGAGGATTTTTGTGAAAAGATACTATGCTAGGTGGGCATTGAGACATTGTGAAGATAGGCACAGTAAGAGAACAAAACTCTTTGAGTTCTGGAACTTAGAGGAAGAATATGCTGAAGGATCTTCACAGGGTTGTTGAACACCCTGAGGGATCAGTAGGAGGTTGCTTGAGAAGGAGGACAGCCAAGAGGGAGTCAAATTCTCCATCTGTGGGAAAAAAAAAAAAAACGAGTTTCTATGGAGGTCGAAGCTACAGGAAATCTCAGGATGGATAGCACCTCGGTGTGCATGTAAAGACTCTGCAGATCGGCGGCAGAAGGAGATCTGGACTGTTGGTTTTCACGTCCAGGGAGAAGCAGGAGGAACGCAAGCACAGGAAGAAACGATCTGCACCGTCAAATCTAGAGTGAAGAACCCGTCAATCGTTGGAATGGGTGAAGATGCTTGGAGTTTAGTCACTGGAGTTTGTGCACAGGAAGAATGGAACTAGACCATTGATCTTGATCCAGAGACCCGACAGCCATCGGATCTGTCGAGAGTTGCACGGGGGTTAAAGCCTTCGTGAACAGCAGAGGCAAAGTCCCGACGAGAGGCGTGGCCATCGGGATATCAGCATTCGTGAAATCAGGAGTCACGATGACATGAGATCGGGAATTTTCATGGTGGAAGTCCCAGGAACGATATGATCTGTCCGTTTGTGGGGACACGTGGTGGAGAGCGAGCGACCTATCAGTATATCGGCTACCGGGGTTTTGAGTTGACATAGAACCTTGTCATCGGGGAATCGCAAGTTGCGAAATCTCGAGATTGGATCTGAACCGTCCATTCTTGGGGACACGTGGCCGAGATCGAGGCATTCGGGAAAGTTCCGGAAGGAGAGCCATCCACCGGGAAATCGGGGTTCGGGGAATCGTGAATCCTAAGGACATATGTGTTTCGGCATTGGAAAGTCTGAAACCCCGATAGGAGGTATGACTGTGGTCATATAAGGGGAGGTCATGTGAGCCACGAGTCTAGCCCGGGGGGCTAACGGGAGTTAGAGCGCATCGGCGTTTGGAAGCCCAAAACCCCGAAAGGATATGCATCGTAGATCTGAGAAAGATCTGATCGTCAGATTTTTCTAGGAATGGACGTGGACACATGGAGATGTACCACGTGCCAGTGGGACAAGAAGAGAAGCGAGAGAGGTGGGACCCGATGACGTCATTGAAAGCGACGTGGACCCTCATGAACGTGCCACATGCCACCATGGTTTTTGGTGACCACTGTGCGATGTGGGCCCGGAGGGTAAAGTAAATCAAAATTTCAGAATTCGGCAATTGAAATGACAAGAGGTGGGGAGTCACTGCATAATGAACTCCTGGGTGCCAAAAACCCGAAGTCCCGGGTATCGAAAACCCGAAAGTCCCGAAAACTGAAGTTTCGAAAAACCCAAAAAGTACAGAGCCGAGCAAAGCTCATAAAATTCGTGAAATTGAAAACATTTTCATAAATTGGATTGTTTATGAATGATGAAGAATTGTCAAGAAACGAAGGCTTGACAAATTCTAGTTGTCTGCGCATTGTATTGTAGAAGGTTGACAAGTGCCAGAACTGTTTGGAATTGCCACAAAGTGCAAGGAAATGGAAGAGACACATAATTCTTCCAGTTCAGAAAACAAAGCTTAGAAGAGATAGCGTAGAGCTTTAGTTAGTAGAGTGTGCATATCCAGCGTAAGGAGTGCTTATAGAGGGAACTTGTTTTAAGTTCGAAAGATTCCAGGAGACGAGCGTAGAAGTTGCAGATGGGCACCAGAAAGTCTTTCGGAAAAACACAGAAGGGTCAAGTCCCTTTGAGACTGAGTCAGTTAAAAGCTCAGAGAGGAACAGTGCAAGTTCGCATGACCGAGCGCAAGTGTGCGGCAAGGTGAAGTTAAAATTTCATTAACCAAAGCTTGGGAAGGAAAACACTGTCGAATTATTCGAGATCCTTCAAGTTAGGAAGAAGGTCAATTCCAGAAGAGTTGATGCCCAGATATTTGGAAAGAAGTCATTGAGAATTTCAACGAACGGTCGAAATTCTCCGTGGGAAACTCGAGAAATCACGGGGACCGTAAGATAGACAGAAGCTACAAGGTGGTTAGTGGTTGGAGAAACTCGCCACCCTCGGATTCAAAGTAAACTTGGATCGTTGATCGCGGTTGGTTTTGAACTGTTGGATCATTTCGTGAATTCAGTGATCGTGAACTTGGAGCGCAAGCCAAATTCTTCGTCACTCCAAGTCCTGAATCGCGAAAGAGCTTAACAAGGGTAGAATCGTACGGTGGAGCGCTTCCAGGAAGAAGTGCCGAAAACCCGTGAGCTGTCAGATCCAGCCAACTGTGAGGAGGATAACGCTAAGAGTTGTTCAGTACTCGAAAACTCAGGGAAGGTATTGAACAGTCCATCTCAAGGAAGATCGAACCGTTGATTTCTTTCATCGGGAAATCGGAAAATCCAAAGTTTGGAAAAAACAGAGGAATTGTTCTCGAAAATTCCGAAACCCGAACTTCCGATTCACGAGGAGAGATCTAGAATCTAGACCATTAATTCAAGGCGAGTGTCAGTCGTTTATCTAACGCACTAGAATTTTATGAAGACGAAAGTTAAAAAGGGAAGAGAATTGTTTTCTAATTCGTGAACCGTGAAGTCTGGATTCACGAAAAAGGATCCATGCCAGTGGATTAGAAGGAGCTTTCAGTCGTTATATCTGACTCAAGTGGATTTCAGAAAACTAGAGATCGGAAGAAAAGAGGGAAAACTATTTTTCCAAACCCTGAAACGCGAATTGTCGATTCGCGAGGAATTGATTTGGACCGTCGAATCCGGAAAGTTGTGGACCTTGAT
>ML794444.1:125158-139712 GCA_009831015.1 Picea engelmannii | reverse complement strand
AATTACTTTTAACCTTCTACCCCAAATCTAAAACCCTTTTTCACATGCAAACATGGGAAGAACCAACTAACCATTTTATCGATGGTTGGTGTAGATCCTCCGTTGCACTTTATCCCCTTGCTTCTGTTGCTCCTTCCAAAAAGAGATCCTACAATCAAGACAAAACTACGCATGCATGCTATTGTTCTACTAGAGGATTAGAGTTTAAGCATAAATCCAATAAGATATACAAGACTCATACATTTGGGACGGGAAAAGTATCTTTTTATTAATCTCAAGATGAATCACTTACAATGATGGTAGAGACCGTCCACCGTTCCTCGATCCTGATCCTGGGCTCCTCCTCTTCTTTGTCCTCCAACTGCTTTTCTTGAATTCTCCTTAAGATTAAGGAAAGGCTAAAGGGTTGGGACAAATGGATTCGGCAATTGGGCAGAGTTTCTTTGCTATCTTTTTCCTCCTCCAAATAGTACCCCTACCCCTTCTTTTATAGGCTAGAAGGAGCTAGGGTTTTGGATGAACTCTCGGCCATGCATGGCCGGGAGTTTCAGTTAACTGACCCAGATCTTTTTGTCTCGTCGGCAACTTTCCATTTTTTGTGATTCTGAAGGCAAACACAGGCTGTAGTGGGCCTGCTAGCGTTTGTCCACGGGTTGTAGTGGGCCTGCTAACGTTTGCCCACGGGCTGTAGTGGGCCTGCTAGCATTTACTTTTTAAAAATGGAGTTTTTAGAAGAGTTGTTCAGTAGTTTTTTGGCAAAGAAGGGATATGAGTTGGTCTGATGCCAGTTAAGCATGTGTGGTGCAATTTAGGGTTATAACAATTAAGCTACGAAATAGTGTAAACAAGATTGTTGTTGAGCGATGAGATTCAATCTGGGCATTTGTGCAACGTCCAATTCCCTTGCTTCGCTTTCCAATCCTAATACTTCATTGGTACCTCCCAACCAATGCTAGGGGTACTCTTCTTCCCCCTTATCCTCCCGATCCGCAAAGGGGACACACAGAGAAAACCAAACTAAATAGCAAAAACTTGCCCTTGGAAGGAGAGGCTTCCACCTCTTGCACAAGTTTTCCACCCAACTCTTCACAAGTAAGCTAGTCAAGAAAAATTTCAGAAGCATAAAATTCATCCAATAATAGGGTGCCTTCTCTCTTCCTCACCATTTATTTTATAAGAAAAGTTGCATTGACACATGTCCTCCCATGCACAATTAAACAATTTTTAATTATTTAATTAAGGATTATTCACCCACAACACATGCCACACTCTCCCTAAGTTGCACATGTTAAATCCTTTTTTAATTTATTTAATTAATCGTTTTCCCTCACATTCCTAATTTGTTCCTATTTTTGCTCCTAACTATCTCTTAGTTCCCCAATCCCTCCTTTATTGTGTCCCCTAACTAAATTTCAGTTTGATTTTGATTAGGAGTCTTTTTTTAGTTAGGATTTAGTGGTTTAATTATCTTAGGATACTACTCTAGGTTAACAACTCATTCTCTCAAGAAATGATTTTTTTTAATTAAAAATTCATTTTTATTAATAACATTCACACTTGTGCATATATCTTAATTTATTCTTGATCTTCATTTACTAATGTTTATTTAGCCAAAATTTCCTTAACCCCTTTAATGTTTTATTTGGTCAAACATCTTGACTTAGTCTCTTTGTTAGTTTTCTAGTTTATAATTTAATAATAAAATGTATGCTCTTTTCTAACATAGTCTAAGCATTTATTTTATTTCCTAGGTCTTCTATATTTGTATTGAATCACAATTTTTTTACACGACATGCCCTTCAAGACGCACTTTTGTGCTCCAAGGGTGCCACTCGCCATTGACCAGTTTGGAAGTTTGTCAAACATTTGGAGTCAACATTCCACTAGTCAACCTTATGAGAGGCTAAGGTTGTTGAAGTTACTTCACACACATCTAGGATTTATTTTTCCTAAAGTTATTCCTTGTTTATTAGTCATAATTAGTCATTATCCAGTCTCCTATATTTTAGGGGAGAATATTTCATCTGGAGAATATTCTCTTTCAGTTGACACTTCATTTTGACTAGTTGAGTTGAGTTTAGATGTTGCATTGGTTTTGTCACCATGAAACATTGGGATCATCACCAACTCACTACTCTTTTTTCAATCAGTTAACTGAAGACTAGTTGACTAGTTAACTCAGCTAGGTGGCAGTTCACTCCCGTAACTGCCTGAGAGACTAGACTAGGTGGCAGTTTACTCTTGTAACTACTGGTGTGTATCCAGATCAATCTAGACCACCACTATGGATCATTAGTTACTCATTTATCCTATATATATTGTAAATTACTCACTCTTTGAGTGTGGAATACGATTAATGAGAATTCTTCCATTCTTTCTTTCTTGCTTCTTCTTTCTCAATTTCTCTCTGCAAATGTGTGTAGTATTTTATAGCTAGATCTATTCTATGCAGGTTCAACACATTTACATGGTATTATATCCAACGTAATTCTAAGTAAAATCTACACCAAATCATTTTTTGCAGGTACAAAAGATTGAAGACAACAAAAGATGGATTATTCGCCAGAAATACTTCTCATGCCTCATAATTATTTGGAATGGAAGCCAAAAAAAAATATTCTGCTAAGATGCAAAGGATTATACCAAATAACCATGGCATTGGAAGTAGAGGTTGATTCTGTCGATGAGAAAAATGACTTTCTCAATAGACAAGATATGGCCATAGGAAGTATCGGCATGTCTGTTTCTCCCGAACTTTTCCATCAAGTATATGAAGAATCACAAGGATAAAATCCAAATTAATTATGGACCATATTGGAGGTTCTATTTGGGAATAAATAATATTGTGAAGATTTCGTGCAGGAGGTCGAACAGATAGAGCCAGAAGAGAATCCATCAGAAGATCAAGTCTCTTATTATGAAGAGTCTTCTACAAAAGTTTTTGCAGAAATTTGTATTCCATTAATTGAAGATGATGTCTACTCCATTTCATATTTGTTTTCTAAAATTCATGTGAAATATATATGGCATGCATCGCAGGAGTCACATGCAAACACTTTTGCATGCACCATGCATGCATCTCAGGAGTCAAAAAGGGAGCCGCGCACATCAGACGTCATTATGATATTTTCTGACAACTATTTGCATAAACAAATTGAATATTTGAATTTCTCTCGGGAAAATATCCAATTTCAAAAAAAAAATCATCCGAAATGGAGTCCAGGAAGTGAAGTTATGATCCTTTCAAAATCAACAAAATTTCAGCATTTTTCCGAAAACGGCTGTACGGTTTTCAAAATTTCATCCAAAATTTATTTGGATATTATTCATTACAATAAAATAAAGTGGATATGTGTGGAAATATCAATGATGCATATAATTCATCATATCCGTTCAAACATCTACATCTTCAACAAAATCTTCAAAGAGCACAAACTTGCACAGTTGTGAGGTCTTCTTGGAGTGAAGGACAGGGTTGCTTAGCAACTGTTTTTTGTTCCTTCTCATTTTTTATTTTATGCATTGTAATTTGAGGGGAGGTTTTTTTCCCATGAGGTTTTCCCTCTTTCCTTGTTTATTTCAATCTATCTTTTGTATTTGGGTACCTAACATGGCCTCGTAGCTGGGACCCATTCTTTATTTTCACCATAGTGATGTTCAGGGGGGTGTTGGAGTTACTTAACACACACCTAGGATTTATTTTTCCTAAGGTTATTCCTTGTTTATTAGTCATAATTAGTCATTATCCAGCCTCCTATATTTTAGGGGAGAATATTCCACCTGAAGAATATTCTCTTTCAGTTGACACTTCAGTTTGACTAGTTGAGTTGAGTTTAGATGTTGCATTGGTTTTGTCACCATGCAACATTGGGATCATCACCAACTCACTACTCTTTGTTCAGTCAGTTAACTGAAGACTAGTTGACTAGTT
This sequence comes from Picea engelmannii, assembly GCA_009831015.1. Taxonomy (NCBI): domain Eukaryota; kingdom Viridiplantae; phylum Streptophyta; class Pinopsida; order Pinales; family Pinaceae; genus Picea; species Picea engelmannii. The sequence continues at coordinate 135,781 of ML794444.1, read as the reverse complement.
AACTCAGCTAGGTGGCAGTTCACTCTCGTAACTTCCTGAGAGACTATACTAGGTGACAATTTACTCTTGTAATTGTTGGTGTGTGTCCAGATCAATCTAGACCACCACTATGGCTCATTAGTTACTCATTTATCCTATATATATTGTAAATTATTCACTCTTTGAGTGTGGAATGTGATTAATGAGAATTCCTCCATTCTTTCTTTCTTGCTTCTTCTTTCTCAATTTCTCTCTGCAAATGTGTGTAGTATTTTCTAGCTAGATCTATTATGTGCAAGTTCAACACATTTACAAAGGTATTTTCTAAGGAATAAGTATTCTGCCTTATTGTGTTCCCCTTAGAATTCTTTATGAGCGACTGTCTCAGTCTACCCTCACGGCATCATGGCCCATCTCAGAATGAGGTAATCGTTAACCTTTTGTTCAGGCCACGTAAGGAATGCTAGTAGGCTATGACATGGACATTTCCACACCTCTCCCTCATCTGTCTAGTTTCTATGTATGACCCCTTCACTCCATATGTGAATCGTATTAGCAAGCATCACCAAGCCTACATCCATTGACAAAAACAATGCCAATAATCCATATACATGAAATCCATATAGAATTCATCATCAATGCTATATGAGTATAAATCAAATACTCAAACCAAAATACAAGTCCACTCCCTAACTCAATCCAGAATCCAAGGAAGTTTGTTGATGTCATCCGCATCCTCAACCTATCACGTTTCCTGCACACTCAGGAACCTCATCATAATACCTGTCAATATAAAAATCTAGAAACAACATATAAAGCTCAATGCTCATCACAGTACAAATCATAATCAAAGCATAATCATAATGTGCCATGTTTTAACTGGACCACTTGCTCACAAGTGTCCTCAAAGAATAAGTCAGTATATAAAATGTGATCAGTGGAATTGGATGTTACATACACCATGTCTTGTTTTAAACTTCATCCCGAAGTTTGTAAAATCTAATAATGGAAGTAATAAGTCTAGATGATACTAATCTATATACCAACTATCAAAATAAATAAGGAAATTGTTGACGCATCTCATGTGCGCCCTCCCATGTAGCAGAGTGTGGACTATAATTGTCCCACTGGACCTTGACCTGATCTACTATTATACATCGTAGCTATCGAGTGTGATGGTCAAGTATGTGGATCGGCTCCACTATGAGAGCCACCTCGTCTGATACCTGCAAAGAACTCATGTCAATAACATGTGACGAATCTGAAACATGAAACACATTGTGCATATGACTCAAAGAATCGGGTAAGGCTAGTCGGTATGCCACATATCCTTTATTTTCCACAACTTCAAAAGGTCCCACAAACCTTAGAGATATTTTATCACCCTTTCCAAACTTAATCTAAATCATATGTGGCTTCATCCGAAAAAATACTTTATCACCTACCTCATAACTGCAGTTTATACGATGTGCATCTGCATAACTCTTTTGTTGGTATTGTGTTTCTTTAATCCTTTTCCTTATGGATTGCATCTGATCTTCCATTTCTTGAATAACTTCTTGTCCTACCATAACTCTATCCTCTAGTATATCCCAACTCAAAGGTGTCTGACACGGTCGTCTGTAAAGAAACTCAAAAGGTGTCATCTTTATCGTACTCTGATAACCATTATTGTATGCAAACTCTAACAATGGAAAAAATTCTTCCCAACATTTTTGTTGATCCATCAGGTACATTCGGAGCATATCCTCTAAAATTTGATTCATTATTTCCATTTTTCCATATGTTTCAAGGTGATATGTTGTACTAAAATTCAATTGTGTTCCCAAAGCCTCTTGGAAACTAGTCCAAAAATGTCTAGTGAATATCATTCCTATATCAGATATTATTTTCCTTGGTACACCATGTTATCTTACAATTTCATTAACAAAAACTCTATCTATGTCCAGTTCTTGATACGTCGTATGAAATGGAATAAAATGTGCACTCTTCGTCAAAGTGTCCACGACTACAAAAATAGAATCATGTTTCCTTGTCATCAGTGGCAATAAAACAATACAATCCATCGAAATGACTTCCCATTTCGATTCAGGAATTGCATGTGGCTGTAACAATCACATTGGATGTCTATGTTTAACCTTGACTTGTTGATATTCCAAACATCTCGCCACATAGTTAACTACATTTATCTTCATTCCCTTCCAAAAGAATAAAGGTTTAAAGTATGTCTTCATCTTTGTGACTCCAGGATGAGCCATATACACCACTCGATGAGCTTCGTTAAAAATTAACTTTCTTAATTCATCATTTGGTGGTATATAAATTCTTCTATTATATCTTAAAAGTCTGTCATTGTCCAAATAATAGCCCTCATGTCTAGGTACCATCATTGTATCTCATATGATATTGTCTTTTACTTCCTTGTACCAGTCGTAGTCAATCTATAATGCTAAAATATTTTCTTTAAGATTCATCTTAAGGGGTATTACTGAGAATATGTGTGGTCTCCAACTCAATGCATATGCTACTATATTAATCATTCCTTTAATGTAAGTGATCTCAAAATCATACTCACTTAACAGTTCTGACCAACACCTTTGTCGCACGTTCAAGTCACTCTGAGTAAAAATATGTTGTAACCCATTATGATCAGTTTTCAATTCGAATTTCCATCCAATAAGGTAATGTCTCCATACTCATACGACATAAACAATCACTAATAACTCCAAATCATGTGTTTTGTAATTTTCTTCATGCCTTCTTAATTTTCTTCATGCCTTCTTAATTTTCTTGAAATGTATGTGATCACTCAACCGTCTTGCATTAATACTCCACCTAAACCTTTCTTGGATGCATCCTTGCATACCAAGAAGTCCTTGTCCATATCAAGAACCTTCAGTATCGGTGTTGTCGTTAATAATTCCTTAAGATTCTGAAATGCTTCTGTTCATTTCTCAGACCATACAAACTTCTTGTTCTTCTTCTGCAATTCTGTGATTGGATTCGCTATCTTTGAAAATCCTTCGACGAAGTGTCGGTAATAACCTGCTAATCCCATAAAACTACATACTTATTGCATGTTCATTGGTGTTGTCCATTCCATAATAGACTCAACCTTTTCTACATACACAATGATACATTCTCCAGATATAATATGTCCCAAGTAATGAATCTTCGTCTGATAAAACGAACATTTAGACAACTTCTCGTACAACTTCTTTTCTCTTAAACATTGTACAACTAATCTCAAGTGTTCGTCATGCTCTTCCTTCGTCCGAGATTAAATTATTATGTCATCAATAAATACATGTTCAAACTTGTCCAAGTATTCACGAAATACCCATTCATTAAACTCATGAATACCCCCGAGGCATTCGTCAATCCAAAACGTAATAGTGAGAATTCATATTGCACGAATCTGGTTTTAAACGTGGCTTTAGGGATATCTTCCTCTTTGATTCACAACTGGTGGTATCTTGATATTAGGTCTATCTTTGAAACCATTGTCGCTCCCTTCATTTGATCAAATAAATCATCAATTCTTGGTAATGGATATTGATTCTTGATAGTAGCCTTGTTTAATTGATGATAGTCAATACAAAGCCTCCATGATCGGTCCTTGTTTATTACAAAAATCATTGGCGCACCCCACAGTGATACACTTGGATGTATAAGTCCCAAGTATAATAACTCCTTCAATTGCATCTTTAACTCTTGTAATTCAGGTGTCAACATCCGATAAGTCATTCTTGCAATTGGTTATGTATCGGGTTTTAAATCTATAGTAAATTCCAATTCTCTTTCCAGCGGTAAACCTAGTAATTCTTCAGGAAAAACATCCGCAAACTCTAACACTACATGAAGGTTTTCTAATCCTTTTGTGTCCCCCTTTTCGTTAAGCGCTAAAATTGCATATAAATTACATTCCTTATGCATATTTTTTTATAATTGTGGGGAAGAAATAAATCTCAATGACACTCCTTGGTCTCTTCCCACAATTACTCTACTATGCCCCAAATCATTAATCAAACTTAATCATTTTGTCTTACAATTAAGTATCACATCGTATGATTCTAACCAATCCATTCCAATCACAATGTCATAAGATCCCAATATTATGACATATAGGTTTACACTTGTGACGAAATCAACCAAGTTAATGTTACAATCCTTAACCTTTCCTCCAACCTTTTGCTTGGCACCTGATGTCATTTCCACATATCTAAACTCATCGTGTTCGATTGCCTTCACCTTAATTATTTTAAGCACAACAATAAATATAAAAATATTAGTAGCTCCTGGATCTATCAAAACACTAAAATACTAATCAACTATCATACTTGAAGTCTTGAGCACTATATATTGATGCTTGGCCCGACGGTTATTAATCGCTACATGAATCCTATGGCCCTTGCCCAGATCTCCCATTGTCTTATGTCCTTCTGATATGAAAACTCTTTCCTTCTCAATGGGACAATCTCTCTGGTAGTATGGATCTCCACAAGTCCAACATCCATTCTTTGGATCGCTGCTCCTAGTCCCAAAAGAAGAATTTGTTGGCCTAGGATTCTACGGTCATGTTATGTTCTGCAGAACATAACTAAACTATTGTTGTTGCGAACGATGCAGTTTTTTATGTTGTGGTGCTCGGTACGGAGTCCATTGATGTGTAGTATGTCGGCGTGGTACCGAGAATACAGGTCCTCTGGGCATATCAAGGTGCCCAGAAGTCTGTCTAACTGGTGTCTGATGTTGCAGCACTCTAGGTGACACCTATCCTGTCAGCCTGGAAGGATTCCTACCCTGACCCCTACTATTCAGCTCTTATTCAATAATGAGATCCTTTTGAACTACATCATGCAAATTCTAAGGCATTAAGATCCTCACCTTAGCAAGAAGGTTGAAGTTGAGACCGAACACAAACTTGTTAACTTTTAATTTCTCAGTGTTCAAGTGTGGAGCATATCTAAGTAGCTCCATGAACTTGGCCTCATACTATGTCACTGTATGACTACCTTGTCATAAGGCATTGAATTCATTAATATGGATCTCAATGAACTCCTCAGAAAGGTATCTCTCTCGGAATCGTTCCTCGAACAATTCCCATGACACATCTTCAATGACCATGTTCAGTTGCAATAAGAGTGCCTTCCACCAAAGAAGCGCACTCCCTTTCAGTTGAAATACTGCCAGGTGAACCTTCATGTTGGATATATAATCACGCAATGCAAAGCACATTTCCATATTCTCCAACCAAGATTTGGAGGCTAAACCATCCATAGGACCCATGAACTCAGAAAATTTTACCTTCTCGAGTTCTCTATGAACACTACCACTCACTACAGGAAGGCTTTGCAAACCCTCATTGGGAACAAACTCGTTATCCTCATCGCGGTCAAGGTGATTTATTAGTGCCTCAGAAATCCTATGAAAATACCTCATCATTCCCACGACGTTTCCCACTACAAATTTCTCTTTCTCATTATCCTATCCATCTCCCAGTGGAGCAGATCTCTTGAGTTTTGATGTACTTGGAGGAGGCATTCCTCTCCCTCCTGTAGCCCGATGTCTACTCATTCTCCATCCTTTAACCATGATACCTACCATAAAACAAATTAAAATTACATTACTATTACATCTTCAACTAAACATAAGATTTGGAAGTCATAGCGGGTCCGGTGTCACAGAGTGGAACCCACTCTGATACCATATGTAACAAACCCTTCCGTACACAACAAAAGGTAACTGATTACAACGAAATAGCAGTATTGTTTTTTACAAGTTAATAAATGTTTATTACAACAAATACATAATCATAGATAGTTAGTATACAATGCTAACAACCATTAAATGATGTATGTTTATTCAACATCATTATTCTTACTCAACACCAACTTCACAACAAGGTCAAGATACAATATCAAGTAACGTTTTAATGGGTTTAACATGTGAACATCATTATCATCAAATCACACAAAATATTGCAAGTACAAACAAAGTCTATCCACCCAATCCTACCCTGCAAGGTTAGGACCTTCAAGACACGTAATCAACGCTCAATTCCAGGATTCATCCAATTTATTTTTACCATTTAAGGTCTCGAGACTGGTAGTTGTTCTATGGAACATGAAGATATTTATACCCAAGCCATTCATAATCTAAATTTCACAAACCATAATCACTTCATGACATTACCCGTCTGCGCATAATACATCATTCACCCAAAAGATTACATATTAAAAGAATGTCTCCAATGTCTTGTATGAACCAAAACAACTTCATAAGCTAACAACATCTATAATTCCATTTATACACATATTAATAACTTAAGACTCAACAATAATGTGTGATTGTGATCTTGGGAGGTTAGCACTAAGATGTTTATTCTTGTGAGAATTTCAATTCATCGGAAACTAACTATGTCCTAAATAAAATTTTAAAAATTATTTATCTCAGGACACAAGAAAATCATATGTTCATGTTATATGAGAATGCACAACCTTGCGTAAGATCCTATTATCAAGTTCATCAATACTTAGTTAGAACTAATGAAAAATCTTAATCAAGTTTGTGCTTTATTTTACAAAAATAAATGTTATATTTTAAAATTAATTCATGTTCCTCAAGTAAAGGCTTAGAAATAATTTAAGATATGTGAATTATAACATTTATTATCATGACCTTAAAATCTGCATTATATTGCATTATAAACATTATAAACTCTTAAATTAATACTTTACAATCCTATGCAATGAACTTAACGAACGATATAACCACACTATGGATACAAGTAAAACTCTTACATATTTTCCTTCGTCATGTGTAATGCCCAAAGCGCTTAGTATATCAATGTAATAAATACATATAATTTTGAATGAACCTCAAATTGTAATCTCCAAAATTATTTATTAACCATTAAGAACTTATGCAATATCAAGTGAAAATCAATTAAGTAAATACTTCTCATGGTAAGGTTCTACTGATTTGATTTGGAGAAGGTTGTAGTTCTCATAAATTTTATATTTAAAAATATATAGAGCATCATTACGAGTATTAAAGGAAGTGTTGTTAATCCCGATATTTTTTTTCTTACTGAGGTTAAGTAATAGACAGCTTGTCCAACCCGAGATTTTTGCATGAACCACAGTCAGAGTAACCATTGTAAATGTAAGATCGGTTAGTAGTAACTAATTGGTATTTGATAACCACCTTTAGTACGAGAGATCTCTCAAGAAGGAAATAGATACGATACTTTTATAATTGTCTATCTTGCGTGTTCAACTAAATTTACACTAGTTAATGGGTACTTGAACTATAGTGAGCTCCACAATCTACACGGTGCCTATCTAAAAGAAGGTACTCTCAGTACAATTAATGTTTCAGCCATCTTGTTTAAGGATAAGATTTGTTAACTTGTATATATGACAGTAAGGGTATAGTACTTATTTTTTTGTTTATTATATTATCATCTACAACCCTATCTCCACTCCCCTACTAAATTAAACAACAACACGGGAAAAAGGAAATAATGGCCAATACGTTTCAGTCATAAACTTGTCATCTAACAACTAAAATGTTGGACAACTGAGAGGGAGGGATGAATCAGTTGTTACTATGCTTAAACAATCATGCCCATTTTAAACTCTTTACAGGACACTCAATGACAATCACAACAATGCAGGGAAGTAAGCAATAGAATATTCAACATCAATCACACACATGAAATATACAGAGATAGATATTTCTTGAGGAAACACATAAAGGGAAAAACCTCTTCTTCTTGATATGATAAGTATCTTTATTTTCTGTACATTATCATTCTTATGAGCTCCAACTCCTCTTGAGGATACAACCTCTGTTGTACAAGAAGCAACTTAATGAGAGCACTAACTCTCTGGTTTCCCTAGAACCCACTAGAAGGAAGCACCAACTCCCTGAGTGTTCCAACATCAATTGGATGGAAGCTACAACTTTCAGTCACATAGGCACCAACCTGTATAACAGAGAACAATAGTTCTCCCTTGCACCACCCTACCACCCTAGTTTTTTCTGGCTGCAACCAGATGGAAGCTACAACTCCCTATGTTCAAGAACCCACTTGAAACTCTAAGGACACCAGTCCTCCCTAGCACCTCCCTACCACCCTGAGATATAAATATTTTATTTCTTCAATTTATCACAGTGATACAACATTTATCTATGGCTTACCAGTCTCATAATTGTTCTGCTACACTACTCTGCTCTTCCTGCATCAGTGTCTTTGTCCTTGCGAATGTTGCGCTTTATGTTCTTCTCTGAGATATGCATTTTTGTTCCTTGCTTCTTCTGCGCTTTATGCTCTGTGTCTTCTTTCCATTCTATGCACCACGTCTCTTTTGTGCGCTTCAACTCCTGCACACTGCATGTTTCTATCCACATGAACCACACTCAACAACATCCCCCATCTCTTCTATGTTCTGTGTTTTTATATTCTTTCTGCACCAACTGCATCCTCTGCGCAATGCCTATGCATTCTCTTTACAGCGTCACTGTTCTGCCATTTTACTGCATCTCTTCCTCATAACTGCATAGCTAACTCACAGTACACTTTCACTTCTATGTTCTTCATCTTTTTGTCACGTCGAGTCATGTGCCTAATCATCATGGAAACTCTTCATCATCCCTGGCGGTTAGCTCCATGCGTTCATCATCACTGGGAGTTATGCTGAGATTCCTTAGCTTCTCTGGAAATCGAGACTCTTTGTCTTCTTTGTCAGTTACAGCTAGTCAATTATGGCTTCTAAGCCCCTTCCTTTGCGTGAACACCAGCGGTGACCAAGCGCTTATTCAAAAGGCGCTACTCGATTTATGTCTAGTGATCACTGGCTTCATTTCATGATATGAACTTGGGCTATGAGCTTCATGTGACCACGATATTGTGGGTGCGTCCAAAGGAGATTTGAGGGCAACCCGCTTTTCTCCCCGCAATTCATTACAAGCCTCCACGTGTCCTTTCTCCAAAACCATGGTTTCAATTGTGGCCCGCTAATGAAAAATTAAGGCCCGGGCATGTTCTGGCCCTGCAATGGAGCACGACCATCAGATTTGTCCTCTCAAGTCTGCAGACCAGATCTCTCCTTCCTCCATCAACAGCTGAGGTTTCCTTCATGATCTGGGCTCTGGGAGTTTCAAATCTTAAACCATATTGTTGTTGACTGGATATCTTTCGGAATGGAAGATCTGTCGACATCTATCCTCCTTAATCTATGATCAGGATCTCTTCCGCGATTCCGGCCTTCGGGACTTTCAATTCTCAAATTCGCGTTTTCTCCTGGAGAATTTCACCCAGAGTCCACGATCCAACGATGTATGTCCCTCTCGAATCAATGGTAGAGATCTCTTTCGGGTCTCCGGAATTCATAGATTTCAATTCTCAACCTCTGGTTGTTCATAACTCTTTTATCTAGAGTCCACGGATTCCTCCCATGTGTCCTCCTTGAATCAACGGTCCTCATTCACTTCGGCACTTCGGCAATCTCAAACCTTTATCCTTCACGTTTTCCCAGAGATGACAACCTACTAACCCCTGTCCTCCTTAATCCAACGACTATCCTCGGCTCTGAGACTTTGGCTTTCAGAAATCTCAAATCTTTCTCCTTCGTGTTTTCCCGGAGATGACAATCTACTAACGCGTATCCTCCTTAATCCAACGGCTATCCTCTGCTCTGAGACTTCGGCCTTCGGCAATCTCAAATATTTCTCCTTCGCGTTTTCTCAGAGAAGTTTCACCCAGAGTTCACGATCCGTTGACATGTATCCTACTACATGATCAATGATCGAGAATACACCCGAAGTTATCTTCAGATCGGAGGACTCGTATCCACTCCGGGTCTTCAACATTCAGGACTTCGGGTTTTTGGGCGAGTAATGGTGGTAAAACTCCCAAAGAAAAACTCTCGGAGTGACCTAACTCTTATGTCACTTGATGACATGTCACGAGCCGAGCAACTGCCATGTGTCACTCGGATTTGTGATTTCCATGTGTTGGAAATACTAAAACAACTGAGAGGGGGGGGGTGAATCAGTTGTATATATGCTTAAACAATTTTAAGTTTGTTAAAACATTATTAATATTTCTTCATGTGGTCATCAACAATATACAGCATATGAACAGTAAAAGTAAAGACCATCAGTCACACATGAAGTACACACAGAGACAGATTTTCACGAGGAAACCCATAAAGGGAGAAAACCTCTTCTTCTTCGAAATGATAGGCAGTCTTTTGCAGTTTTGTACATCATTTACAATTGAGCACCAACTCAATGTGAGGCTGCTACCTCTGTCTTACAAGCTGCAACTTGTTTGAGAGCTCCAACTCTCTGGTTTCTCTAGCACCCACTAGAAGGAAGCACCAACTCCCTGAGTATTCCAGCATGATCCGGATTTTATGAGCAGAACAAAATGAATACCGATTATTAATAGGTGCTTAACACAAAAATAACAGAGATACAGTAAAACTGCTTTTCTATTAAATCACGAAATAAGCTGAAACTGTAAAAATGCAGCGGAAACAAGCTTGCTGGAATGGTGGCGGCTTATCTCTGAGAAGAGATGTGACGGCAGCGCGCATTCGCAAGAAGATGGTTACAATGAGGCTCTGAAGG
>ML794444.1:66612-111273 GCA_009831015.1 Picea engelmannii | reverse complement strand
ACACAGGCTCCAACCTGCATAACAGAGAACACCTGTTCTCCCTAGCACCACCCTGCCACCCTTGTTTCTCTGGCTGCAACCAGATGGAAGATACAACTTCCTATGTTCAAGCACCCACTTGAACTTCTGAGGACAACAGTCCTCCCGAGCACCTCCCAACCTCCCTAAATATATAAAATAATGAATACACAAACAATTTATGCAGATAAATCACTTCTTACCATTCTTTCTCTGTTCTGTAACTCTGATCTTCAACAAATTGTACTGCCATTCTCCTCTTCCTCTGTCCGTTCAACAGGTCTACTCTGCATCACATTCTTCTGTCATTCTTCTCTTCTTCTGCTCTGCATGTCGTTCTTCTCTATTTCTTCTTTACATTTCATCTCTTTTTGTACATCTGTTAAGATTTCATACTACGCATCTTCTCATTTCTTCTTTCTTACTGTTTCGTTCTTTTTCCATCCAGAACAGCTAACCAAATTCAGTCTCTCTCATTTTCTTTTATACACACACCTTGACGGTTCCACTTCACCTTCCAATAGGAAATCCAAGGACACCTGTCTTAGCAACTGAGATGATAACTGTTTTCGCACTCAAGAATTCGTTTTGTTTAGCAGAATCGTAACTGATGAGTTACATGTGTGTGGAAGAACAGTAACCCTCCGATCACAACTTGATCCAACAGTTCAGATCCAATCGGGATTTCCCACATCATGATTTCGGCACTCTTAGCGATCAGAGTTTTTGTTATTTACAAATTCCGATCCCCGAAACTCTGATACGCCCCTTTCCACGCACTAGCCCTGCTGGCTATAGGCCTTGGCCCATATGACCGTCAACACATGACCTCGGTCAAAGCTCTCATCGGGGTTTCGACGTTTTCGATGTCACCATGCACATGCCTACGGAATTCCCGATCCTTCGATCCCCGATGTGTCTCTTCACACGCTGGCCCTCCTAGCTCAGCTCCTGACCAATGTGACCAGTCCTCGTGACCGCAACCTTATCCCTTTTTGTGGCTACTCCTATCGGAGTTTCGGCACTTGCACTGTCAAAAGGCTCATGTCTTTAGGATTCCCGATCCTCCGATTCTCGATATCCCGATGCTCGTCCTGTTCACCTAGCCCCATCTGACTACGCTCTGGTCCACATGACCGTCATACCACATGAACACATCCATACCTCTTGTCGTGGTTTCGGAGTTCGCAGATTTGCAATGCAAAGTTTTCACAACCACGGAATCCCTGATATGTCGATCCCCGATGTGTTGCTGATGTCACACATGGTTTGACACGTGTTAAATACTGCCATGTGTCACTCTGATTAGTGACTTACATGTGCCTGAAGTGTTGAATCTGCCTGACACCTGTCATTACCTGGTTGTGCCACGTGTCCCTAGATGACATGGTCTACTGTCCTGAGTTGGATCGACAGTCTAGATCACATGTTGATCTAACGGTTCAGGTTCAGTCGGGATTTCTTTCATCGCGATTTCAGAGTTTCTGTTGTAATAGATCACGGGACTCGAGAAACTCTGATTCCCGATTCTCCGATGAGAAAAACTTCGACGGCACCCGATCCTTTGCCACTTGTCCTTGCATATGGACGGTCCCTATTCCTCCGAGATTTTGAGACTTTCGATGTCTCGACTCACTTGTCACCGGGATCCCCAATTTCCCGATGCCTCACCAGAATGATGACGCGTGTCCTGCCCAGATCAACGGCTAGGATTCTCTCTCAAATATCCCGATGACTTGTCCAGGATTTCTCCTCTGCACAGTAGGACTTAACCCCTTCGCAAATCTTACAGATCCGACGTCTGTCGGGTTTTCTTCTCAGATCCTACGGCTCAGATATGTTCTCCCTCTCTGCGTTCCTTCTGAGGCTTAACCTTCGTGTACCTTCTGCAGATCTAGTGACTGACGAGTATCTACTTCCAATCTGACGGCTCAGATCACTTCTTCTGCATGCCTACTCCTGCGCTTAACCTCTGCGCAGCTTCTGCAAATCTGACGGCAGTCGGCCTTTCAGGAAATTTGAATGGGATCCAATGGTCACCATCTTCCTTCTCCTCTGCAAACTCCTGTATCTCGAGCTTTGCTGCGCGCGTTTTCCTCAATGTTGCTCCTCCTGAGATTTTACGTTCGAATATGCTATCATGCCATCTCCACTGTTGTCATCAATGACAAGCATTCGTTGTCTGTTCACTGAATTTGCCAACACCATGTACTTGAAATGTCGAATCAACTTCACATTTTTCATTGTCTGATTATGCCATGTGTCCTTGCTGACGTGGTCGGCTGACGTGGTCTACCACATGTCCTTGAGGATGAGATTTGTTGACGTAATCTATTGACGTACATCTCCCTGATCTAACGGTCATTGTCTGATCTCCAGATCTGATGGTCCTTATTCATTTCAGATTTCTGGGCTTCGGGTTTTTCAAATCTCAAACTTTTCGGAGCGTAACCTCCTCACATCTTTATATCTGAAGTGAATGTTGTTTGTTCGATCAGGATCTTATATTGACGGCTCAATCTCTCTGTGATTCAGCATTGCTATATTATCCTGTCCTTCCACTTGAACTTGATCCGATGATTGATGGAACTTCACATTCTGGGGATTTCAAATCTCAAACTTTCCTGAGTGTAAACTCCTCGCATCTTTAGACCCAAACTAAACATTGTTCATCGATCATGTTCTCAGATCGACGACTCGATCTTTCTGTGCACTCCTCTTGACTAGAAACTGATTCGACGGCCACCGTCACTCCTCCTCCTGATCTTACGCTTCCTCCCGACTTGGAAGAATGTCTAAGTGTCAAAGGCCTCGACCTTTGATCCTTCTACAAGTCCTGATGACTTGGACCTCGTCTGTGTTGTTCTTGTTTGTCATCATTGTTGTTTTTCTTCTTTTCTTTCCTGTTTTCCATCATTTTTCTTGCCATAAATGACAAGTGTACTCTCCATGTAAACATGCCAACAATATCCCCCTTTGGCATTGATGGAAACCCTAAAAGGCTGCGCTATTTTGACTGGACCTCCAACTGTAGAATCCAAACCACTCCTTTTCTCCCCCTTTGACATCAATGTCAAGGAAAACATACTCCCCCTGAGTTTTTGCAGTACTGTCAGAGGTATTAGATATTCAACCAATACATACTCCTCCTGATAGGATGGACCCTCTTAGGTTTATAATAGGGTCACACCCAACTTATGGCGTAGATACTCAAACTGAGCTTTTGCAAGCGGTTTAGTGAAGATATCAGCAATCTGATCTTTGGATGGAATATAATGCAAAGAAACAACATTGTTGGTCACCTATTCCCTCAAGAAGTGATACTTGATGGGTATATGCTTGGTCTTGGAGTGAAATACAGGATTCTTTGACACACTGATTGCACTATTATTATCACAATGAATTGGGATCGGTGCAGTATATTTTACCTCCAAGTTTGCAAGTATTTGAATCATCCATAACACTTGGATACAACAAGTGGCAGCTGCAATGTACTCATCTTCTATAGTCGATAAGGAAATGAAACCTTGCTTCTTCCTCAACCACGATACAAGGGAATCTCCTAAGAAGAATGAACCGCCACTTGGTATTTTCCTTTCATCCATGCAGTTAGCCCAATCAGTATCTGAATAGACTGATGATCAAAAATTCTGATTCCTAGGATACCATAGGCCATAGTCCATTGTTCATTTTAAGTATCTGAATATTATTTTGACAGCTAACAAATGACTTTGTTTAGGTGCATCCTGATACCTTCCTACCAATCCAATAACAGGTATTATGTCTGGATGGGATGTTGTGATGTACAATACGTTGCCTATCATAGACCTGTATGAACTCTGATCAACATCAAGTGAGTCATCATCCTTGCTTAACTTGCATCCAGTGACCATAGGTGTGCTCATATGTGTGGAATCTTCCATTTGAAACCTCTTCAACATTTTTTTTAGATATTTCTCCTGAGAAAGAAATAATCCTTCAGACCTTTGAGTAATTTGCAAACCAAGAAAAAATGACAGTTTTCCTATCATAGACATTTCAAATTCAGACTACATGGAAGAAGCAAACCATTGTACCAATGAAGCATTATTGCTTATGAAGATGATGTCATCTACATAGACCAACACAATGAGCAAATCATTACCCTTTGTTTGATATATAAATTGTTTTCAATTGTTCCTCTCTTGAACCCTTTGTCTTGAAGATACGTATCCAGTCTGTAATACCAGTCATGAGGAGCTTGTTTCAACCCATATAAGGCTTTCTTTATCTTGTAGACAAAGTGAGGGTTATCTGACAGTTGGAAACCTTGTGGTTGTTCCATATAGACTTCATCTTTTAGATCTCCATTTAGAAAAGATGACTTCACATCCATTTGATAGACTTTAAACTTTTTATGACAAGCATAGGCAAGAAACATTCTAATAGATTCTAATATTTCTACGTGCACAAATGTTTCATCAAAATCTAGTCCTTTTATTTGAGCATACCCTTTACAGACCAATATGGATTTATTCCTGACAATTTGTCCTTGTTCATTCATTTCATTCTTAAACACCCATTTGGAGCCAATTACATTCTTATCTTTCGGTCTAGGAACAAGCTCCCAAGTATTGTTTTTCTCAATCTGATTCAGTTCCTCATTCATTGATTTTAACCAATTTACATATTCACTGCCTTCATTGAAGTTTTTGGGTTCCACCATAGATACGAAGGTTATATGTGATTGCTCAGTGTTTTTTATTATCCTTGTCCTGGTTTGTACACCTTTGTCTTTCTCACCAATAATCTGACTTGCAGGATGATTCTTTTGAGTAATTCTGGAGGAAGAATTTGATGTTGTCTGTTGATTTGAGTCTGCCTGAGTATTTATATATTCATCTAACTCAAAGTCTTCTTGTTCTGATTCTTGGACCTGTTCAGCTTCAAATTCAGCTATATCCTTTGTTGTTGATTCAGTACTGTTCACCTCTCTTACTGGGACTCCTTCATCAACTTTTATTTCAATACAATCAACCAATTTATGCAGCCTCTTATTATAGCATCTGTATCCTTTAATGTTTGTAGCATACCCTAAGAAGATTCATTCATCATCCCTGTCATCATGCGTGCCAAGGTTCTCATTATTATTCTTTATGTAGCACTTACTCCCAAAGACTTTGAAGTGTTTGATTGTAGCAGGTCTTCCATGCCACAGTTCATAAGGTGTCTTGTCACTGTGTGGTCTGAGGTGAGCTTTATTAAGAATATGGATTGTTGTGTGTATTGCTTCTACCCAGTAGGTTTGGCCAATGTTATTCGCATTCATCATTGACCTAGACATTTGTTGAACTGTTTTGTTTTTCCTCTCAACTACTCCATTTTGTTGTGGGGTTCCTGGGATTGTGTATTCTCTTTTGATCCCATGTTTATCATAGAACTCCTTGAAATCACTTGACATAAATTATCCTCCTATGTCTGATCTCACAACATTTAATCTGTTTCCTGTTTGATTCTCAGTTAAAGCCTTAAATATTTTAAATTTCTCAAAAGATTCATCTTTTTCTTTGAGGAAGGCAAACCAAGTGAGTCTGGAGTAATTATCAATGATCAACATGAAGTAGTTTCCCTTCCATGTGCCTTCCTGTCTTGATGGTCCACATAGATCCATATGAACTAATTGGAGTGGTTTCTCTATTGAAGTAGAGTTCTTGGATTGAAACTATGTCTTGGTTAGCTTTCCTACTTGATAGGGTTTACACACAGAATCTTGTGACTTTGATATTTTTGGAAGATCTTTTACTGCCTCAAGATTTTTGAGATTGATTAAGTGGTCAAATTTTAGATGTCCAAGTCTCCTATGCCATAACCAGCTCTCATCATGTTTTCTTAGATGACACTCTTCTCTATCTTCTTTCAGCACATATACATTATTATCTGTCCTTATGCCTTTAGCCACCACTTGTCCTGAATTTATAGACTTTATCTTACAATATTTGGAAGTGAACACCACTTCACATCCTCTGTCACACATTTGACTTACATTGAGCAAATTATGTTTCAGCCCATCTACAAGCAGAACATCCTTGACTTTTCCTTTTCCATTACTTAAACTCACCATCCCTTTACCCTTGATTTTACCTGATTCATCATTTACAAAGGTCACATTTCCTGTTTTTCCTTTACTTATAGACAGAAATGTATCCTTGTCTCTAGTCATGTGCTTGGAACATCCACTGTCTATATACCAGGGGTATTTTTGTTTTTGAGCTGAAAGTACTAGACCACAATTTTCACTATCTTTCTTTTTCCATGTGCTGACATTTTTAGCTAAGGGTTTTATCTTTGTATCTGTTTTGTAATTCTTCAGATGGCAGTTTGCAGCTTTGTGGCCGAATTTATGACAGTTATAACATTCGAGCTCATTGTTCAATAGGTCAAAGTGATTGGTGCTACGTTGTCTATTCATTGGCTGATTAGTTCTATGTTGTAAAGATTGTTTATTTCTTGACCTCCTCATTTGCATGTCTCTAAACTTAATTTAACAATTTGCAATCTTATGACCAAAATTAGAACAGTAAAAATAGTAACCATAGAAGAAATTTTGGTACCTGAACGGTGGCCTTGTTCTTGGCAATTGTTGCTCCATCTTCTGACCTCTTTGTTTTTTATCAAGGATCATCTTGTATTTATTAGATTTTGGTGATAGAGTACTCACATGGTCTGATTGTATGCTGACTTGGAACTTGATCATCTTTACTAGCTCTTTGTTTTCTATCTCTTTGTTGCTTAAGCACTTACATAGCCTAAACTAGTCTTCAACAAAGGAGATCTCTATTTGTTCAGAATGTCATTTGGTTTTGTTGAGGCTTTAATGCTTGGAAGATTTTGGAGATACAATGCTTTAAACTTCTCCATCTATTTTCTAGTTTTTACAAACTCTTATTCCAAGGCTTCACATCTTGCCTTCTTTTCTAACAACTACTATTTCAAAATGTCCTCTATCTTCTTTGCCTCTTCTAACTCCACTTTTAGTAGGCAAAAGTCTTCATCAGGTTTTTTACCATTCTTTTCAAACTGCATCAACAACTATTTTTATTTTCTCTTCTTGAGTATAAGTCTGTCAATCTCTTCTAAGGCGTTGATTAGTTCACCTTCCATATCAACCACATCTTCTTCATCATTAACATCACTTCCTGTGTTTTTATTATCATAATCCTCTTTGTCCATAAGCACAAATTCATTAACCTTATCTTCACAGGAAGAGTCACTATCTGTGTCTTCTGAAGAGTAATCATTGTTTACACATAAACTTTTCTTTTTACCAAATCTTATGGGTTTGTACTTCTTTTCACCTTCAGAATTTTGATCTTGCTTCTTGTGTGGACACTTAGATTCAAAGTGACCTATCTTTCCACAGTTAAAACACTTGAAGGGAAACTTGCCTTGATACTTTCTTGATCCTTTCTTTAGTCTTCTCACAAATTTTGCTTCAATTTCATCAGGCTCAAATTCCTCATTCTTATCTTCTTTAAAAGAAATTTCTCTATTATTGGATTTATCTTTACCTATCCTCATTTCATATGTAGTTAACGTTCCCAGAAGTTTATCAAAAGCCAAAGATTTTAGATAATTAATTTCTATAGCAGAGACCTTTGGGTTGAACCTATCTAGTAGAGATCTCAAAATTTTCTGAACTAAAGAGACTTCCTCAATTTTTTCACCAAGAGATTTCATTGCATTTACTAGTTCTTAAACTCTCAGAAAGTACTTCCCAATAGTTTCATCTTCTTTCATCTGTAGTTGTTCAAACTGCACTTTGTAGGTTTGAAGCTTGGCATCATTTACCTTCTCATTACCTTCATAACTGCTAATGAGTTTGTCACACATGTCTTTGGCAGTTTCTAAGTGCATAACTTTTACAAATTATGATTCTACAAGCCCACTCAGAATAGCATTCGTAGCCTTAGCATTGAAGTTGAATTCTAGCTTGTCATACTTATTAGCTAGTACAATTGGTTTTACATAACCATTCTCTACCACATCCCAGACATCTGCATGTAAATCCATTATGTAGGTTCTCATCCTAACTTTCCAAAAGGCAAAGTTTGTTCCATTGAACAGAGGGGCCTTATTGGTTGAAGTTCCTTCATGACTTGACATGTTTAAGCTTACTGGTCTACCTTTAAATAAAAGGAACCTACTCTAATACCAATTGTTGGACAACTGAGAGGGGGGGTGAATCAGTTGTTACTATGATTAAAGAATCATGCCCATTTTAAACTCTTTACAGGACACTCAATGACAATCACAACAATGTAGGGAAGTAAGAAATAGAATATTCAACATCAATCACACACATGAAATATACAGAGACAGATATTTCCTGAGGAAACCCATAAAGGGAAAAACCTCTTTTTCTTGATATGATAAGTAATCTTTATTTTCTGTACATTATCATTATTATGATCTTTAACTCCTCTTGAGGCTACAACCTCTTTTGTACAAGCAACAACTTGCTGAGAGCACCAACTCCCTGAGTGTTCCAGCATCAACTGGATGGAATCTATAACTTCCAGTCACCCAGGAACCAACCTGTATAACAGAGAATAAAAGTTCTCCCTTACACCACCCTACCACCCTGTTGTTTTCTAGTTGCAACCAAATGGAAGCTACAACTCCCTATGTTCAAGCACCCACTTGAAACTCTGAGGACACCAGTCCTCCCTAGCACCTCCCTACCACCCTGAAATATAAATCTTTGCTTTCTTTAATTTATCACAGTGATACAACATTTATCTATGGCTTATCAGTCTCATCAATGTTCTGCTACAATTCTCTGCTCTTCCTGCATCAGTGTCTCTCTCCTCGCATCTATTGCGCTTTCTGTTCTTCTCTCAGATATGCATTTGTGTTCCTTGCTTCTTCTGCACTTTATGATTTGTGTATTCTTTCCATTCTATGCACCACGTCTCTTCTGTGCGCTTCAACTCCTGCACACTGCATGCTTCTACCCACAGCAACCACACTCAACAACAGCCCCCATCTCTTCTTTGTTATGTGTTTTTATATTCTATGTGCACCAACTACATACTCTGTGCAATGCCTCTGCATTCTCTTTACAGTGTCATTGTTATTCCATTTTACTGCATCTCTTCCTCATAACTTCATAGCTAACTCGCATTACAGTTTCACTTCTTTGTTCTGCATCTATTTTTCATGTCGAGTCCTCTACCTGATCATCATGGAAACTCTTCATCATCCCTGGAGGTTAGCTCCATGTGTTCATCATCACTGGGCGTTATGTTGAGATTCCTTAGCTTCTATGGTAATCAAGACTCTTCATCTTCTCTGTCAGTTACAACCAATCAATTATGGCTTCTAAGCCCCTTCCTTCATGTGACCACCGGCGATAACCAAGCATGTATTCAAAAGGCGCTACCTAATTTATGTCTAGGGATCACTGACTTCGTTTCACGAAAATACCTTGGGATATGAGCTTCATGTGACCACGAGATTGCAAGTCCGTCCAAAGGCAGTTTGAGGGCAACCCACTTTTCTCCCCACAATTCACTACAAGCCTCCATGCATCCTTTCTACAAAACCATGGTTTCAATTGTGGCCCGCTAATGAAAAATTAAGGCCTGAGCATGTTTTGTCCCTGCAATGGAGCACGACCATCATATCTGTCCTCTCAATTCTGCAGACCAGATCTCTCCTTCCTCCATCAACAACTGAGGTTTCCTTCATGATCCGGGCTCTGGGAGTTTCAAATCTCAAACTTTGTTGCTGCTGACTGGATATCTTTCGGAATGGAAGATCTGTTGACATCTGTCCTCCTTAATCTATGATCAGGATCTCCTCCGTGAGTCCAGCCTTCGGGACTTTCAATTCTCAAATTCTCATTTTTTCCCGAAGCATTTCACCTAGATTCCACGATCCAACGACATGTGTCCCTTTCAGATCAACTGTCGAGATCTCCTTCGGGTCTCCAGACTTCAGATATTTCAATTCCCAACCTCTGGTTATTCAGAACACTTTTAGCCAGAGTCCACATATTCCTGCCATATGTCCTCCTCGAATCAACGGTCCTCTTTCACTTCGGGACTTCGGCACTTCGGAAATATCAAACCTTTCTCCTTTGTGTTTTCCTAGAGATGAAAATCTACCGACGCGTGTCCTCCTTAATCAACCGGCTATCCTCCGCTCTGGGACTTTGGTCTTTGGCAATCTCAAATATCTCTCCCTTGCGTTTTCTCGAAGATGACAATCTACTGACATGTGTCCTCCTTAATCCAATGACTATCCTTCGCTCCGGGACTTCGGCCTTCGACAATCTCAAATCTTTCTCCTTCGCGTTTTCCTGGAGAAGCTTCTCCCAGAGTTCACGATCCGTTGACATGTATCCTACTACATGATCGACGATCAAGAATACACCGAAGTGATCTTCAGATCATATGACTCGTATCCACTTTGGGTCTTCGACATTCGGGACTTTGGGTCTTTAGGTGAGTACTGGTGGTAAAACTCCCAAAGAAAAACTCTTAGAGTGAGGTAACTCTTGCATCACTTGATGACATGTCACGAGCCCAATAGCTTCCATGTGTCACTCAGATTTATGATTTCCACGTACCTGAAATGTTGAATCAACTTGATATTTTCCATTGTCTTATTGTGCCACGTGTCCTTGCTGATGTGGTCTGCCATGTGTCATTTCTAATGTGGTCTGCCACATGTCCTTGAGGACGAGATTTGTTGACGTAGATCTCCCTTATCTAACGGTCATTTTCTGATCTCCAGATCCGACGGTCCTTATTTGTATCAGATATCTGGGCTTCGGGTTTTTCAAATCTCAAACTTTTCGGAGCGTAACCTCCTCGCATCTTTATATCCAAAGTGATTGTTGTTCGTTCGATCAGGATCTTAGATCGACGGCTCGATCTCTCTGTGATGCAGTTTTTCTAGCTTATTATGTCATTCCACTCGAACTTGATCCGACGGTTGACGAAACTTCGCAGTCCGAGGATTTCAAATCTCAAACTTTTCTGAGTGTAAACTCCTTGCATCTTTAGACCCAAACTAAACGTTGTTCATCGATCATGTTCTCATATCAACGGTTCGATATTTATGCGCACTCCTCCTGACTGGACACTGATTCGACAACCACTATCACTCATCCTCCTGAACTTACGCTTCTTCTCGACTTGGAAGAATGTCTAAGTGTCAAAGGCCTCGACCTTTGATCCTTCTGAAAGTCCTGATGACTTGGACCTCATCTATGTTGTTCTTGTTTTCCATCGATGTTGTTCTTCTTTTCTTTCTTGTTTTCCATCGTTGTTCTTTCCTTCAATAACAAGCGCACTCTCCTTGTAAACATGCCAACATAAAAGTCATCCAATATTGTTAGATGTAATAAAAGTATTTCATAATTAGATCACGTAGTAAAACATGTAAGTAAGGTATCGGATCTCACGACCTTGACGTCAGGTCGAAAAGAACTTGTACTTTAACTCTACAAACCCAACAATTTCCCGACTTGTGGGTAATTCAACAATTACCAACTGAGGGTCTTCGATTAGTTATAATGATCCGATTTCGTCTGGATATCCCTCCTCATTGGGATGAATGATTAAGAAATTTGGGAAGAATAAGGCAGGAGAGCAATCAAGGCTACGCACTAACAAAAATTTTGGGAGGCCATAATTATTATGTCAATCAATAATACAATACCAAAGTTAAAATTTGAACATTTAAAGTCAAATAAAATATTTTTTTGAATCTCAGTATTATAAAACTCTCACGAGTTAAACAATTTACAAGTTAAGTACTCTCGTACCACCTGTAACACTATTTTATTAATAGTTTAATATTCTTGTCAGGTAGAATATTTCGTTGGTAACGTCTAGGTAAGAATTCAGATTTTTCTTTTTATTTACAAAGGTCGTGCACTAATCATTATACAAGGTGTCGTTACTATTATAATTAATGAAATGATCAAAGATTGTTCCATAAAAACTCTACAATACACAACTACCAACTATGATCGCTAATACTAATAACTACAGTATGAACTCTAGGTGGAAAAATAAGTGCTTCATACTATATCGTTCAAGAGAATAATTATTGGTACACCTATACAATTAAGAGCACTAAAGATTCTCTTATTACATGTGGATCAATTCTGTATGCCAAACTTAATAAAATTTAAATGCTACCCAGCTATTAAAACCAGTAATTATATATAATTATATTCAATACTATTCAACCCATTATTACATACACATCTTAAAAATTTATAAAAGTACTATTAACGATTACATAATCACTAGTTTGGCCACTCCATATGTAAATAAAACAAGAACAGCGAATGGATAATTATTTATCACTCCTAGTGAATATAGCTAAATTTATTACTGTGGATATCTACCATGGTCAGATCCTAAATGAGATAATGTAGTTCAATTGAGGGTTGTAACAATTCGTCCAGTTAATTGAGGAACGAAATAGGTTTCAAATTTCCTGAAATAAATATTTCTCTAACCAGAGCATTTAACTTAACAGTGGAGAGCATAATAAAAATCCGTAGATTCTTACAATTCATAGAAATGAAATAGAAATATTACAATAAGCAATTCAATAATACATCAGTCCTGAATACCTTTAATAACCAGATTTATTAATCCTTTGACTGTACTGAAATTTGGAATTAAAATATTTATATGAAGAGTATACAATTATGCGACTAAATACCGTAAACAATATTTCCAACGCTAGGGGTAGTCTTCTTTCCCCCTCCACTCCTAAGACTTCATTGGTACCTCCCAGCCAACGCTAGGGGTAGTCTTCTTTCCCCTTATTCCCTCTCGAGCCGCAAAGGGGCCATACACAGAAAACCAAACTCAATAGCACAAGCTTTCCCTCGCAAAGAGAGGTTTCCACATCTTGCACAAGTTTTCCACCTAACTCTTCACAAGTAAACTAGTCAAGAAAAATTTCAGCAGCATAACATTCATCCAATAATAGGGTGTCTTCTCTCTTTCTCACCATTTGTTTTATAAGAAAAGTTGCATTGACACATGTCCTCCCATGCACAATTAAACAATTTTAATTATTTAATTAAGGATTAGTCACCCACAACACATGTCACACTCTCCCCAAGTTGCACATGTTAAATCTCTTTTTAATTTATTTAATTAATCATTTTCCTTCACGTTCCCCTATTTTTTCCTATTTTTTCTCCTAGTTGTCTCTTAGTTCCCCAATCCCTCCTTTATTGTGTCCCCTAACTAAATTTTAGATTGAGTTTGATTAGGAGTCTTCTTTTAGTTAGGATTTAGTGGTTTAATTCTCTTAGGATACTACTCTAGGTTAACAACTCATTCTCTCAAGAAATGATTTGTTTTTAATTAAAAATTCATTTTTATTAATAACCTGCACACTTGTGCATATATATTAATTTATTCTTGATCTTCCTTTACTAATGTTTATTTAGCCAAAATTTCCTTAACCCCTTTATTGTTTTATTTGGTCAAACATCTAGACTTATACTCTTTGTTAGTTTTCTAGTTTATAATTTAATAATAAAATGTATGCTCTTTTCTAACATAGTTTAAGCATTTATTTTATTTCCTAGGCCTTCTAGATTTGTATTGACTCACAATTTTGTTTACGTGACGTTCCCTTCAAGACACACTTTCATGCTCCAAGGGTGCCACTTGCCATTGAATAGTTTGGAAGTTTGTCAGACATTTGGATTCAACACTCCATTGGTTGACCTTGTGAGAGGCTAAGGGATTTTCTAAGGAATAAAGTTTTTGCCTTATTGTGTGCCCCTTAGAATTCTTCATGAGTGATTGTCTCAATCTACCCTCATGGCATTGTGGACCATCTCGGAACGAGGAAATCGTTAGCCTTCCGTTCAGGTCACGGTGGGAGTGCTAGTAGGTTGTGACAAAGATGTTGCCACACCTCTCCCTCATCTGTCTGGTTTATGTGTATGACCCCTTCACTCCATATGTGAGTTGGATTAGCTAGCATCACCAAGCCTACATCCACTGAAAAAAACAATGTCAATCATACATATACATCAAATCCATATAGAATTCATCATCAATGATATATGCGTATAAATCAGATACTCAAACCAAAATACAAGTCCACTCCCTCACTCAATCTGGAGACCAAAGAAGTTTGTCGATGCCATCTGCATCCTCTACCTGTCACATTTCTTGCACACTCGGGAACCTCATCATAATACCTGTCGATATATACATCTAGAAACAACATAAAAATATCAATGTTCATCACATTATAACTCATAATCAAAGCATAATCATAATGTACCATGTTTTAACCGGATCACTTGCTCGTAAGTGTCCTCAAAGAATAAGTCATTATATAAAATGTGATTAGTGGAACTATATGTTACATTGTCCCTTAAGATTGTTGTAGAGTTTCTACCTGACTCCAATGAGTTAGAAGCGCAGCTTGTCCATCTAGAACACCTTGACGAGTAGTGTCGGGATGTTGCGATTGTGAACAAAGAAGACAAAAAACGAGTTAAGAGTCAGTATGATAAGTCCGTGCACCCAAGGGTTTTTTGGAAGGTGATCATGTCTTAGTCTATGACCAGAAAAAATCAACCTTATGGCAATGCAAATTTAATTTTTTATGGTATGGATCCTACATTGTGAGACGTGATTTATGGAAATAAGCCTACGAGCTTGAATATTTTGAGGGGAATAAACTTTCGGAGCCTAGAAATGGGCTCTATTTGAAAAAGTATTATGATTGAGCAGCTTTGCTTAGGAATCCTTTTTGTAATTATTGCTTATAGATGTATAGTATGATAGTATAATGTTATTTTTTTGTTACTGGTGCTTATGGTTCTTCTATTTGGTTGGCATATGTCACAGGATTCACCAATTTTCGTAGGGTTTGTGGATGGCGCTAGTCGCCATACTCATAATCTGGATTTTTCCACTTGGGTGATTTATTTTCCTACAGGATAATTGATCGCTTTCGAAGGTGTTTGTCTCAACCCATATACTAATAATGTACATGAGCATAGCACTATTATCAAACTACTTTGTGATGTCATTCTGCACCGCATTCGGTCCTTAGAATTTCGTCTAGATGCTCAACTAGTTGTATTCCAGCTAAATGGTAATTATCATATTCACAACCCTATATTACTTCGGCGTTTCCTCAAAGTGTGTTTTTTGGAGATTTGTGTTGATCATATTATTGATGCTCATATTCCAAGAAGTGTTAATGTATTATGTGATTCATTTGCTAACTACATGTTATATTGGAATTTACACCATTCACGTTAAATACAAAGCTCAAATAATTCATGTAATAATAATAAATCATAACCACATCATTATCAAGGAAAAAATAATAATAATATATATATATATATATATATATATCATCATCATCATCATCATCATCATCATCATCATCATTAGTTTTCAATAGTTACAAAAAGGTGGGTAATATCTTGAAAAAGGATTTTAAGCCTCAATTGTCCTCTACAAGGACCGATAATAAAAAATTACAATAATCACAGTATATCTTGATCATTGTCCTGAGGGACCTACTCCTCCCTCTGCATGTTGCTCATAGCACACCACTTCATGAGAAATATTTTGAAAGAGTCGTATCCATACCCCTGACACGCCAACTACATGTTGTTGCATCTACTCTGGTAGATCCTCGATCTATACCATGGGCACTGAATGCATTAATTTGTCTATATTCCTCTGGAAGTTATCTAAAACTCGCTCAACATCTACTCATGGTTTTTCATCTCGACCATGTTGTCCATGCAGAGGAAATCCTTCTAGTCATCTCGGTCCCATATTTTCATAATCAAACAATCTCATTATTCATATTATCCACATCAAAAAATATATTCAATTATATTTCTCAAAATATAAAAATCAAATAATTATAAAATTTCTTACCAATGTCTCCATAGGCACTTCTAAGAGGGAGAGGAATCTTTGGGTCTTGCCCGTAGTCTATTCTTGCATAAGTATATTCCTCTATAACTACCACTTGGTGTGACCACCAAGCAAAGAAGGCATTGTCCCATGGATGCCCTAGTTGCCCTCCTCCTTGCCTCAGTAATATTTTAGTCCATCTCTCCATTGCACCAAATCGGATGTAGTGAGGATGGATGTCCACTCTCATATTAATCATGGGAATCCTCTCAAAGAAGAAACAACACAAAAGGCTTCCATAGCAAAAAAAAATCAGTTTCCCCTGTTTGCACCCTGTCAATTGGGATTTCATGCATGTCAACAATGTTGTACTCCAATCATACAAATTTGGTATCAAACATTCTCTGGCATAGAACATCATTTCCCGGGAGTCTTTATGCAATGATTTTTTTCCTGTGATTCGGGAAATCAATAACACAATTATCTTCATACTGAGACTTGTAATCTCACCTATTGGGAGTTGGCTCTAAACTTTCTATGTCTCAGTCGAGCAGTACAATGCAATGTATTCGTTGATCGTAAGACCAACGGATCCTTTACCTTTTAAGTTTATAATATCTCCTCGCTTAGGTAGCTCAGTAAGAAATTATATATCTTTTGTTTCAATATTTAAACATTACCCCCTGATCATGAAGGCATCTGCGTCAGGTTCCCAATAATCTATCAGTGTTGTAAGCAATATATGTTGTGCCCTTATTCCATTACACCGGGAAAAAATGTATAATACAAATCTTCGGAGGACTTCTTGGGCCTCCCAATCATTCATCGCATCATTATCAACTTCCCCGTGCTCTCTCTCCCTCCACTCTTATCACCATCCTACAAAATCCAAATCATTTTTTATTCAATCCTTTTCAATTTTAATAGTTGCGTAGGTGTATGCAACTAACAGTTAAGACAGTCGCCTATGTACACGACCCACATTAAGCAAAGTTACGTACATGTCCGTGAGAATTTAAAAATATCATTTCTTGCTAAAAAAAATCACTAAATCAAAATAACTTGCAATTAAAAATGAAGAGGAGGAAGAGATTCTTACATGGTGCAAGTGGTTCTGGATTTCGAGCTTTGTGCGCCTCATACCAGTCTCCAGAAGTTTGAAAGGTGAAAAGGGTTTCAATGCTTTGCAAAGGGTAAAAGTGAAAATGAAATGGTAAAAAATGAGATTTACACCTATTTTAACACATTTTTCCACTTTTTCAAATAATTTTTCCTTCCTTTTGAACTATTTTATGTTGTTTAACCTAATAAAACACTCAAAAGTTGTTTTCTTATGCAATTGTCTTTGAGAGATCTCATTTGTTATACAAATTTATGGATCTGGTGGAATTTTTTTGATTTCTTCAGCAGGAATTATGCTCTTTACTGACATGTAGAGTAATTACCACCCTGCATGCATACTGCATTTATCCATATCAATCACATATTCACCTTAGGATCGACCTCGTTGATTTGTGATACAAAACATTCTCTGTTGTTTAGAAGTTTCTTAAACCATATCCCCTTTGTATCATCCACACTTTGTCTTGTCAGAAACTCAGCTATGGGACCTACTCTTTCTCTCTTGGGATGTGTATGATAATGCATCTTTCCCTAGCAATATCTGTGTGGATACCATTTTACAAAGACTCAAGGCTTCGCCCAATATTTCGCCATTTGTTGTGTCAGACACCACAACCCTCCATTTTCTTATAATCTATGTGTGAAATCCTCTCAAGAAAATGGAGCCCCTTATATTTTTTCAACTTTGATAAGCCCTCAATTGGTTTCTTCATCTTTCTCTAAAAACTCATTCCTTAAGCCTCATCTTTCCTAAGTCCACATCCCTCAAATCAAAAGAAAGTTTTCAAAATTGTGCATTTTWAAATTTTCGGCAAAGTTAATTGAAACTCCTCCAATGTACATCGAAGGAGTTACCTTCAACTCCTTCGATGTACATCGGAGGAGTTATTCCCAACTCCGTTGATAATCTTTAACGATTTCTTGTTTTTTCCTTTGATTGGTGAACTCGCACGTTTCTTATATATAGGTGCTCGACCTTCGTCGATTGGTAATGTCACTTTGATTATCCAAAGAAGAAGAATAGGATCTGAGTCTCCAAGTACCGAGCTCAGAGTTCCTCGCCTCAACTACCCTACTAGACACATGTCACTAAACCAACAGGTAATCCCTTGATCTAACTTTTTAAATCTAGGGTTAGGGTTTTTTTCCTAGGATTAGGGTTATTTTTGTCATTGTATGTTTATTTATTTCTACCTGAGAAAACCTTGGGTCTCTTCAATACCGTTGCAGAAATTTTCTTCCCCTCTACCTCCACAATAACTCTATACCAATGCATTATCAAATCATCGATTTCTTATTTCCTGCCACAGTCTCGTAATGTTGGGGAACCAAGGATACTTCCAATAACATGGACCTAAACCATTTTTTTCAAACTCTAATGTTTTGCCTCAAAGACAACATCGACCTTAGTCAATCGATAGGGAACATATAAACTCAAGTCTGAAATTCCCTCAATGGAATATTTTGATCCTTGGTCCGGATTAAACCATACAATGAAACTTAGTTTCGAACAATACGAATTTCTTGTTTTCAGGGAGTTGCCACAAAAATTTTGGAAATCTTCCTTTCATCTCCACCAATAACTATCGGCATAGTTGGCATGAACTTCTCTGACTAACAATGGAAGATTTGGACACAACGTGTCTAATTTATCTAAGTCCTTAGATCTTTTCTTGTCAACTCCTTTGATTCTATCAGAGGAGTTTGTAATAACTTCTCTGATATGCATGGAGGAGTTAAACCTAACTTCACCGATTGGTTGCCAACCCATATAGGATCCTTTCAAATTAACTCCACCAATGATTTTTGAGGCCTTTCACACCAACTGCGATGATAGTCATCGGATATTTTCACAACTATTTTGATAGTCATCGAAACACTTGTCATCAACTTCACCAATTTTCATTAGAGAAGTTAATGTTAACTTGTCCAATTTTGAATTTAGAGCATCCGTTGAGTAATTTATCCTCTAATTTTCACCATATTGTCCAACATTCCTACTATCATTTTATCATTTTCAGATGAAGATCTCCCACCAAGCATCAATTCAAGTGAATCATCGGGTATTAAGAGATACTTAGATAAAATTATGTATTATTTTTTATTTTAATCTTCGCACTAATCCCACCTTTTCTTTGCAGGTTCAGATATGGTTATTGTTGTCATAGGGGCAGACCCAGGGTTCAATGCTTCAACAGCACACCAACAAAACCCTAACTATCGGCCCTTTTAGAAACACCTACGAAGCAGGTGAAGTCTCACCCGAGGTAGAGGCAAGGGGGGTTACAGGTCTCAAGTTTTTGTAACCAAGATGGGACACAAATCTATGATTAAAATTACTTCGCAGGGTAGTTAAGAACAACATGCATTAGTTTACCCTCTTTATTCACATCATAGAACAAACCCTAAGAGTAGATTGACATAGTAATACTAAAAAAATACACATCGCACTTAGCAGCATAAAGTAGATCTGGCACATTCAACATAGATAAAGCACTAAGCATCCATAGATCTATCTATCACTCATAACTATTAGTGCACTAAGGAAATTCACATCATAAACATTATAGCACAAAGAAAACCATCAACACATGATATATGTGGTTCACCCCAATGTGGGGCTATGTCCACCAACGGCTTCTTCTTATTTATTAGTCTTCAATCTCTTACATTCTTCTGCTCCTGTACACTAAGCCACAGAGCCCAGCTTCGCATCGGACAGATGATCTGTGCACTAAGCACCTAGATCCACCTTCCCAGAATCAGGTCAAGGCACAGAGCCAACTCCTCTACTAAGCATAGAGCCTTACATACACATTTTTTTTCTCTAAGCAACCCAAAACTACTTGCCTCTTGCACTTAGCTACTTACACACACCCTCTACATTACATTCTTACACTTATTTATACTTTTACATTCACTTACAAAAGGCCTAATCATGGGTAAACCCATGGGACAACATCCCATAAACCCTAATGAACCCCATGTTGGGTCCACAAATCAAATGAGATCCCACGATCTCAACTCCGCCTGGGCACTCCATCCTCGACTAGCCTGTCGAAGTCCAAAAAGATGGTCAAACCTGACCAATGTTTCCTCAAAACTTGGTTGAGGGCCAATAGGCCCCCAACACTCACCTGTGACTCATCCCGAGTCACTCATATCTGGGCAGTGTTGCTTCGAAGGCCTTGAGCTTGGCTTCAGCTACCTTGACTTGTTACTTCACCTGAGCCTCATGCTCAACGAACTCCTGGATCATTTTCTCTGTAACAGGACCTTCCAGGCATTTTCTACTATCGCAACTACTTGGCCTAGTTGCGCTCCTTGTCCTTCAATTTCTTCAAACATCGCACATGATTCCTCCTGCACTGGTTGTAGCCTTTGTGTGATGTTGGCCCTTGACCAATTTTTAAGGAAACGTTGGTCGTGTTTGACCATTTTTGGGACTTCGACAGGCTAGTTGAAGACAAAACACCATGGCGAAGCGGAGATCGCGGTATCTCTCCCATTTTGCGAGATTTTTGGTCTTTTAGGGTTTATGTAATGGGTATGGGATGTCGGCGCATGGGTTTGCCCATTTTTAGGCCTTTTTTTAATGTATAAATAAGTAGCTAGGTGATGTAAGTAGAGGAATTTTTTGAGGTCATGGGCTTAGTGCATTACTAGAGTATGTTAAGACTTGCAGAGCTAAGTGCAAGTGATTGTAAAATGCTTTGTGCACAGACTATGTAAGGCTTTGTGCCCTGATTTATGGAAGGAGGATCTAGTGAGATGCACGCAGGTCTCCTATCCCTTGCGGAGTCAGATCTATGTCTTGGTGCATGAAAGGATATTGGAAGAGACTAATAAAGAAGAAGAAGAGTTGGTGGATGTAGCCCCACACTGGGGTGAACCACATATATCTTGTGTTGATGTGATTTGTGCAATGTTGTTCATGTTATTTATGTATCTATTTTCTTAGTTCATTGTTCTTGATGTATGATAGATATATCTATGAATTATTAGTGTTGTATGATGTGAATGAATGTTAGATATGATCCCATGCTATGTGCTAGAAGTGTTTGATCTGCTTATTACAATGTTGTTCTATATATAGGTTTTAATCCGCGATGTGATTAGATTTGTGAACTAATGTATGTTATTGGCTAAGTTCTCTGTTAGGGTGTTGTAATCACATATATGTGTCCTAGCTAGGTTGTAGACACCTAAGTCCTACAACCCCCCCTGCCTCCACCTCAGGTGATACTTCATGTGCTTTGCGGGTGTTGCTAAAAGGGTCGATAGTTAGGTTTTTGTTGGTGCGTTGTTGAAGCGTTGAACCCTGGGTCTGCCCCTCTGCTAACAAATGGTTTTGTTGCCAAGACCAAAACTATGATTGTTGGGAACTGAAGAAAAGAGAAATCTCTGTGCGTAGATCTGTTTTTGAAGTGCCCAGTATTCTACTTGACTTCTAGAACTTTTTGCTAAGAAAGGAATCAGATCTAAAGAAAATAGGTAAGATCTTAAAGATTTATGCTTCGATAAAGGTAAGATAAGTGGAAATTTTTTCTTTGGAAGCTTGAATCTAGGTATGTTTGATAGATTTTGTCCTAGTCTGAAAACTAAGGTACGGATAGAAGAAAGAGTTGATCTGAATAAATTTGATAGAGATAGTGAAAGATATGTTATTCCTATGCATACAAAGAATTTTTGAACTAATAAGTGGATGCAGGAACCTAGAAAGATTTTTTGCAGATTGCAGGTCCATCACTGTGATCCCAATGCACAGTACAGGAAAGGTTGGGGATCATTTAAAAGAAAGAGAGGATTGGCATTGTGTTGTAACTACAGAAGATCGGGACATCTTGCTAAGGAATGCCCTGGTATAGGTCCTATTTGTCTTTGTTGTAAAGCTATTGATCATGAAGTTGAGGAATTCCCTAGAATGATTTCCAAAGTTGAAAATATGAAAATGAGACTAGAAAGCTATGAAGAAGGTCAAAGGACTAAGGATATGTCAGAAAACCAGAAAGAATCAGAGAATATGTTATTACAGCTGAAAGAAACACTGAATGATCACTAAGACATCAGTTTACGAGAGATCTTAAAAGAGAAACAATGCATAGAAACAAGAATAGGAGACTTCAACATAGATTGTATCTTGGATGAAGAAACACAGGTGAATATTATGCCAGAAAGCACTTGGGAAATTTTGGGAAAGCCTGTTATAGTATCTTCATTGGGAAGGATAGGCTTGTTTAAAGGAAAGATGATAACCCTATGTGGAAGAGTTACTAATGTACCTATGATTTCCCATGGAACATCGACCGAAGAAGAATTTGAAGTCATTAAGTTTGTTGAGAACAGCGACCCTTTTGCACTTTTTCTAGGAAAGGCCTGGATTGAGGAAGATCAGATCCGGACGAAAGTAGAGGAGGAAGCTACAGAACAGAAAAAGAAAGAATCAAGGGACTCCATAGCCAAGAAAATAAGGCAATTAATAAAAGAACAAGAGGATAAGTCAAAGCAACAGAGGACCAGAGAATTAGTTGTCGAAGTTGGAAGAACACAAGAAAGCTTAAAGAACCTATCCATACAGGAAAGATGTGCATTCACCTCGGAAATAGTAAGAGAAGAGGTATTACACTCGAACCCTTTGGAAGACCCTCAGCAGTGTGAAGTTACTCTGCTAAGAGAAGAAAATAATAAGAATAAAAAGAGGAATCCATAGACTCAAATCATAGGAAAGAAGGCAAGAAATCTCAGTAAAAAGAAAGAAAGATTAGAAAAACTACAGGAAATTCTAGAAAAGACTTCGCAAAAGGCAGGTTTGCAAAACTTGAACCTCACCAGAATAGAAAAACCACACAGAATGGCACTTCACCACGACGAAGCTATATGACCGTTAGAGGCATCTAGACCATTAGAATGATGCTCTAGAACGGTTAGAAACGCAATTATTGTTGAAAAGATCGACATTGGACCGTTGCAACCATGCCACAGCGAATGGATTCATATTGATTAAGGCATTTCTACCTATTGAAGGAATCCATTATGACGTTGCTTATTTAATCCGTCGAATGCCGCACTGGGACCACTTTTTGAAAACTGACATAATTGAGCTAACAGAAAATTGACCACATATTGTGTTGTGTTGCCTAGACCTCATCGACCATCTGATTGCCTTGTTTATATGTTTACCTACCTGAGTTATTTTATCACGAGTGTGCATGTCGAGCAAACGTAGCACAGTAGAGAAGTATGTGGAGGAGATATTAATAGACCTTATGGCTAAGAAAGTCACATCCATGAGAGTACGGGTCTCATCAACTAGAGGATTGCAAGCATCCCCCTCGACTAGACATTGATCTGTGCCATCTCGAACCGTGACTAAGAAAAGAAGAAAACACTACGATGATCTGGCTAATGTGAAGCATATCCCATCGATCTTTCCCAACTACATCCCACCTCTGGCTGGTGTGGTTAGTCATGACAGCGTCCCACATGATTTTGAGTACATGATGATCAATGCGTACCTACCGAAGGGGATGCACGTAGTTGGATCTCAGTTAGGACTGATCCCATCTTTCAAGATAATTGAATTTAACCTTGGAGACCGAAATACCTATGTGATTCTCGCACCGCATAGATACCTGATGAAGACGACTGGGAAGAAGCCTAATATAGTTCCCCATCTGTGGATCAAGGAGATCGTGAGATCGATGATCTTAAACATGGTGAAGATCCCCCACTTCGGTCGACATCAGGAGGTTAACGCGTGCATTAAACTCCTCATGTCTTTCTTCCATGGAGGATATATGTGGTTAGATAGGCGCGTCACTATGGATCTGTCGTTGATCCACCTCATCACTGGATTGAGCATGCAAGGACCGGACCCTCACCAGTTCTACCCAGGGAAGCCTGTAGATCTCTCTCTAGCGTAGCGAATAAAATAAGCCTATGGCTATGTGGAGAAAGGGAAGAAAGGATACAAGTTATCCTTTATCCAAGATGGCGCAGTGCGCCTAGGTTGTCAGCTGATCATTGGTAAGCTCATTAAAAAGAACCACCCGACGCAAGTCACTGGGTTCGTAGTCAACCTCTCAGGGAAGTGTTTTGAAGGAATGCAGATGAACTAGGTGAGATACCTCATCAATGAGTTGGAGAAGGACTGGCGTGAAGCGCAGGACCAAGGCTACGAATTTGACTTTAGTTGGTTTTTTATTCTAATCGCATTTGTCTCTTGGGAGATGTCAGAGGAAGAGACATTCCTAGAAGTCAAGCCATCAAAACCATTGGTCACGCATTTCACCACCTTGTGGTATACGAACGATATGGCGAAGCAGTGGAAATCGAATGTTGTCTTCCACACCTAGTACCTACAGCTGAAGCGCGCCACTGAATCCTTCCCTCGAATGACGCCGAATACACTCCACTGATACAGGCCATTAGAGAAGTTCTGTGCAGACCGACACTTCATCTACATCACCATGCGTGGGGATGAAAGTAAGGAGGAGTTGCAGTCTTACTACAAGTTGACTGAGGAAGACATGGAAGAGATGACTAAGGAATGACCTACAGAATTCCTTGTACCAGTGGAGGATGCAGAATTGTTCAACCCTGATATCATAAGAAGACCATTAGTCACCCGGGTCGAACATGATGGACAAAGTAGTGAAAAGAAAAAGAAGAAGAAGGAAAAAGTCCAAGACATAGAAAGTGATGAGAAGGGCAGTGCATCGGAGGAAACTGCATCTGACTCACCTACAGGAGGAGGCAACGAATTAAACCAAGAGGAGGAAGGAGAAGAAGAATAGTAGGACAAAGGCAAAGCTACACCACTGAAGGATCCCCTCACCACAAGATAAGCATCGCAGAAGAGAAAGGTTTCCCTGGAGAAACCTTCAGCCAAAAATAAGGCTCACGCCAATAATCCTCAGTCACAGAATGTGCTCACAGTGGACGACATTGAGCTCATCATCACAGTTGTAGAAGACGCTTCAGAAGACATCTTACAGAAACATGGAGCAAAGCAAGAGTCGATGTACGACAGAATAGAGAAAGAGCTAAGAGACATCCAGCAAGATATCCATTCAAGCTGCGCAGTGCCTACTACGCCACCATCAGCAGAAAATGTAGAATTGGGGGATGAGCCCACCCAGTTGTGAAGGTTAGCAAATGCGACAAAGGTTTGACTTTGTCGAGCCCAAGAGGAAAACGAGCAGGCCACAGAGGCCTTGAAGCAAGAAAAGGAGGAGGTCTTAGAGAAAATTTAGGTTGTGCAGCAAGAGAAAGATGGCCTTCAGGCGAAGTTCAAAGAGGACAAAGAGAAAATCCAGAAGGAGAAAGACCAGCTACTTATAGAGTAGACTATGGTTAGAGAAGCAGTGACTAGAGCACTTCACTCTGTGTCGGGTTTGGCACAAATGGAAGAAGAGAGAGTCGAGATCCAAGTGGAGAAGCTCGTTGAGGCCATCTAGAAGCTTCAAGAAAAGGTCATAGAGTTAGAACTTAAAGAAATATCGAGCACTCTGCAAGAAGTGCGGGATCAGAGGGAAGAAGTTGCCAGGAGGATAGTAGAAAGAATTAGGGTGTTGGCTGCAGAATGTAAGCAATTAACTAATCGAAGTGCACAGACCTATGAGTTCCTTGCAAAAGATCCATAGCTAAGGAGATGTCTCTAAGATATTTCTCTATTCTGTCATACATCGACTCCTGCTTTGCTCCATGTTTCTGCAAAGATATCCATTCGAGCCACGCAGTGCCTACTACGCCACCCTCAACAAAAAATGTAGAATTGGGGGATGAGCCCACCCAGTTGTGAAGATTAGAAAATTCGATAGAGGTTCGACTTCGTCGAGCCCAAGAGGAAAAGGAGCAGGCCACAGAGGCCTTGAAGAAAGAAAAGGAGGAGGTCTTAGAGAAACTTTGGGTTGTGCAACAAGAGAAAGATGGCCTTCGGGCGAAGTTCGAAGAGGACAAAGAGAAAATCCAGAGGGAGAAAGACCAGCTACTTACAGAGTAGACTGTGGTCAGAGAAGCAGTGACTAGAGCACTTCACTCTGTTTCGGGTTTGGCACAAATGGAAGAAGAGAGAGACGAGATCCAAGTGGAGAAGCTCGTTGAGGCCATCTAGCAGCTTCAAGAAAAGGTTGTAGAGTTAGAACTTAAATCAATACTAAGCACTCTGCAAGAAGTGAAAGATCAGAGGGAAGAAGTTGCCAGGAGCGCAGTAGAAAGAATTAGGGTGTTGGCCGCAGAATGTAAGCAATTGACTAATCAAAGTGCAGAGACCTATGAGAGCCTTGCAGAAGATCTATAGCTAAGGATATTGGAAGCACAACTCTAGAAGGCGAAGCATCAGGCTTCCACTGTGCAAGCAAAGATGAAGTTGCTTACTACAGTTGAGAAAATGAAGAGGTCGCAGGAGCAACGCATAGTTCAGCAGCAAGTCACTGTCATCCAGATCCGAGTTATGGAGGAGACACAGAGACTCCAGTCGGTGTAGGATGAAAACTGCAAAATTCTTGAAGAGATCAAGGGACAAGGTTCACAGTTGGAACATATGGTAGAAAAAGTAGAACAATGCCTGAAAGGGACTATCACCGAGCACGTAATTTAGGAGTTTTTCGAGCAGGAGGCTCTGGCGAAGCAGGAAGTCGAGGTAGATCGAGCTAAGCTCGAGGATTTTGAAGCGGTATTACCCATATCGGAGTGACTCGGGATGAGTCACAGGTGAGTGTTGGGGACTTGTTGGCCCTCGACCAATTTTGGAGGAAACGTTGGTCGTGTTTGACCATTTTTGGGACTTCGACAAGCTGGTCAAAGACGAAACACCCTGGCGAAGAGGATATCTCGGGATCTCGCCCATTTTGTAGGATTTTTGGGATTTTAGGGTTTATGTAACGGGTATGGGGTGTCAGCCCATGGGTTTACCCATGTTTAGGCCTTTTTGTAATGTATAAATAAGTATCTAGGCGATGTAAGTAGAGGAAATGTTTTAGGTCATGGGCTTAGTGCATGACTAGACTATGTTAAGGCTTGCAGAGCTAAGTGCAAGTGATTGTAAGAGGCCTTGTGTGCAGACTATGTAAGGCTTTATGCCCTGATTCGGGGAAGGAGGATCTAGTGAGGTGCGCGTGAGTCTCTTTTCTTTTGCGGAGTCAACTCTGTGGCTTGGTGCATGTAAGGAGATTGGAAGAGACTAATAAAGAAGAAGAAGATTTGGTGTATGTATCCCCACACTAGGGTGAACCACGTATATCTTATGTCGATGTGATTTGTACAATGTTGTTCATGTTATTTATGTATCTATTTTCTTAGTGCATTATTCTTGTTGTATGATAGATAGATCTATGAATGCTTAGTGTTTTATGATGTGAATGAATGTTAGATCTGAACTCATGCTATGTGCTAGAAGTGTTTGATCTGATTATTACAGCGATGTTTTGTATCTAGGTTTTAATATGTGATGTGATTGGATTTGTGAACTAATGCATGTTGTTGGCTAAGTGCTATGTTAGGGTGTTTAAATCACAAATCTATGTCCCAGCTAGGCTGTAGAAACCTAAGTCCTACAACCCCCCCCCTGCCTCTAGCTCTGGTGAGACTTCATCTTCTTTGCAGGTGTTGCTGAAAGGGCCGGTAGTTAGGGTTTTGTTGGTGCGTCGTTGAAGCGTTTAAACCTGGGTCTGCCCCTGTGCCAACATGTGACTTCCATTACGCTGCCTTGGATGGTAGTAATTTTTTTATGGGGCGCACGTTTTTCTTGTGATCTCTTCATTCTCTCGACTATAGTGAGTGACTTCATTTGCACCTGAATTATCAATGCCTATTGTTGTGCCTCCTGTAGTTGTGCTACCAACTTCCTGAGCTCTAAATATTTCGTGAGGCATTTGTAGGTATGCGCACTTCTTTTACTCAACTACTTGCATTCTTAGGCGAGGGCTCTAATCCTTCCAACTACGTTCTTAGTGGCTTCCTCTCTCTAGTCGTGCACTTCCTGCAGAGTACTTGGTACTGCTAGGATCTCCCCCTCTTTTATCCTTTCTTGAAGCTGTTGGATGGCCTCAGTGATATTCATCACTTTATCCTTGACTTCCTCATGTTCTTCCTGTGCCAAGGCTGGCACAGAGCGAAGTGCTCTGCCCACCAATTCTATGAGTGCGGTCTGCTCTGTGAGCAGCTAGTCCTTTTCCCTCTGTATCTTTTCTTTGTCTTCCTTAAGCATCGCCCGAAACTCATCCCTCTCATTTTCATAAGCAGTTTCACAGTACCATGCAACTTGTAGTTTCTCCAAGATTTCCTCTCTTTCTTTATTTAGTGATTCTATAGCCTTCTCCTTCTCCTCTTGGACTCACTGAAGTTGAGCCTTTGTTCCATTTGCAAGTCTTCAAAGTTGGGTTGAATCATCCCCCAACTTTGCAATCTCTGACGAGCAAGGCGTAGTGGATACTACGCGGACAGAGTGAATAGATTCTTGTATCTCCTTCAGCTCCTTCTCAACCTTCTCCTACAAATCTTCCCACTTTGCTCCATATCTCTACAAGAGATCTTCGGACACATCCTCCATCGCTCCACGGACTAGACCAATATCATCTTCTGTAAGAGTAGCATATAGCTAGGGTTTACTGGCGCAAGTCTTCTTTCTTGCTGAGGGTTTCTAGGGAGAAACCTTCCTTTTCTTTGGTGTTTCTTTCTGGGTAGGGGGATCCTTCAACAGTGTAGCTTTGCCTTCTCCTTTCTTTTCTCCTTCATCCCCTCCTCCTTCTTGATTTACTTCATCTCCTCCTCTTGCAAGCGAGACAAATCCATTTCCTTCTAAGGCATTGTTCTCCTCATTAGTTTCTATGTCTTGGACTTCCTCCTTTTTCTTATTCTTCTTTGCACTAGTTTGTCCGACATGCTCGGCCCAGGTGACCAAGGGGCTTCCTATAATGTTAGCATTGGAGAGTTCTACATCTACAATGGGTACAAGGAACTCTGTCAACCATTCCTTGGTGATCTATTCCATGTCCTCATTGGTTAACTTGCAATAAGACTATAATTGTTCCTTGCTCTCATCCCTGCGTGTAGTAATATATATGAAATTTCGATCTGTGTGGAACTTAGCGATTGGTCTGTACTAGTGCAAGGTGCACGGAGTCATCCGCGGGAACAACTTAATGGCAACCTTCAGTTTCTTATAGTAGGTCTGGAACACTGTGTTCGACTGCAATTGACTTGACATATCATTCATATACTATAAGGTTGAGAACCTTGCGGCCAATGGCTCTGATGGTTCAATCTCCGGGAAGGTAGATCCTTCCAACATTTTCCAAGCAAAAAATGCAATCAACACAAGTAGCCAGTTGAATTGGAACTTGTATCCCTAATCCTGTTCTTCGCGGCAGTCTTTCTCAAGTTCGTTGATGAGGTAACTTGCAAAATTCATCTGCATCCCCTCCATGCATTTTCCTGCGAGGTCCACCATGAACCCGATGAACTGTGTGGGGTGGTTCTTTCTTACAATATTGTTAGCTATGAGATGACAGGTGAGGCACACTACACCATCTTGGATAGAGGCTACCTTGTAGCCTTTCTTTCCCTTCTCAACTTCGTCGTATTCTTCCTTTATGTGTTGTGCCAAGGAGCGATCTGAGGCCTTCCCTGGGTAGAACTACTGAGGGTCAGGTCCCTACATGATGAATCTTTTGATCAAGTGGATCAGCGTTGGATCCACTGTAATTCGCATGTCAATCCATAGGTGTCCTCCATGATAACATGATAAGAGGAGTTTAACACAAGCGTCAACCTCCTCATGATGTCGACCAAAGTGAGTAATCTTCATGACATTCAGTATCGTGGACTACGCCAGCTCCTTAATCCAAGGATGGGAGACTATGTGAGGCTTCTTCCCAGTCATCTTCATCAGGTATCTTGAGGTGAGAGCATGGCGTATTTCTTTCTGTCGTCGAGGTTGGAATCACTATTCTTCAAGGATGGGATCTGTTCCAACTGAATTCCCTCTATGCGTATCCCCTTCGGGATGTACGCGGTGATCAAAATGTACTCATAGACTTGTGGGATGTTGTCGCGGTTAACCGTGCCAGCCAAAGGCAGGATGTAATCCGGTAAGATTGACGGGATCTTGTTTGCATTATCCAGATCGTCGCGATGTTTACTTTGATGGCATATTTACAGGAAGAGTGTGCTTGTCATTGATGGAAATAACAACAATGACAATGGAATATTGGAAGCAATGATGGAGAACAAGAAAACAACAATGATAGCATCGAGAATTGTTGTCTACAAGCTCAGAAGGACGAGCATAGGAATTCCAAGAGTGTAGTAGAAAGTCCCTTGAGTTCCAAATGATCAAAATCCTTTGATAATCTGAACGAAGTCAAAAGCTTAGAAGAGATAGAGGATTTACCATTACATTGGAGAGAAATCTAAGAAGGAACAACGCTTTCTAGAAGTGTAGACGAGGTCCAAGAGACAGACTCATAGGAGGAACAAAGTTCAAATCCTTTGAATACTTATAAAATCTTCTAATTCAGAAGAAATTGTAAGCTCAGGAGGAGGAGCGACAGTGGCCGTCAGATCGAGCACTATGAATATATGGACCATTTGATCAAGGGAAGTCATGGGTCGTCGATCGAACGAGAGGGGAGGATCAAGAATCAGGAAACGAAAGAAAGGAAGTGATAACTTCTGACATCGTGAAGTGCAAAGGAATCCTAGCCATCCATTGAGGTAGGACACGTGGTGAGAGATCAGCATTACGATGATTTGCAAATCGAGAAATTAGAGATAGGAGAATCGAAAACTCCCGAATTCCGAGTTCGCGAAGGTGGTCACGGCAATTGATCGATGAAGGTCATCGACCGTTGATCTGGCACGAAAAAGTTTGGAGTTCGGGAGTTCGAACCTCAAAGAAAGGAAGTGCTCTAACTTTTGACATCACGAGTTGAGAAGTCTTGAAGTACGAAGAGGAGATATGGATCGTCGGATCACTGAGGGTCTTGGACCGTTGATCTGGAACGATGTACTTCAGAGTTCGGGAGTTGGGAGAGTCGGGGTATCTCATAGAAGAATATCTAAAGTGTGAAGTTTCAAAGTGCTTTCTTGATTAGCATGTGGTCACAGCCAGTGGTCACATCAGAGGATAATAAGGGAAGGAGCTAGCATCGCTAGGCTCTACCTCAGAGTTTCTATAGTTGGGAGATTTGAGGTGACTCATAGTAGAATATCTGAAGCGTGAAGTCACAAAGCGCCTTTTGGATAGGCGTTTGATCACAATTCATGGTCACATGAAAGGAAGGGGCTTAGCCAGAAAATCTAGTTCCCACTGTGTATATTTCTCAGGAAGGGAAAAGGCACCAAAGGGATGAGCGCGCGAATGTTCTCTCTGTAACTGCCAAAACGGACTAATGGTATCTGCCAGAGAATTCGAAGAGCTTCAGGGTGATCACCATAGGAGATGAAGAGTCTCGAGATAACTACTAGTGGAATGAAGAGTCATCATAAATACAATTGACAGATGGAAAAGTGTCGAAGACTGTAATTGCCAAAGAGGACAAAGAGTTGCATGCATGATATGGCAGAGGACTTGGCATGATAAATATACACAGAACAGAGAAGATAAGTGGAGTATTCAATTTTGATTCATGTGTGTAGAAGAGAATGTTGAGGTGTGCATGTAGAGACAAAGCAGAAGAATAGAAAGCGCAAGATGATGCGAGCATGAATACATTGA
The DNA here is from genome assembly GCA_009831015.1 of Picea engelmannii. Classification (NCBI taxonomy): domain Eukaryota; kingdom Viridiplantae; phylum Streptophyta; class Pinopsida; order Pinales; family Pinaceae; genus Picea; species Picea engelmannii. Next base: position 79,485 of record ML794444.1, on the reverse strand, counting down.
TGCATGCAGAGCAGAGAAGTATAGCAGAAAAGTGATGAGACTGGTAAGCCATTGACAAATAATGTATCGTTGTAATAAATTTATGTAACAAAGTTTTATATCTCAGGGTGGTATGGAGGTGCTAGGGAGGATTGTTGTCCTCAGAGTTTAAAGTGGGTTCTTGAGCACAGGGAGTTGTAGCTTCCATCTGGTTGTAGCCAGAAAAACCAGAGTGGTAGGGTGGTGCAAGGGAGAACCATTGTTCTATGTTATACAGGTTGGTGCCTGTGTTACTGGAAGTTGGTGCTTCCATCCAGTTGGTGTTGGAACACTCAAGAAGTTGGTGCTTCCTTCTAGTGGGTGCTAGAGAAACCAGAGAGTTGGTGCTCTCAACAGGTTGCATCTTGTAAAATAGAGGTGGTAGCCTCACAAAGAGTTGGTGCTCATAAGAATGATAATGTACAAAAAATAAATACTACTTATCATATGAAGAAGAAGAGGTTTTCTCCCTTTGTGGTTTTCCTCAGGAATATATGTCTCTGTATACTTCATGTGTGTGATTGGTGTCGAATACTCTATTTTTTACTTCCCTGAATTATTGTGATCATCATTGAATGTTTTGTAATGAGTTTAAAATTGGCGTAATTGTTTAAGCACAGTAACAACTGATTCACCCCCCCCCCTCTTGTTTGTCCAACAAGTGGTATCAGAGCCAGTGCCTTTTTATCAAAGGTAGATCCATAAGCTTAAACATGACTAGATATGAAGGAACTTCAACCAATAAGGCCCCCCTATTCAATGGAACAAACTTTGCCTTCTGGAAAGTTAGGATGAGAACCTGCATAATGGCTTTAGGTGCAGATGTTTGGGATGTGGTAGAGACTGGTTATGTAAAGCCAGTTGTACTAGCTTCTAAGGATGACAAGATGGAATTCATCTTCAACGCTAAGGCTATGAATGTTATTCTGAGTGGGCTTGCAGAAGCCGAGTTTGTCAAATTCATGCACTGTGATTCAGAAAAATTTATGTGGGACAAGTTGATAAGTAGTTATGAAGGTAATGAAAAGGTGAAAGACGCAAAACTTCAGACTCACAGACTGAAATTTGAGCAGTTAAAGATGGATGAAGATGAAACTATCAATAAGTACTTCTTACGTATAGAAGAACTCTTCAACATTATGAAAGGTCTAGGTGAAATGATAGATGAATCTTTTCTAGTCCAAAAAATATTAAGATCTCTTCCTGATAGATTTAACTCAAAGGTATCTGCTATAGAGGAAATAACTGATCTCAAAGTGTTGACACTAGATCAACTTCTTGGAACCCTAACTTCTTATGAAATGAGAATCACCAAAGGTAAATCCACTACAAGAGAGGCATCCTTTAAAGAAGATAAAAACACAGAATCCGATATAGATGAGATTGAAGCAAATTTTGTGAGAAGACTGGTGAAAGGATCAGGCAAATACAAAGGTAAACTGCCCTTCAAATGTTTCAACTATGGTAATATAGGTAATTTTTCATCTAAGTGTCCTCACAAAAGAAAGTATCAGACATATGACGATGAATAAAATCATAAACACAAGAAGGTCTATAGAGAGAATCATTTTAAGAAGAAAATCCTTTGTGTAAATAATGATGACGATCCTTTAGATGATGAAGACAGTGACTCTTCTATTGAAAGTAAAATAAATGATGTCATGCTAATAGCCTTAGAATATATAAACACTGAAGATATAGGAAGTGAGTTTGTTGATTGTGAAGCAGTAGTAGATCTTGAAGGAGAACTTGGCAGTTCCATGGAAGAGAATGATAGACTCAGAGAAAATAAAAGAAAACAAAAACAGTTACTGCTCGGGTATGAGAAAACATGCAATGAACCATCTGAAGAAATTTCTCTATTGAAATTTAAGTTAGAATAAGATAAGAGGATTGAGGACATCCTCACACAACAATTAAAGGAATCCAAAACAAAAGGTGAAAAATTGGAAGCTGAAGTAGTGTCTGTCAGAAAATATATAGAGAAATTGTAGGCCTTATATCATCAGAATATGACAAGTATTAAATCCTCAGAAGGATTAGCCACCATTCTAAATCAGAAAAGGAATCCAAAGTTGAAAACTGGTTTGGTTTATGAAGAGGTATCAAGTAGTGGTCATCCAAACAACAAACAATCCATCAAGTTTGTCAAATCTACAACCATTGACAACAACAAACCTGCAGAAACAAAGGAAGATAATCAGTCGCCAAGGAGGAGTGAAGAAAAAGGTACCAGAAATGAATCTGTAGAACAAAGAAATAATACACCCTCTACTCAAGGAAATCATAAACATGGAAGAAATTGACATGCTCAAAGAAGACAACCATTTTCCAGGAACAAATATTTTTTCTATGGATATTGTTTTTACTGTTCTAACTTTGGCCACAAAGCTGTAAATTGTTCATTAAGATTTAGACATGATAAATCAAGACACCCAAGGAATAAATATCTGCCACAACAAAGAATGAGATAGCCAAGTAACAAACAAACACAGACTGCAAATCATGTGATGGTTGGGAAAAGGACGTATATTAAGCATAAAAATCGTTATGATCCTCTATTCAATGAACTAGAATGTTACATCTACCATAATTATGGACATAAAGATGCAAACTGTCCCCTAAAGAACTATAATCCAGTTTCAAATCACAGAGCTGAAAACATCAATGTTTGGAATAAGAAAGAAGATAACAAGTGTGGATTAGTGTTGGAAGCTCAAGGAAAAAATGACCCTTGGTATATTGACAGCGGATGCTCCAGACATATGACAGGTGAAAAAAGTAAGTTCCTATCACTCAAAGAAAGTAAATCAGAAAATGTGACCTTTGGAAATGATGCTCCAGGAAAGATTACAGGTAAAGGTCTAGTAAGATTAGGTAATGGAAGAGCCAAACCTCAAGATGTTTTATTTGTTGATGGATTAAAGCATAATATTCTTAGTGTCATTCAGGTGTGTGACAAAGGATGTGAAGTCACTTTCACTGCCAAAGACTGTAAAATAAAAACAGTGAACACATGAGAGATGATTGCAAAAGGGGTTAGAACTAAAAACAATGTCTATGTTCTGAAGGAAGATAAGGAGGAATGCCATTTAAGAAAATTTGATGAAAGTTGGTTATGGCATAGAAGGCTTGGACACCTAAATTTTGATCATATTGTCAAGTTCAATAATGAAGGTGTTGTGAAATATCTTCCAAGAATATCTAAGCCTCATAACTTTGTATGTGAATCCTGTCAAATGGGGAAGCTGACTCGTGTTCAATTCAAATCGAAGAGTTTCACATCTTCAGATAAACCACTTCAACTTATTCATATGGATCTGTGTGGACCATCGCAAAAGGAAGGAATTGGATGAGAACGTTAATTTATGCTGGTCATTGATGACTTCTCCTAACTTATGTGGGTTTCCATTCTAAGAGAAAAATTTGATGCATTTGAGTAGTTCAAAAATTTTAAGGTGTTAGCTCAGAATCATATAGGAAGGAAGTTAAAGGTAATTCACTCAGACAAGGGAGGAGAATTTATGTCAAGAGATTTCAAATAATTTTGTGACAGACATGGAATTAAAAGAGAATATACTATTCCAGGTACTCCTCAACAAAATGGAGTTCTAGAACGCCAAAATAGATCAGTTCAGTAGATGGAAAGGGTTATGATGAGTGAAAGGGACATTTCACAAACCTTATGGGTGGAGGTTGTTCACACGGCTGTTCATATTCTAAACAAAGAGCATCTAAGGCCGAACAGTGATAAAACTCCATATGAGTTGTGGTTTGGTTGACCTGCATCAATCAAGCACTTCAAAGTATTTGGAAGTAACTGCTACATCAAAAATAATGTTGATCATCTAGGAAAATTTGATGGTAGTAAATGCTAACTGCATGGATGAAAGGAAAATCATGGGTGGAGGTGCATTCTTCTTAAGAGATTCTCTTGTAGCATGGTTGAGCAAGAAGCAAGGTTCCATTTCCTTATCATCTACAGAAGTTGAACACATTGCAGTTGCCACTTGTTGTACCCAAGTATTGTGGATGATTCAGACACTTGCAGACTTGGAGGTCAAATATACTGCATCGATTCCAATTCATTGTGATAATACTAGTGCAATTAGTGTGTCAAAGAATCTCTTATTTCACTCCAAGACCAAGCATATACCCATGAAGTATAAATTCTTGAGAGAATGGGTTATCAACACTGTTGTTTCTTTTCATTATATTCCATCCAAAGATCAGATTGCAGATATCTTCACTAAGCCACTTGCAAAAGCTTAGTTTGAGTATCTATGCCAGAAGTTGGGCATGACCCTGTTATCAAGTTAAAATAGTCTATCTGATCAGGAGGAGAGTGCTCATAGTATATCTAATCAGGGGGAGAGTGCTTTAGGGGGAGAACAGAGTCACTCTTAGTTCTCTTTGACATTGATGTCAAAGGGGGAGAAAAAGGTGTGGTCTTCTACAGTTGGAGGTCTAGGAAGAATAGTGCAGCCTTTCAGGGTTGCCATCAATGCCAAAGGGGGAGATTGTTGGCATGTTTACAAGAAGAGTGTGCTTGTCATTGATGGCAAGAACAACAATGATGATGGAATATTGGGAGCAATGATGTAAAATAGGAAAACAACGATGATATCATCGGGAATTATTGTCTACAAGCTCAGGAGGATGAGCACATGACTGTCAGGAGTGCAGTAGAAAGGCCCTTGAGTTCCAAAGGATCGAAACCCTTTGAGAATCTGAATGAGTTCAAAATCTTATAAGAGATAGTGGATTTACCATTACATTGGAGAGAAAGCTCAGAAGGGACAACGCTTTCTAGAAGTGTAGACGAGGTCCAAGGGACAGACTCGTAGGAGGAACAAAGGTCAAAGCCTTTGAATAATTATAAAATCTTCTAAGTCGGAAGAAATTGTAAGCTCAGGAGGAGGAGTGATAGTGGTCGTCGGATCAAGCACTGTGAATTTATGGACCATTGGTTCGAGGAAAGTTGTGGGTCGTCGATCGAACGAGAGCGGAGAATTGGGAATCGAGAAATGAAAGAAAGGAAGTGATAACTTCCAACATCGCAAAGTGAAAAGTCCCAAAGTACAAAGGAATCTTGGATGTCCATTGAGGTAGGACACGTGGTGAGAGATCAGTATTACGTTGATTTTCAAATCGGGAAATCAAAGATAGGAGAAGCGAAAACTCACGAAGTCCAAGTTCGCAAAGGTGATCATAGCCATTGATCGAGGAAGGTCATGGACCATTGATCTGGCATGACAAAGTTCATATTTCGGGAGTTTGGACCTCGAAGAAAATAAGTTCTCTAACTTCTAACATTACGAGTCGCGAAGTCTTGAAGTATGAAGAGGAGATATGAACCATTGGATAACTAAGGTTCTTGGACCATTGATCTGGCATGGTGTACTTTCAGAGTTTGGGAGTTGGGGAGCTGGGGTATCTCATAGAAAAATATCTGAAGCATGAAGTTTTGAAGCGCTTTCTTGATTAGCATGTGGTCATAGCCAGTGGTCACATCAGAGGAGAATAGGGGAAGGAGCTAGCATCGCTAGGCTCTACCTCATAGTTTTGAGAGTTGGGATATTTGAAGTGACTTGAAGAAGAATATATAATGCTTGAAGTCACGAAATGCCTTTTGGATAGGTGTTTGATCACAGTTCATGATCACGTGAAAGGAAGGGTCTTAGACAAAAAATCTAGCACCCACTGTGTAGTTTTCTCGGGAAGGGAAAAGGCGCCAAAGGGATGAGCGCGCGAAGGTTCTCTCTATAACTGCCAGAATGGACTGATGTTATCTGCTAGATAATTTGAATAGATTCAGGGTGATCACGAGAGGAGCTGAAGAGTCTTGAGATAACTGCCAGTGGAATGAAGACTCATCATAGATACAATTGACAGATGGAAAAGTGTCAAAGACAGTAACTACCAGAGAGGATGAAGAGTTGTGTGCATGATCTGGTAGAAGACTTGGCATGATAAATATACGTAGAACAGAGAAGATAAGTGGAGTCTTCAATTGTGGTTCATGTGTGTAGAAGAGAATGTTGAGGTGTGCATGCAAAGACAAAGCAGAAGAACAGAAAGCGCAAGATGATGCGAGCAGGAATACACTGATGCAGGCAGAGTAGAGCAGTATAGAATAACAGTGATGATACTGGTAATCCATTGAAAAATATTGTATCATTGTAATAAATTTATGTAACAAATTTTTATATCTCAGGGTGGTAGGGAGGTGTTAGGGAGGACTATTGTCCTCAGATTTTCAAGTGGGTGCTTGAACACATGGAGTTGTAGCTTCCATCTGGTTGCAGCCAGAAAAACCAGGGTGGTAGGGTGGTGCAAGGGAAAACCATTGTTCTCTGTTATACAGGTTGGTGACCGTGTGACTGGAAGTTGGTGCTTCCATCCATTTGATGTTGGAACACTCAGGAAGTTGGTGCTTCCTTCTAGTGGGTGCTAGAGAAACCAGAGAGTTGGTGCTCTTAGAAAGTTGCATCTTGTAAAAAAGAGGTGGTAGCCTCATAAAGAGTTGTTTCTCATAAGAATTATAATCTACAGAAAATAAAGACTACTTATCATATGAAGAAGAAGAGGTTTTCTCCCTTTATGGGTTTCCTCAAGAATATCTGTCTTTGTATACTTCATGTGTGTGATTGGTGTTGAATACTCTATTTCTTACTTCCCTGAATTATTGTGGTCATCATTGAGTGTTATGTAATGAGTTTAAAATTGGCATAATTTTTTAAGCACAGTAACAATTGATTCACCCCCCCCCCTCTCAGTTGTCCAACATACTTCACTTCTCAGTCGCAGGGTTAGCATGGATAGAATGTCATGTGGTCAAAGGGGAAGCCTATAGTACCCTAGTCAACGATGCCTAAACACCTTCAGACATAGATCTGTCAGCCATAAACTTATTAAGGACCTCTTCGACAGACTTCTCTAACTCAGTATGTTCGCCCGACATTCTATATTTTAATAGGACAGGTCGGGGTAGGCGAACGGATAGATGGAGTAATCAACAGGCAGCGATGTATAGGTTTTGAAATCACAGTTTGACACACAATCAGTTATCATATAATCATGAGGGGAAAAAATTGGTCCCGACACAGCGTTGGATGGGTTAAATAAGTGAGCATCGTAACGGATTCTTCCAATAGGAAGGATTGCTTCCATTAATGCAAATATGTCCATTATGGCATGGTATCAACATCCTAAACGCAGTCTATTCACCCATAAATGTCCTTCCTAGTCATTCCAAAGCATCGTTCCAACGGTCGGGGCACCTCCAACGGTCATAGAGCTTCGTTGGGGCGAAGTCCCTTTCTACACAGTTCTGTTGTTTCGGCAAGCTTCAAATTTTACAAACCTACCTCCTACGAAGTCTTCTTTGTGAATTCCTATAGCTTTTCCAACTTGGCTTTCTTCTTACTGAGCTTCCTTGCCTCCTTTCCCGTGATCCGAGTATCTCTAATTGTTTATGGATTTCTCTTTCCATTCTTATTCCTATCTTCCCCTAGTGTAGTAACTTCACATTGTTGGGGTGCTCTTAGAGGGTTCGAACTTAATATCCCTTCCCTTACCACTTCCTGGATGGAGATACTTTCTTCTTGCGTGGATAGGTCCTTCAAATCTTCTTGTGTTCTTTCAACTTAGACAGTTAATTTTCTTGCCTTCTGTTGCTTCGACTCAACTTCTAGTTCTTCTATCAGTTGATCTATCTTTCTAGCTAAATCCCTTAGTTCTTTATTTTTCTTTTCTGTAGCTTCTTCCTCTGCTTTCTTTATGATCTGGTCCTTATCGATCCAATTTTTTCCTAACAACAGAGGAAAAGGGGCATTGTTATCAACAAACTTAATGACTTCAAATTCCTCTTCAGCTAATATTCCATGAATAATAACAGGTACAGTAGTAACTCTTCCACATATTGTTATCATATTTCCTTTAAACAAACCTATTCTTCCCAAGGAAGATACTATAGTAGGCTTTCCCAAAATTTCCCAAGTTCTTTCTGTCATAATATTCACTGGTGTTTCCTCATCCAAGACACAGTCTATGTCGAAGTCTCCTATTCTTGTATTTATGTGTTGTTTTTCCTTCAAGATCTATGGTAAACTGACATCTTTGTGATCATCCATTACTTATTTTAATTGTACTAATGTAGTTTGAACTTCCTTTGATCCTTTCTCCTTCTGGTCTTCTAACATGCTCTTATTAGCTTGACTCATGTTCATTTGTTCAACTTTAGCAATCATCCTTGGGAAATCCTCAACTTCATGACCAACTGCTTTGCAATAAAGACAATTAGGACCTACACCAGGGCATCCCTTATTAATATTTCCTGGTATTCTACAGTTATAACATAGGGTTAATCCTCTATTTCTCTTGTAAGTTCCCCAACTTCTCCTGTACTATACACTAGGATCACAGTGTTGGGCCTGCAATCTACAAAAATTCTTTCTAGGTTCCTGCATCCAATTATTAGTCCAAAGATTCTTTCTATGCATAGGAATAACATATCTTTCTCTATTTCTATCAAATTTATTCAGATCAAATATTTCTTCTAATTGTACCCTAGCTTTCAGACTAGGATAGAATCTATCAAACATACCTAGATTCATGCTTTCGAAACAAAAAAATTCCACTTATCTTAACTCTATCAAAGCACAAAGCTTTACCTCTTTTCTTCAGAACAACTTACTTTCTTGGCACAAAGCTCCCCAAGTCAAGTAGAGTATTGCACATTATAGCAGCAGGTCTATGCACAAAGATTCTCTTTTCTTTCAGTTCCCAGCAATCACAGTTTCAGGTCCCAGCAACGGAACCATTTGTTGGCACAGGGGCATACCTAGGGTTCAATTCTTCAACAACGCACCAACAAACCCCTAACTACCAGCCCTTTCGGCAACACTTGCGAAGCAAGAAAAGTATCACCAGAGGTAGAGGTAAGGGGGGTTACAGGACTCAAGTGTATGTAACCAAGATGGGACACGGATCTGTGATTACAATTACTTTGCAAGATAGTTAAAAATAACATGCATTAGTTTATCCTCTTTATTCACATCGCAAAACAAACCCTAAGAGTAGATCGGTGAAGTAATACTGACAAAATACAAATCACACTTAGCATCATAAAGTAGATATGGCACATTCCACATAGATAAAGCACTAATCGTCCATAGATCTATCTATCACTCATAACCATTAGTGCACTAAGAAGATTCATAGCATAAACATTATAGCACAAAGAAAACCATGAACACATGATATACGTGGTTCACCCTAGTGTGGGGATATGTCCACCAATGACTTCTTCTTCTTTATTAGTCTTCAATCTCTTACATTCTTCTGCTCTTGTGCACTAAGCCATAGAGCCCAGCCTTGTACCGGACATGTGATATGCACACTAAGAACCTAGATCCACCTTCCCATAATCAGGTCAAGGCACAGAGCCAACTCCTCTAATAAGCACAGAGCCTTACATACACAGTTTGTTGCACTAAGCAACCCAAAACTACTTGCCTCTTTCACTTATCTACTTACACACCCCCTCTACATTACATTCTTACACTTATTTATACTTTTACATTCTCTTACAAAATTCCTAATAATGGGTAAACCCATGGGCCAACATCCCATAAACTTTAATGAACCCCATGATGGGTCCACAAATCAAATGAGATCCCGAGATCTCAACTCCACCTGGGCGCTCCATCCCCAACCAGCCTGTCGAAGTCCAAAAAGGTGGTCAAACCTGACCAATGTTTCCTCAAAACTTGGTCGAGAGCCAACAACTCCAAAAAGGGAAGCAAGAAATGCATCTATCACCAAGGTCTCAAGTAGAAAATGATAGAGTGAAGATGAACCAGAATTGGTTGGAGCCACATATGATAACACCTCCCAGATTTTGGAAAAGGAAGGAGAGACACTCAAGTGGGGACATGTGTATCACATGTTTAAGAAACCAAGTTTATCTACCAATGTTGAAGACCAATATGAGCTTAAAATATTCAAGAACATCAGAATATATGGTATATTCAGAGTAGCATCCCATGTCATTTTCTTCCCCTTTGTTGATGCCATTGACTAGATAATAAAACACGTCAATCTGAGAAACATGTATATTTGTAATGTCAGAGAAGATCACATAGAATCGTTTTGACCTGAAGATATGGAAAAGTGTTACTACCTCGATAAAGGATAAAATAAGCTAGACAGTGAGCTTCTCGGGGAATTCCAACACACGGCTAAATAATTATGTCCCAAGTGGTATAGACCCGACAAGAAATTCAAGCACACATACAAGGGAGGATACCCCACAACCGATTTAAGGAGACCTTATCAATACATGGGCTATGTTATGCTAGTTGTATGGTGAACTAGATGTATCCCAATTCTCACTATCATACATGCCTTTGATATATTACTGTGTAGATGAGGGACTGTCATTCAAATGGGATGATATTTTATCAACAAATTTGACATACACCATTACCATAGTTTCAGAAGCTCAACCTGGAACATTCCCTAGATTTCACATGTCCTCATATCTCTTGTAAATTATGTTTGTATCCCATCAGTACCCTAGTATTGGATGGATATGGTAGCCCTCAGATACTACAATTCATGTATAATGAAAAGTTCTCTAGGAGCACAAATATTGAATAGAATATCAAAAGACATGTGAGCATTTCCTAGTTCCCTTGTATGAATTTATATTTGGTGCTACAACCCCTTGCATGAATCACAAGGAAATAGTGGTCATAAGGAGAATTGGAGATTGGTATCTCATGGAACATGGAACTTACATAAGCGAGTACGATACAATGAATGCCCCTTATATGCTTCCTCAATCTGTGCTAGACAAGTTAGTGCTCCAACAAGTGGCATATCAAACCATAATCCATGGGGTAGGTGGAATATTGTATCGGGGTAAGAAGGAAATATGGACACCACTGTCACTATATGTAGGAACCTACTTCTTCAAAAGTAACAAGAAATCTCAAGAAGAGGTAAACACTCTATTATCTTTCCATTTCAGAGAAGAGCGGTTTCAAAGGCAAGACCCCAAGAATGTCATAAGGGACCACTTCAACAAGGTAGGGCTCCCCTGGGGATACACGATAGATATTTTGGATGAGGAATAAGTGCATCACAATGAATGAACCTACATTGACATCATCTTCCAAAGACATGGTCAATCCATAGGGAGAATCATAAATGAATAAAGAGCGAGAGAATAAGCTCGAAACAAGGTAGAAGAAGAATTGGTTGAAAGATCATCCCCCACCTTCATCTTTGTACACTCGGGGTCAGTAGAAGAAGAAGAAACACAATTTGATAAGAAAATAATGGATAAGGAGAAATTTTATCAAAATAAGAATGACGCTGCCAGGAAGAAGTGGAAGACCAAAGAATAAAAGGCCAAATACAAAGCTAAAATAGTAGTCATGAATCAAGCTGAAGCAAAGGTTGTATCACAAAGAGAGGTCGAATAGAGAGAAACAAAAGAAAAAGCAGAAGTGGAAGAAAGAGAAGATGCAGAAAAGGAGGCCAGGGAGTCGAATAATAAAGTAGTTGAAGAAGAGAGGTAGAATAAATATGTTGAGGAAAGGAACAATGGTACCCAACCAATGGTGGATGACATCCCAGAATCATAAAAAACAAGCACTAGCACAGATACATTTTTCAGTATTTTAGGACTAGGACTTTGAGCCTCATTTCAACCAAGTGAATTTCCCAAATTAATAAGCTTCACTTACGACAGTAGGTCTGGAAAGATTATATGAGAACAAGTAAAGAAGGTTCTGAGAACCCAAGGAATGTCGATCTTGGTCCTTACACAAGTTCCCATAATAGGAGACTTCAGAGAAAATTCAATAGCCACTGCTACATATGACACTACATTCATGAACGCTTATGAAGACAATATTAGTAGGTTGTGCCATCAAAACCAAGAAAAGGATGCAAGAATCGAGGAAATAGAAGAGAAACTCCAAAAAGTGAAGATATATGAAAGTAGCATCCAGAACTTCAAAGTAAGTGTGGATAAAATAAGAACAGAATTGGAAGAATCCATCATAGACATGTATGAAAATCTGCATCTTTTCCAACAAGTGGTCACCATTGTTATAGATCAACATAGTCAGGTAAATAACAGCTCACAAAATTCAACACGATCAGAAAAATAATAGGTTACATCGACCAATGGATCACAAATAATCTCAATTCATCAATCGAACTTTATCACCCCTCTAAAATGGAGAGGAAAACAAATATCCACTCATTAGAGCATTTTCAATAGGCTGTCCAAAGAGATAATAAAGAAAATACCAACTCAATGGAAATAAGCTCAAAAGTGTATAAGGTTGCTCAAGAATTAATCAAAGGATGTCGACTCCCTCAATTGGAAGAACTTGGACAGAACTTGGTCATGGAATCTTTAGTGGAAAAAATCCAAGACAACAGTAATCGTCGGAAAATGGTCACTAAAACAGCCACCAACATGACCACGGATCTGATAAAGCAGCATATTTTACAACCTACCAAATTCCACACCATGAACCAAGAATTTATGGCCAACCTGTCTAAGGATATGTTGGTCATCGAAGACAACATACCCATGCACAATGCAGCATTATAAGAACTACTTTACTAAAGGATCATTTCATTGTATGATCAACTGGAGGTGTGGACAGTTTATCTCAAGGACATAAATTTTGAATAAGACAAAATAGAAATCATAAATTGCTCTTAACTATATTCTATTTTGTCCTTTTCTCAACTAACCTTAATTTTGTCCTCATTACATACACTTGTCATTAAGCAAAAGGAAACTGAACAGTTTTGTAACAAATT